>JAXCMG010000011.1:31171554-31344869 GCA_034642415.1 Podarcis siculus
TCTTCTTCTTCTTCTTCTTCTTCTTCTTCTTCTTCTTCTTCTTCTTCAGGTTTGGGTCCAACAAATTAGTACAAAACAGCATCAGGAAGACAGGAGTATCCCGATGTGGTGCTTTCCAGATGTTGTGGACCACCAATGCCCATCAGCTCTGA
Organism: Podarcis siculus; assembly: GCA_034642415.1. Classification (NCBI taxonomy): domain Eukaryota; kingdom Metazoa; phylum Chordata; class Lepidosauria; order Squamata; family Lacertidae; genus Podarcis; species Podarcis siculus. Next base: position 31,171,707 of record JAXCMG010000011.1, read on the forward strand.
CCATTGGCCATGTTGATGGGGGCTGATGGGAGTTGTAGTCCACAACATCTGGATGGCATCGTGTTGGCTATCCCTACCTTAAGATTATGCCGGAGGGCAGCAGCTGCACATAGCTGGTCCAGATATAATGTAGGACGTTGACTTGATATTGTCTGCCCTGAATCCTGCAATCTTCAAGGTTTCAGGTGTGGTCTTGGCCAGCCCTACGCTGAGATGCCAGGGATCCAATCTGGAATCTTATACATGTGATCTGCACCTAGCAGCTGCCCTGTAAACCATGGTTTTAATGCTACATTCAGAAGCCTCAGGCTTAGGACAACCCCTGCTATCTCCTCTGGGTGGTTGTGATCAGAAGCCTCTAATTCTGCTTTAAAATAACCAGAGTTCCTTCTTCCATCCACGTGGGGGAAATTCTGGTTCATCTTAAAAGCTGGATAGTGAACAAACCAGGGTTGTTAACCATGTTTTCTGATTGGCTTGCTTGAACTAACCATAGTTCCCTCAAGTTTGGACATAACGAGGAATTCTATTGAGTTTTAAAGTGGGAAAGGGTGTTTCTGTTGAGGGTTGCATGCTGGTGGGACACAGCTGCAGCCGGGGATGGGTGAAGGCCAGAGTTAGTGGTCAGAACGTAAAGTGGTAAAGGACCCTCCCTCGCTCTCCCTCTCTCTGTTACCTCCTTCCCTTGCCATTTGTCAACTTAGGAACATCAGAACTTGCCATTGATCCATCTGGGTCAATGTTGTCTACACTGATGGGAAGTAGCCATCCAGGATTTCAGACAATGGTCTCTCCCAGCCCTACCTGTAGATGCCAGGGATTGAACCTACCTGAAGATGCCAGGAATCGATGCTCTACCACTGAGATACAGCCCTTCCCTTCAGGCCACAGGTTGTCCACCTTCATCTAGAGTGATTTGGGTACCACACAGCCCTTATTTCCTGCTGCATCAGAGATGAAACAATGGACTACCAATGCCACAAATCCCCAAAGTTTTTGAGAAGTGTTCATTTTGTTCCTTCTGCTTGCCATTACAGCGCAGACATTCTTGGCATCCCGAAGAAGAAAAGCCGACAGAGGAACACAGCTCATTCGAAAGATCCCTGCTTTTATAAATGTTTAAGTTAACGGAGTGTTTTTTACAAAGAAACGAAACCTATAAGAACCATAAAGAAGCAGATGGTTGAGAGAAATGGTTGGGTAAAGGAAAGGAAACTCTACCTCATTCTTCTTTTTAAAAGTTTTGGAGAAGTACAATTAAATATTCCTAACAAGGTCGTTGCGCACAAACCATCTGGCACAGAGAGAAACCCTTTTATATTTGTATGTCTAAAAAAGCAGTAATAATTGTGTTTCGCTGGCAACAGAAACACACAGTGCTGCTTGCACTTTCCAAATAATATCTGTAATTATGCCGCGTTGTTCTCTCTCCAATAAAGCAGTTTAACGGACACCTGTTTTGTGGCTTGGCGTGACCTTAATATTGCAGAATATGTGCTTGTTATTTACGGTGTATTATTGTAGTATATTAATACTTTCTAAAAGCACTTTTCAGCATATGAAACCCTACACCAAGGTCCAGCAAGGGGAAGGCCGCATATCAGCTGCTTTGCATATACAGAAGGTATATACTGTACAGAAGATGCCAAGTTCCATTCCCTGCATCTCCAGATAGAACTGGGAATGTCTCCTGTCTGGGACCCTGGAGAGATGATACAGAGCTAGATGGATCAGTGATGTAAGGCAGCTTCCTATGTTCCCAATTTATGCAAGAGAATTAAGTGCTAGCAGAGGTGGCTCCAGGGTTGAGGGAACCCTCAGCAATGGGATGTCCAGTGAGCCAGTCCTATATAAGTGCCTCCTCTCCCATGAGTACCAGTAGCAGGCACTTTTGTGTTGGAATAATAATAATTTTATTTATTTATACCCTGTCCATCTAGCTGGGTTTCCCCAGCCACTGGGTGGCTCCCAATAGAATATTAAAAACACAATAAAACATCAAGTATTAAAAACATCCCTAAACAGGGCTGCCTTCAGATGTCTTCCAAAAATCAGATAGTTGTTTATTTCCTTGACATCTGATGGGAGGGCGTTCCACAGCGTGGGCGCCACCACCGAGAAGGCCCTCTGCCTGGTTCCCTGTAACCTCACATCTCACAGTGAGAGAACTGCCAGAAGGCCCTTGGAGCTGGACCTCAGTGTTCAATCTGAATAATGGGGGTGGAGACGCTCCTTCAGGTATACTGGGTCGAGGCCGTTTAGGGCTTTAAAGGTCAGCACCAACACTTTGAATTGTTCTCAGAAATGTACTGGGAGCCAATGTTGGTGTTTCAGGACCAGTGTTATATGGAAGCCGCCCCGAGTGGTAATTTATTTTTAAATTATCACGTCATTTAAAAGCTTCCCAAACGTCCCATTGGAGCTGCCATGTTAATTCCCCACGTGGCCTCAGGACAACACTTACTTCAGTTCCTCCAAGCAGTAGTTCAGAGAAAAGATGAAGAAGTTGCATTGTGGTGGGTGTCTAGAGAAAAGTCCTCTCTCGTGATACTAGAATGTAGGGTCATCTACTGAAGCTGAATGTTGGAAGGTTCAGGATGGAGAAAGGCAAGTATGTCTTCACACAAATCAAGGTATGGAATTCCACAAAAGGTAGTGATAGCCTCCAACCTGAATGGCTTTAAAAGAGGATTAGATACATTCATGGACAAGAAGGCTATCAATGGTTGACAGCAACAACGGTTATGTTCTACCTCCACCATAGAAGAAAGGCTGCCCTTGTGGGCTTCTCGTAATCATCTGGTCGGCCACTGTGAGAACAGGATGCTTAACTAGGTGGGCCTTTGCTCTGAACCAGCAGGATTCTTCATAGGTTCTTACAAGTATCCAAGTTTGGAAAGTGAAAGCAACCCGAGAGAGACCCTTCAGAACCTTGGACAGGTCCCAGGGAACAGCTTGCTAGTGGACCGCTATCTTATATCAGTGATGGGGAGCCTGTGACACTCCAGATGTTGCTGGACTCAAGGATGATGGGAGCTGTAGTGCCAACAACATATTGTGAACTTATTGTACCTAGCTAAATAGGGTTCCTGTCGGGACGCGGGTGGCGCTGTGGGTTAAACCACAGAGCCTAGGACTTGCTGATCAGAAGGTCGCAGTTCGAATCCCTACGACGGGGTGAGCTTCCATTGCTCAGTCCCTGCTCCTGCCAACATAGCAGTTTGAAAGCCGTCAAAGTGCAAGTAGATAAATAGGTACCGCTCCAGTGGGAAGGTAAACGGCATTTCCATGCGCTGCTCTGGTCACGACTGGACCTAATGGTCAGGGGTCCCTTTACCTTTAAATAGGGTTCCACTTGGACTTCTCTTCATCTTTGAATTGGAGGAAGGGTAAATTGATAGGAAATGGGGGGTCTCATTGTAAATTGCAAAGCCGGCTTTTTGATTATGCTCACCTGCTTGGTAGATTTTTTAAAAATAAAAAACTGCTGCAAAAAAACACGTTGAAAACATTGCAATAGCTAAACTAAGAGCAGCAACAGAAATGACACACAATCAAATTAAGAACTAAAAACACTGAGAAAGAAAAATATAGTTTAACTGATGGGGGGAAAGGAGTCAAAGAGGGACTTGAAGAATTCGTTCCCATTTTGTAATCCCCCTTCCTAAGGGATTTCTCCCAAAAACTTTGTCCAATCAGGGCACATTATACTTAGCTTTGTAGCCTGTGCTTGCTCCAGTTTCTGTAGGTTAATCTGACTTCCTGTACTTGAGCTGCAGAAGAAATACCAAAGTTCCTGATCTTGAATCTCGTACTGTAAGCCTGCCTTGTCCACAGCAATCGGACGGCAGCCACACAGATATCCGTGGGCACAATGACTTGTGGCTGTTTACCACAGATTTAAACTCGCCCTGGCAAATTTCCCCTTTCCCTTTCAAGTGACATATTGGCCTGGTTCTCACATTACACAAATCCAAACTTGGACACTGCAAATGTGTGAATACAGTCAAACCTCGGTTTTCTGTCATCTCCGTTGCCGAAGCTTTCTGCTCCCGAACGTCGAAAACCCGGAAGTAAGTATTCTGGTTTTCAAAAGCTTTTCAGAAGCCAAACGTCCAGCACTGCAGACAAGCAGCTTCTGATTGGCTTTTCCAATTGCAAAAAGCTGCACCTCGGAAACTGAATGTTTTGGAAGTCAAACATCCTTCCAGGACGGATTACATTTGACTTCTGAGGTACCATTGTATGTGGGGTCCCAGAAAAGAGCTCTTAGCTGCATTGCTTGCCCATGAGTCTCTTGCTGCTTCCACAGTTCTAAGGTCAAATATTTGATTTATGCTTTCGGACCCCTGACAGCCCTATTCCCCTTATGGAACTATAATTCCCAGATATCCCTGGGAAGAGGTACTTTGCTCAATTTAAGGAACAATAGGAGCTTTAAGCTTCTACCCTTACCTGCCCCGTGGTAATTTAAAATGTTCAAAAAAATTATCAAAATCAACAATAAGGTATTAGTATTATTTATTAAATTTGCATACCGTCCTATACCCATAAGTCTCAGGACAGTTCACAACACAAAGACACAATATAAAAGCACAAAATACATAATAAAAATAGTTAAAACAATTAACAATACCAATGTATACAAACTTAAGAAAAAATGCACTCTCCAACAAAAGCTCATAACCAATCCCCCAGCCCACAAATACAAAAATCCAAATTAACATATAACAATTAAAAAAAATTGTAAACAACCTCACCCCCCTCCCCGAAACAACACCCACCCAAGTTAAAACTCAACCCCCTGTTAAAACAATAGTTTTAGCACAAGGGGGGCTGGCCCATGCGCTCATTCCACTCCAAAGAAACTAAAGACAGATGACAACTTGTATTAAACATCTGAGCAGGCTTGTCTAAACAAACAGTGGTACCTTGGGTTACATACGCTTCAGGTTACATATGCTTCAGGTTACCCAGAAATAGTGCTTCAGGTTAAGAACTTTGCTTCAGGATGAGAACAGAAATCGTGCTCCGGTGGCGCGGCGGCAGCAGGAGGCCCCATTAGCTGAAGTGGTGCTTCAGGTTAAGAACAGTTTCAGGTTAAGAACGGACCTCCAGAATGAATTAAGTTCTTAACCCAAGGTAACACTGTACAGTGAATGAGCCTGTCTGATATCAATAGGCAGGGAGTTCCATAGTGCTGCCATACTAAAAGATTGAGGTGGTACAGCTATTGTGTGGCACCTGTAACAGTTCTAGTTCTGCAGTTTGAAGGGGTCAGGTTGCTGTGTACGGGGGAAGGTGATCTCTTAGGTAGAATCATAGAATCATGGAGCTGAAAAGGACCACAAGGATCTGCAATGCAGGGATCTTTCACCCAACATGGGTAAACCGATCCCAAGTTGTTGAGAGTCTTAGATACTAACTGCACTGCAATGACAACAAATCCTAGTCTCCCATCAACACAAGGCAAGCCTCACTTGATTTCCGCCAACACACTGTCTTTGCCTTTCAGCATACAAATCCACATACATCCAGAAGTAAATCCCATTGAGTTAGTGAGGCGCATTGAACTACAACTCCCATCAGCCCCAACCTGCGTGGCCAGTCTTAGCCTGGGAGGATGAATGATTATGATCACAATTATGATCACAAATTATTATTATTATGATCACAAACCACTGGCAGCTGTTTCAGTAATGAAACAGTAGATGGCGCTTAGCTCCCATATTTCCACTGCTAGCAGGTCATTCAGATTATTATTATTATTATGTGGGGGCCAATAAATATGGGTTTCTTGATGGTCCAGCAATAGAGGAGGGCTGATCAAGGGAGAGCCTCAGTAAAAGCAAGTCATTTCAACCAGCTGGAGGAGTTTGCTGTACAAACACACGGTGAGTCTTTTAAAAGCAAAAGCCAGCCCCGGAAAACGGAGTTTGGGTATTACAAACTGTTGTTCGAAAACAGCTGCAGTGGCAACTTTAGATGGTCTCTGGCCATGCAAAAAGAAATGAAAAAAGCAAGAACCAAATACAGTGGTACCTTGGTTTGCATACGTCTTGGTTTCATACGTCTTGGTTTACGGAAGTGTGTGTCCCAGTTTGCAACCTTTTTTTGAATTACAAACCTTTTTTTTATTATTACGAACAAATTTTTTTGGGAAGGCCCCATTGACGAAACCGTGCCTTGGGTTTCAACCTGTTTGGGTTTACAAATGGACCTCCTGAACAGATTATGGTTGTAAACCAAGGTAAAGGTAAAGGGACCCCTGACCATTAGGTCCAGTCGTGGCCGACTCTGGGGTTGCGGCGCTCATCTCGCTTTATTGGTCGAGGGAGCTGGTGTACAGATTCTGGGTCATGTGGCCAGCATGACCTAAGCCGCTTCTGGCAAACCATAGCAGCGCACGGAAACACCGTTTACCTTCCCGCTGGAGCGGTACCTATTTATCTACTTGCACTTTGACATGCTTTCAAACTGCTAGGTTGGCAGGAGCAGGGACCAAGCAACGGGAGCTCACCCCGTCACAGGGATTCGAACTGCCGATCTTCTGATTGGCAAGTCCTAGGCTCAGTGGTTTAACCCACAGCGCCACCCGCGTTAGCGCTGGGTAAATGGGGCCTGTGCAGGTAGAGCGTGAGCAGCAGACAGGTCCATGTGCAAGCGGTATGAATGGGCATGCAAATGAACAGACAAAGTATACTAAAGGAACCCAAGCATGGGGATTCGAACCGCCGACCTTCTGATCGGCAAGTCCTAGGCTCTGTGGTTTAACCCACAGCGCCACCCGCATCCCTGTAAACCAAGGTACCACTGTACTAAAATTTGGTGTCTCTTGTCATTTGCGCCTGCTGCAGCATGGCACCTAGTGAGGCCGAACTGGTCACACTACCCTAAAACTGCCCCTGACTGATGGTTAAGCTACTCTAAGAATTGGGAGTCCTACACGTCAGGTGTCATATACCAGGGCAAAGTGGCACACCTCTGGCATGTGACGAAAGCTGTGAAATGAAGGTGCCAGGCACACCTTTCTGGGGAGGGAATTGTGTATCTTGGGGTACCACGAATAGTGCCCTCTCCCGGTTGCTAATCTTAAATTTATTAGGGCTGTAACGCTACCGAGATGAAGTTGTCATGATGGAGACCCACTGCTTGGAGACAGTAATAGGTAGAGCTATGCACAGCCCCAAATCGAGCCCCAAAGCAATTGGAGGGCAGAGCTAACATTTAATTAGGGTTTTACACCTCACAGGAGAATGAATCCCAAAGTTCAGCTGTGTGCTGTGCGCTGTGTGCCTAAGTGCTTTGTTTTGTCTGCTACACCGCTCGACTTCACTAAGTGACCCTGGTATTACGAGAGGGGGAGAACAGTTTTTCTTGATCTGCTTTCTCCACACTAGGTATAATTTTATACATGCCTGTCATGCTACTTCTCCCTGAACAGCCATTTCTAGGAACAATAAAGATATTATTATTATTATTATTATTATTATTATTATTATTATTACTAAGAAGTCCCAAATGTTCGAACCTTTCCTCATATGGGAGTTGCTCCAATATACGGGGCAGTTTCATATGCACATATATGTTTATGGAAGGATGGAAGGCCATAAAGGTAAAGGGACCCCTGACCATTAGGTCCTGTCGTGGCCGACTCTGGGGTTGCGGCGCTCATCCCGCTTTATTGGCCGAGGGAGCCGGCGTACAGCTTCCGGGTCATGTGGACAGCATGACTAAGCCGCTTCTGGCGAACCAGAGCAGCGCACGGAAATGCCGTTTACCTTCCCACCGGAGCAATACCTATTTATCTACTTGCACTTTAATGTGCTTTCGAACTGCTAGGTTGGCAGGAGCTGGGACCGAGCAACGGGAGCTCACCCCGTCGTGGGGATTCGAACTGCCGACTTTCTGATCAGCAAGTCTTAGGCTCTGTGGTTTAACCCACAGCGCCACCCGCGTCCCTATGGAAGGCCATAGCTATGACTAAAGATGTGCAGAGATACCCTCTCCATACCTCTTGGAGCTGTGAAAATGGATGTCACTATGTAAAGCTTATCACTACATGATTTAAGCTCACGCCGTGGAAATGAACTTTTCAACCACAATTTGTTTCCTCTAGACATGACACGCGTGCAGGGAGCAGGGCCACAGCTGCTGTTGCCTGGCCTACCACCACCTTCTCCGGGTGGTTAAGTGCCTGAGCGTTGAACTGAGCAGCTGTCAGGAGCCCTTCTGTGGCTTTTGGAACGCCTCAAGTGGCCTTCCTGATGGATCAAACTCCAGATCTTTGCCACCTCTTTAAATGCAAATGTTATTTAGACACACACAGAGAGAGAAATGGGAAGTGATGTTGGAAGCGAAGGACCCATTTTGCAGAACCTGTCTGACGAAATGGGATCTGCAACATAATGTTGCAGTCTGCAACAGCAGCAAGAGTTCTTATAGCAAAGTATTGGAAGACAAGAACTACCCACACTGGAAGAATGGCAGATGAAGGTGATTGACTATATGGGACTAGCCGAGATGACTGGCAGAATCCGTGACCAAGGAAGAGAGACGGTGGATGAAGATTGGAAGAAATTTAAAACTTATCTTAAAAACTATTATAAGATTAATGAATGCTAAAATGTCAAGGGTAATGTAAAAACCTAGATTACAGCTGTAAATGATTGGGTAAAATAAGAAGAAACAGAAAAAAGTTTAAAAATTAGCAGAAGTGAGGGGTTCCTGGAAAAATTACTAATTAGAGATGCAGAAAAGGGAGGCATGGGGAAGTCGGTGAAAGAGGGTAAATGGAAAGAAGGTTATGAAATTATACGTGTTTTATATGTTTTGTTTGTTTATGTATTGTGTTGTGTATGTTTAAAATCTATGTTGGAAAATTAATAAAAATTTATTAAAAAAAACATCATGTTGCAGTCTGGAATGTGGGGTAAATTTGGCCCCAGTTTCCCCCTCCTTTTCTCTGAGACAGACCTGGTGCTACCCCTGCTAAGTACCTGGGTGCAACTGTTTTTAGTACCATTCCACCTCCAGAAGGTGTTGCTCTAAGACAGCTGTGCTTATGCTCTGAGAATACGGTAGGGCAAAAGCTCTCTATGAAATCTCTCACACACTAGGCATTCAGAGCAGCAGGCACAAAAAATGCCATTATACGGGGGAGAAGAGAGGGCCTTTAGTCAAGCCCTTTTGCTCCATATATAGGCTGTCGAAAGGTAAACACAAAATATTTCCACCAGCAATCTTCAGAGCCTCGTACACAGTAGGCCAGTGAGGATTCCTTGTCAATAAAGAACTCTTTGTCAGAAATTCAGAGCAGATCCTCCAGCTCTGTGTGCTGGCTAGGAGAGCGGAGCAAAGCCGACGTTTTACCCGGGAGCAAAACCTTGTGCATCTACATTGCTTCGTGCACCAGTTTGGAAGCTTCGGTTCAGATTTTTAAAAGGACTTCTTCACTCAGTGCAGAGTTTAAACTAGGGAACTCGCTCCCAAGGGAGGCAATGATGACCACCAGCTTGGACAGCTTCGAAAGACGATTAGAGAAATTCATGGAGGAGAGGGCTATCAATGCCCACCAGCCATGGATATTATGTTTTTTTTCCTTTTTAAAAAAATAATTTTTATTAGTATTTTCCACACAACAACAACGTGAAAGATATCGAAAAATAACAATACACAACACACAAAAATCAACATTCGAAAACTAAAGAAAGCAACAACAACAACAAAACACAAATCCATATACAGTGGTGCCCCGCAAGACGAATGCCTCACAAGACGGAAAACCCGCAAGACGAAAGGGTTTTCCGTTTGCGAGTTCCTTCGCAAGACGAATTTCCCTATGGGCTTGCTTCGCTTTTGAAGGCAGGCGGGGGGCAAAAGTCTTTGCTCCCCCCTGCCTGCCTTCCCGGGATGGCGGAGAAGCGCAGCGTGTTTCTCCGCTATCCCGGACGGGTTTTAAATCGCCCCGGGACAGCGGAGAAGTCTCCACTGTCCCGGGGTTTTTTAAAATGCTGGGGGTCAGCAGCGAATGCTTCGCTGCCACCCGCCAGCATTTTAAAATCGCCCTCCTGTCCCCGGAGCCTGCGGGGCAGGAGGTGGGGAGAAGGGCTTTTCTTCCCACCGCCAGCCTTCAGAACAGCCTTCTGAAGGCTGGTGGTGGGAAGAAAAGCCCTTGTGTCCCCCCCCCCAGCCTTCAGAAGAGGTTGGGGGACAGACTGTCCCTGGACCTGGTCTGAAGGCGGTTTCCATAGGAACGCATTGATTGATTTTCAATGCATTCCTATGGGAACCGTGCTTCGCAAGACGAAAAACTCGCAAGAAGAAAAAACTTGCGGAACGAATTAATTTCGTCTTGCGAGGCACCACTGTATTACAAGTTAACATTATAAACACTAAAACAAGAACAACAAGACATTGACTTCCACCAATCCCACAGCACCTGCTTTATCTCTCATCGTGTCTTCCTCTTTTCCTTATCATCTCTATCCTAACATCTAGATGTAAATCCCTCTTTCATATCCTTTCACTTCACAAGGTTATTCCAGACTCAGCCAGATTTCTCTCCTCGAACTTTGACTTTTGAGGTATTCATTTAGGCACTCCCATTCTTTTTTTACTTCACTTTTTGGTTTTTGTCTTATTATGTCTGTCAATTTGGCTAATTCTAAGTATTCTGAAAGCTTACATAGCCTTCTGCCTCCATAGCCGAAGTCAGTAATGCTTCTTGGTACCAGCTGCTGGAATCCATAGGAGATGAGAGTGCTCTTGTGCTCAGGCCCAGAGACATCTGTGAGAACTCAGGATAGCTCAGTCGGTAGAGATGAGACTCTTAATCTCAAGGTCCTGGGTTCGAGACCCATGTTGGGCAGAAGGGAGGTTGGACCAAATGACCCTTGCGGTCCCTTCCGACTCTACAATTCTATGAATGTGACCGAGTTAGACTTCTACGAACAGGGTGCTGGATTAGATGAGCCCTCGGAATGATCCAATAGATTCTTCTTATATATTAGAGATGGGGAAATTTCTTTGCTAAACCATGTAGGAAATGTACATCTGCTAGGGGAAACGTCCGCTAGAATGCAGGTGAATTTTCACAAGGAGTTAAATATATATATATTGTGGTGCGGAAATGTGGAGAACTGAACTGAAGAATCCTCGCAGCTTGGGGGAGTGGGGGGGGGGGCACATAGGCATGTACAAAACAGCCGGGCAAGGGAGCAACAACAGTCTGGACACATAGCTAAACGCTCTCGGTTCCTGTTGAAAATTGTTCCTCCACTTCCCTGTGGCTTCTGATCTGGCCTATTGCTGGAAAAGCCCCCGTTTCTCTGAAGGGAAAGAGGAGTCGGATTCAATAGCTCATTGCAGTGGTTCACCCAGCAGCGTGAGGAAACTCCCACGTCGCAGCCTTTCCAATCCCCGCTATCTGTCACGAAATTATCCAGGCCTTGTTAAAATGCAGCTGCAGCGCTTAATTACTGTTTGTACAGGACTTTGAGAACGGAAAGTGCTATGTAATTGCTGTTGTTATTTAACTTCGGAGCGTGATGGGATCCAAGGGAACTCCTGGAATGGTGACGGCGGCTGCGTTGCACTGCGACGGGGCTCGTTTCTCTGGCTGCGTTTGGAAAGGTCCGCAGAAGACGATCGCGCCGGTAAATAGATTTCCCATAATGTACGCTGCAAATTGACCGAAGGCCTCTTGGCTTGGCCAGCCTAACTAGCCATCTCTGTACTCGGGGAAGACTTAAAACATCTGCACTTCCAAGCAAACAAGAAGAAATATTGAATTTCGTGCAGCAGGTCCATCACACCCAAGCCACTAAATAACAAGGCTGCTTAGCATTTCTGGAGTACTCAAAAGCATTCAAAGCACTTTGCAAATATCATCTCAGTTAATTACACATAAATATTATTATGGGACAGGGAACAAAAATTGATATATAGAAGCTGGTATGTAGACGGATCCTTTCACCGTGTCTCAACAGTGTCTTCCATACATATACCATATTTTCCCATGTATAAGATGATATTTTTTCCTTAGAAGTAATAGGGGGAAATTGTGGGCCGTCTTATACATGGATAGCAGGGGGGGGATGGGCGATTGTTGGCAGCAGCCAGCAGGAGATTGGCAGCGGCGATTGGGCGTGTGATTGGTTGCTGCGGCCAGGCCTGCTGACGATTGGCTGCAGCTGCGGCAATTGGGCTGTCTATTTACGGCAGCGGCAAGGTGTGCGTGCAATCGGCTGTGCTTGTGTCAAGTGTGCAGGTGTGGTTTATGCGGCGAGCCTGCAGATGATTGGTGGTTGCAGCTTTGTGTGTGATTTGCATTGGTGTGCAGGCTGTAGAGCAACTGGTGCCGGTGACCCCCCCTCCAAAAAGAAAGAAAGAAGCTCAATAACTCTGGGAAATATCTCTCCCCCCAAAATCTGAAGAAACTTTGGGCAATTTCCCCCCCCAAAAAGTTTTGCTGTGATCGTTGTAGATTGGGAGGACCCCCTGAACCTAGAAATTAGTAAATGGTAGGCTTTTGATTAATTGGGATATGGATGAAAGTACAAGTTGCAGAACTGTGCCAAACAAGGAATCCCAGAGCAGGCTTATGCAAACCAGCCTGGCTGCCTTAGTGAAGAGCAGATCTGTTAACATGACAAAAGGTGTCAATGGTCCACCTGAGAGGAATCCTTTGGCCTGGGGAGACAGATGTTGCCAAGGTGATGGGGTGTGTGTTTGAATTGACAGGAAAATAAAGATTTTTTTTTAGCAAGGGGTTCTGGGAAGAAGAAGAGGTGAGAAGAAGTCTGGGATCCATTTTAGGCAGGTTGGCTGAAGGCTGGCTGCACTGCTGTGGTGAACGAGCTCCTCTTGAAATGACCGTGCTGTAAGATCTGGACTCCCTCCATGCAGACTGAAAGTGTAAATAGGTGAATAAACCATATTTCTTAAGGCTACGACAGTCTCTGTGTGTGTTTCAATTCTCCAAAGGAACTGGGTGAGTGCCTGGAACCTCCTGGGATCTTGCAGAGAGTTGGGATGGCACACAACTTGGGTAACCCCATATATTCCACCATGCCATATCACAAAATGGTTTGGCAAGCATCCTGGATTTCAAAAGCAGGTTGTCATGCTATTTGAGAACTAGCCCAATGTCCCTGTGGGTGCAAAGAGAGCTTGGATGTCCAAATCTTTGGATCCTGCCCTTCATTTAATTTCTGGAGCAAGGGAACCAAATGACCAAATTAAATTTCAAGGGTTGTGGTCTGTGCACACACGAAGGTCTTTCAAGTTCTATTTCAGCTCCTAGTATTTCAGACTGAATATGGGCACAGTGAATGAACGGTGAACTGCCCTGTTAAGTTGTGGGTGAACATATCAGACGACACAGCGATTCTTCAAACAGCTCTTGTTTATTCACAGGCCAGAACTGAACTGAACTGAAGGGTTCAGCCAGCCTGCTTATATAGAGCTCCACTACAATGCAACAGTAACCATTTTCTGTAACTATCCAATCACTGAACGTCACTTTTGATCCCTTATTTGCATATGTGGACCTGAACTATCTACAGTATCCCCCTGCTGGCCCAGGGTGAGAACTTCGGTACATAACATGCCCCCTTAATTCTGACACGTGACAAAGACACATGAGAGCAGAAGCAGCAAAGCAGGCTGGGAAGTGCTGGGACTGCACAATCATTTGGGCCTACTAAAGTTATTCAGGCCTAACTGCTAACTGTTGAGTCACTCTGACATGTGACTCATTCTCCTTATAAGTAGCAGCCATTTTCTCTGTGTTCTCTGTAAGCTTTCAGTCAGAGTCAGTCTGCCTCAGTTGTGAGCAGTCAGTATGTAATCTCAGTCAAACTCTTTGGAACCATGTTGTTTATGAAGAAGCTTATTTTAACTCATTAAAGCTCTTATTCTTTCACTTAAAAACTCTGCATTATTAATTTACGCTGCATGTCAAATTCACGGAGGGAAGGGACCTCTCGATGACTATTGTGACGGATATACAAAATGACCACGTCAAGAATATAAGAACATTGGAAGAGTTTTGCTGGATCAGGCCAATGGCCCATCTAGTCCAGCATTCCATTCCTGCCTTGGCCAACCAGATGCTTATGGGAAGACTGCAAAGAGGATTCAATCTCAAGACCATTCTCCACTCTTGAGGTTTCCAGCAACTGATATCTAGAAGCATTACTGCTTGTAGCGTTGCGTTGAACTTTTCAACTTTCAAATTCCCCAAATGGGGAGTGCTTTAAAAATCATAACATGACTTGGGAATTCAAAAGGTATTTTGGTTAAATTAGAACCATAGTATCATAGAGTTGGAAGGGACTTCAAGGGACATCTAGTCCAACCCCTTGTAAAGCAGGGATTTCAACTAAAGCATCCATGACAGATGGCCCTCCAACCTCTGCTTAAAAATGTGATGGCCTGGGACTCGGGCTCAGACTCGGAACCAGAGGAGTCTCAGTCTGCACCAGATCCTTTGCCTCAATCATCATCTGAATCAAGTCTGGGGCTTGATCCTGAAGAGCCCCAGTCTGCACAGGTTCCCCTTCAACAAACATCAGCTGGGCTGAGTCAGGGGCCTGAGCCTGCACTGGCTCCAGATGCGGGGATTACCTCATTGCCTTCAGCTGGGCCATCACTTACAGCTGCTTCACTACCGGTTGGGTCAAGGGAGGCTGAGGCGGCTCCTGGGTCTAGTAACCCACCGATGTCTCCCAAGCTGCAGAGACTAAGGTCTGAGAGAAGGAGAGACCTGAGTACTCGCAGGAGGAGTGCTCGCCTTTGGGCGAGACAGGGAGGTGAGTCACCGGGGGATCAGGACCGGCCGTTACCCCGACAAAGATAAAAGGCTGACGGACCCTGCCCCAGGTTGCGGGAGCAATATTGCTGTATGCTAGATCCTGCCTGAGATCCTGTACCTGTCCTTGCCTGGTTTCCTGCCCTGTATCCTGCCTTGGGCCTGTCGGACTGACTCCTAGTGGAACCTCCAGATTCTGGACTGGTCCTGGACTGTGTTTCAAGGGTTACCCCCCAAGGAAGGAGAGTCCACAACCTCCCGAGGGAGTCCGTTCCACAGTCAAACAGTAAGTGCCAATAAGTTCTTCCTCAGAATCTCCTTTCTTGTGACTTGAAGCCATTGGTTTGTGTCCTGCCCTCCAGAATAGGAGAAAAAACAAGCTTGGTCCATCTTCTATGTGGCAGCCCTGAAGATATTTGAAGATGGCTATCATATCTACTCTCCGTCTCCTTTTCTCTAGGCTGAACATACCAGCTCCTTCAACTGTTCCTCACAAGGCTTAGTTTCCAGACCCTTGATCATCTTGGTTGCCCTCCTCTGCCAACGTTCCACCTTGCCAACATCCTTCTTAAAAGGTGGAGCCCAGAACTGGCCCTGTGAGCAGGAGCACTCGATGCTGCAACTCTTTGCCAGAAGTCCCTACACGTCCCTCAGGTTGGTTCGCGTCAGACCTCCCTCTTTGTTTTGGGAAACAAACCCTGAAGCTGCCGCCCAAACGGCAGGCCCAACATTGCGTTTCGAGGCAGCCCCACCAGCTGCGCGCTTCTCGAGTCAAGCCGCGTGTAAAAATAACTTTTCTGTTCAATTAGATGTGTCCCCAAAGATTATTTTCTCTTCTCTTCTCTTCTCTTCTCTTTTAAACTGTTGGAACAAATAAGTATCCCATGTTGGTTCTGTAATTAAGACCATGCACAGCTTGGCTCCGAAGATCCCTAATTACATCTGCTTTAGGGATGCTGCTGGAGACTAGATAATTGTATACAGTGGAGCCATTAAAGAAGCTTCATCTACGGCCTAGACTGTATTTTATTTTTTTAAGCATCATGCAGTTTGGAGAGAGGCCTTGGGCCATTTTCAGGGCTTTAATTTGAGCCAAGATTCTGCCGTGGAATTTGTTTTCAAAGCCAAGGTTTAACCTTGAATCGTTCAAGCAGGATACTAATGCGTCCCCCCCCAAAAAAGCCATTGCCTGATCAAGATGGTCACTCTCTGTGGGTGAACCTTTTGCAGCCCTTCACTGGATTATTCTTCAGAGCAGGGCGATGCTGCCGGACTACAACTCCCATCATCCCTGACCATTGGCCATTCTGGCTAGGGCTGATGGGAGCTGGAGTACTTGAGATCTCACAGCCATGGCCTCAGACTTCCAATGTCACTGAGCTGTTCTAGGATGAGTTAAGCTGCTGCTGCAGCAGCATCACACAGAACATTAAAGGTAACATTACATACCCTCCAACCAGTGGCGTAGCGTGGGGGGTGCCAGGGGTGCCGGCCGCACCGGGCGCAACATCTGGGGGGGGCGCGAGTCCAGAGGGCCCAGCCGCGTCGTGCCCTCGGCCCGCCCCTATTGTCAGAGCGGCCGGCCAGCCTCCTCCTGCTCCTATCTTGCCCACCCGAGGACTGCAGCAGCGCCCGCCCCCGTGGCCACCTACCCCGCCCCGCCTCGCCCATTGGCTCGCCTCCCTCGGCCCCGCCTCTCTCCGATGGCCATGGGGGGTGTCCTGCTTGGCGCCGGCGCCTTTTTTCAGGAGGTAGGGAGGCTGGACGGGGAGGTGGGGTCGGAAGCGGGCAGAGAAGGAGGGGAGCTAGTAGCCAAAAGGGCTGCGCCGGCCGGCAAAGGGCCGGGGAAAGTTGGGAGAGGAGAAACGCACCGTCATGATTTCCCGGTGGAAGCGGCAGGATTAGGGATGGCGAAGCATAATTACGCACAAATTTCGCTGGGTGAGAGCTTCGGGGATCGATCGGTGGAAATGGGAATCAATTGGAATATGAGAAAGAGAGAGAGAGAGGGACCATCATTCATAGGCATAGATTTGTAGGGTTAGGGGGCGCAAATCCACAGGTTAGGGGGCACAAATTACTTGCCTTGCCCCGGGTGCTGACAACCCATGCTACGCCACTGCCTCCAACTGCCCTGCTAAGAAATGTCACAGTTATAGGAAACTTTATTCAAGACCCCTCAAATGTTATATCTAAGCAAAGACATCCACGCTCACCTTGAAATTTCATGCTAGCTTAAATGTGTAGCAGCTTCCATAGTAGTGCAGAGCAACAGTACTGTGCTATTTCAGTGTTATTGCTGGCTACTAACTACTACTAGTACTACTACTACTACTACTTTTTTCCTATGTTTAAAAATGAAAAGTATTGATGCACAAGATAAAATAAGATGGGGGGGGGAGAAAGCACCCGTGTTTTTTTTTAAAAAACCACCTTATTAGCATTCCAAGTTATTGTAGTTAATCTAAACTTAACCCAATTCAGTGTTTTAAAAAATGAATTCCAAATATTGTTAAATTTGTCCATTGCAAGTCTATGTTTGTGTGCAACTGTTTTGTGAGTTTATACATTTCTTTTATCCATTCGTTGAAGAGAACTGCATTTTTATTTTTCCAGTTCATCAATACCTGTCTTTTGGCATAGTTCGGGTGCAGAGAGTCCATTCATATTGTCCCTTTGTTAGGTTCCATGTATTGGGTATATAATTCAAAAGGATATTTTCCTCTGCAAATTTATGATTTTTCTGTACACTTACATTGATCGTTTCTATTACCCTCTGCCAAAAATTTACCAGACACTGTACGAACAAATGTTTTAAAAAAGCCTTGTCCCTGTTACATCTGCAGCAGCTAGATGTCGTAGAGACTTAGATAGTCTTTTCATAAACAAGTGTAATGGAATCCCGTAAGTTTTAAATAATAATGTTATTATTTGTACCCTACCATCTGACTGGGCTGCCCAGCCAGGCACTCTGGGTGGCTTCCAACAAATTATAAAAACATAATAAAACATCAAGCTTCCCTATACAGGGCTGCCTTCAGATGTCTTCTAAAAGTTGTATAGTTATTTATCCCCTTGACATCTGATGTACTAAATGGTTTATGCACAATTCAAAGTGTTGGTGCTGACCTTTAAAGCCCTAAACGGCCTCGGTCCAGTATACCTGAAGGAGCGTTTTCTCCTCCATCGTTCTGCCTGGACATTGAGGTCCAGCTCCGAGGGCCTTCTGACGGTTCCCTCACTGTGAGAAGCGAGGTTACAGAGAACCAGGCAGAGAGGGCCTTCTCGGTGGTGGCACCTGCCCTGTGGAATGTCCTCCCACCAGATGTCAAGGAAATAAACAACTATCTGACTTTTAGAAGACATCTGAAGGCAACCCTGTTGAGGGAAGTTTTTAATGTTTGATGTTTTATTGTGTTTTTAATATTCTGTTGGGAACCGCCAGGGTGGCTGGGGAAAGCCAGCCAGATGGGTGGGGTATTATTATTATTAGTAGTAATAATGCCCAGGTACTTAAAGGATTATCTCCCACAATACCTACCATCTCATGCTCTGAGATGATCCCACTGGCACCCTGACTGTGAAGCTCACTTTCCACAGACATGTGCTCTCCCCATGCCTCACTGTTATTATTTAGACCAGTGTTTCCCAACCTTGGGCCTCCAGCTGTTTTTGAACTACAACTCCCATCATCCCTGACTAGCAAGACCAGTGGCAAGGGATGATGGGAATTGTAGTCCAAAAACAGCTGGAGCCCAAGGTTGGGAAACACTGATTTAGACATCAGTTAAGATGCGTTTGTTTAACTGGGTCTGAGATTCAACAGCTCTGTTACAAAGCTGCTTTGCCATGCTGCTCTATGGGGTTGTTACTTTTCGGTGTTTTAATTATTGAGCATAGATTTTACCTTGCATTCCACCCTGGGCTACTTCAAGGGGAAAGCTGGCATCTCACAGAATCGTAGTGTGGGAAGGGGATCTGTGGGTCATCTAGTCCATCCCCCTGCAATACAGGAATAAAATAAAAATAGTTGTTATAACAACCAAATTTTATTATTGCACTTTTCTGGTTCTTTTTATTATTCTTGTGGATTATGTATTTTTGGCATGGGGCTGGAAGCAGGTCTTTGGAGGGCCTGATGCTGCAAGGCACCTTATGAATATCAATACTGATTGGTGGGTCAGATCCATCAGAGCGCAAACAGGCACCTGCTGATGCAATAGAGGTTCTCTGTCTTCTCTCCCCCCCTGGAACCTTCTTAGATCTCCTCCTGAGGATTGGAAAACCTTCCTGAGCAGTTATGTAGGACATGTGGGGAGCTACTGGGCGGAAGAGAAGGAAAATGGCCCCATTGAACAGGATAATTTTTGTTGTGCAAGTGGGCAGACATCATTGGCTGTGGTGATGACAACAACAAAACAACTGTCAGGTGTGCGTGCAGGAGCCAGGCCCTGTGACCAATAGGACTCTGCAGGACTGGGGCTTTCCTAAGTTTTTTCTGAAGAGGCAAGGCGTGGCCGCACAGGTGAGGCTGATTGGTAACTCACAGCACCTGGTGGCAAGAGCCGGGAAGGGATATAAGGTCAGCATTTCCACTTCGGCTCTTTGCCACAGCAACACGTTCCCTGCCTTGCTGTGTTTGACTCTTTCCTTCTTGATCCTTGGACCCCTGACTTCATGACTCCTTGCTTCTTGATCCTCGGACCCCTGACTTTGTGACTCCTTGCTTTCTGACCCTCGGACCCTTGGCTTCTGGACTCCCGGCTCTCTG
The DNA here is from genome assembly GCA_034642415.1 of Podarcis siculus. Lineage (NCBI taxonomy): Eukaryota > Metazoa > Chordata > Lepidosauria > Squamata > Lacertidae > Podarcis > Podarcis siculus. The sequence continues at coordinate 31,191,293 of JAXCMG010000011.1, forward strand.
ACCCTTGGACTCTTGGCTTCATGACTCCTGGACTCCCGTTCCTGCTCCCAACCCATCATCTTGCCCGGAAGTCCCGATATCCCCAGCCGGGACTTCAATTGCCCGTGAACCGGACCGTGACAACAAGTATGTAGAGACAGTTTGTTGCTTGCTCAAAGTGTTGGTTTTGATCTATAAAGCCTTAAACGACTCAGGACCTCAATACCTCACATGAGCCTACCCAGACCCTGAGGATCATCTTCTGATGCCCTTCTTTGTGAGCCTCCTCCATGAGAGGTCCGGAGGGTGGCAACACGAGAACAGGGCCTTTTCTGCAGTGGCTCCCCATTTGTGAAATGCTCTCCCCAGGGAGGTTTGGCTGGCTCCTTCATTATACACCTTTAGGCGCCAGGCAAAAATATTCCCCTTTAACCAGGCCTTGGGCTGACTGACATGCTGTGCCCTTTAAAAATGAGCTGGGAGGGGATTATTGGGTGGTTCTTGTTTTTATTATGTATTTTGTGTTTGTGTTTTTTGCTTTTATGTTGTGAACCGTTCAGAGACTTGCAGATATAGAGCAGTATAAGAAATCATAACAATGATGATAATATTGCTCCAGTTGTTATCTTGGATGGCTCTCACTTCAAGAAAGTGACTCTGCTAATTGGTTCTGTTGCAAGGACGCTCATTGTTCTAGCCAGCAGGAAGCATAAATCTAACCACATTTATCTTCTGTTTCCATTGTTGTCAAACGGAGAAAGGTTTCCTTTTGCTCCTTCTTCTGAAGAACGATTGTGACGCGTTTTCAAGGGGCAAGTGGAAGCATTCTTACTTTTCCACTGTACTCATTTTGTGCTCTTTTGTTCTCAAGTGGTGGTTGAACTTTTTCAAGGTAACTTGACTAAGGCATTGTTGGACGCCACTCCAATCTCCAAGCGGTGTGAAATTCCAGGGGTTCCAGGCATGTGCCCAAGCTTCGAGTTTCTTTTTGGAATGAGGCACAGAGGAGACTGAGGTGTCTTTAGGATATATGGTTTCTTCACAGTTATATGGAACCTGAGCCTACGGTAGAGGGGTTCGTAGCATTAACACCCCAAAAGGGTCTCGTTTTTCCCATAGCCACAGCCTTGGATTCAAGCAGAGATATCACATGGCTCTCTCTGTCTTTCTCACTGTGAGAAGTGTGGTTACAGGGAACCAGGCAGAGGGCCTTCTTCGTAGTGGCACCCACCCTGTCAAATGCCCTCCCATCAGATGTCAAGGAAATAAACAACTACAAAGGACGCTCGGGTTGTGAACGTGATCCGTGCAGGATGCACGCTCGCAAGCTGCAGAGTTCACAACCCGCAGCAGCGCATCTGCACACGTGCGGGTTGCAATTCGGTGCTTCTGCGCATGCGCAAAGTGCAATTTAGTGCTTCTACGCATGCGTGAAACCCGGGAGTAACCCATTCCAGTACTTCCGGGTTTCGGCGGGGCCGTAACCTGAAAAAACGCAACCTGAAGCGTCTGTAACCCGAGGTATGACTGTATCCGACTATCTTCTAAAAGACATCTGAAGGCAGCCCTGTTGGGGAATCTTTTAATGTTTGATGTTTTAACGTATTTTTAATATTCTGTTGTTTAATATTCTGTTTTTAATATTCTGTTTTAATATTCTGGGGAAACCCAGCCAGATGGGTGGGGTATAATTTATTATTATTATTATTATTATTATTATTATTATTATTATTATTATTTTATTATTATTTTATATTTTTTATATTCTCTCTGATTGCTGCTTTGCTTCTCAGTCACATCACTGTCCCCAAAATTTCTACTCTAAATTCTACCCTTATTTGTTGGGAGAGGGGGCCCCCCACCCATTTGACATCTCACACCCAGCCCCTTAATCCCCTTTAATGGCTCATCACCCAGGCTATTAACAAAGGTAATACAGGGGAGATAGACAAAGGGTTGCCATATGTAGGTGGCTGGGGGGGGGGGGAAATAGTAGCAATAGTGTGTGTACAGTAAAAGATAAAAAAGGTGCATTGAAATAATTAATAATGGTAATTAAAAATGAAAATGACACACCCTCCAACATTTTGTGAGAAAAATTTGGGGCATCCCCTCTAGCATCCTGCATCTCTGTTGCTTGCCACCTCCCGGCTGCTGACCCCTTCCTCCCCCACCTGCTTGCCCCCTCCTTCCCTCCCCTCTCTTACCTTTGCTTTCTTTGGCCTCCTACTCACGAGGTGCTGCATCTCCAGCAGGGAAGGCCAGGCAACCGCTGGAGACAGCAGAAAGCCTAGAGCCTGGTGGCTCTCGGATTCATCACAAGGCTTAGGGCGGCCCCCGGAAGGCCACACAAGGCCTCACTGCTGCGAGTCCTAGAGCGACCCTGGTACAAATGGTACAAAAGATAAAAATATAAACCTGGACATTTTGCAAAATGTTTAAAATCTGTCCAGATGGTGATTTTACCTTTGAAAAAGAGGACATGTCCAGAAAAATCTGGGTGTATGGCAACGCTAAGATACAAGGGCAGGAGACAGATATAGAAAGAGGTGGTGAAAAGGAAGAGGGTATGTTTGGGTTAGCACTAAAAAATTTTTTTAAAGACCATAAGAGCTGTTTAATAAGATCAACGGTCTATATCTAGCCTAGTGTCCTGTTACAGTGGTCAACCAGACAACTTTGGGAAGCCTTTGGGAATGTTTGTTTATAGAAAATAGGTTTTTTGGGTGTTATATCGGATTGGATGAAGTCAGTATTGTTTTTACACAGTGGACATTGAAGAATCTGAAGTTCTTTACTTTCTGAATTTTATTTTTCTATCTTTCTCTTTTAACCTCTTTTCTGCACCCCGTGTAACACCCTCCCACCAGATGTCAAAGGAAAAAACAATGACCAGACTTTTAGGAGACATCTGTTCTCCTAAAAGCAGCCCTGTTTAGGGAAGCTTTTAATATCTGAAGGACTATTGTATTTTTAATATTTTGTTGGAAGCCGCCCAGAGTGGCTGGGGAAACCCAGCCGGATGGGCGGGGTATAAATTATTATTATTATTATTATTATTATTATTATTATTATTATTCAATAATAATATATTTTTTAATTCTTTTTCTATTCCACCCCCCCGTCACCACTTTTTATGTTTTTATTGTATTTAGAACAAAGTCTTAGTTTGGATTTAAAAGGGGGGGGAGATAATAAGTTTTGATTCTCCCCCCTATAAACCTCAATGAAATTTATTAAATAAATAAAAAAGCACAAAACAGCATACAAATCATACAAGTTATAGCATCTCCATTCAGAAGAGGCAGCTTACTGCTTCTCTCCATGAGTTACCATTCTGGCCTTGTCTCCTTGCAGATCAGGGATTCATACAGGAATTCAGATGATGCACTCCCTCGAAGGTGTACAACACATACTCTTACGTGGTCTACAAGTAAACCTTTTTGGGGGGGACACAATGGTGAAGCATGCCTCTAGTTTTAACTCTGGAAAGGGTTGGAGGGGAAAAGTATACCTTAGCTGTCTGAAGTTTGGGGAACACTGGCCTAAGGTACAATATTTATGGAGTCTTTAAAATGATTCATTTGTTGGAGAATTCTCTCCCCCAGCTGTCCCATGTGAATTATGGAATCTGAATCTTTTCATGCGAATGGGCACCTTTGATGAGGTGAGCATAGTTTTGTATTCCCACTTGGAGACCTAAAAAGCAACCATTTCCTATCCAAACAAGATGGGAGACAATGGACCCTTTCAGAGCTACTGGGCTGTTCTCTGTAGCTCTTTGTATCCCAAAGCACTTCTAAAAGGGGGGTGGGGAGGAGTGAGGGACAAGCTCAGTGAGCTTTCTTCAAATGTACACATCGCGTCCAGAATATTAAAGCATATACAGCTTATGGAACAACTACATTCCATCAGAAATCAACCAATTTAGTTTTGACAATGGGGGTAGTTTTAAGGCTCCGTGGAGGAAAAAGAAGAAAAGGAACAAACTGATGTTCTAGGTGGTTCCGATATTCTTCCTTCAAAGGGAAGAATATTGGGCAGATCGTCCGATGGTATACAATCGTACCTTGGAAGTCGAACGGAATCGTTCCGGATGTCCGTTCAACTTCCAAAACATTCGAAAACAAAATTGTGGCTTCTGATTGGCTGCATGAAGCTCCTGCAGCCAATCAGAAGCTGCGGAAGCCCTGTCGGATGTTCGGCTTCCAAAAATAGTTCACAAACCGGAACAGTCACTTCCAGGTTTGCAATGTTCGGGAGCCAAAACGTTTGGGAACTAAGCCGTTTGAAAACCAAGGTACGACTGTACTTTTCCTGTGAGGATGACTAAAGCATTTTGGCCTCTTTAATAAGGAGGACTCCTGAGGTGGAGGGACTTAGAAGAAGTTATATGCAGGTTGAAGTAGCTTTAGGATGAATATTTTTGGGTTGTGCTCCGCAGCGAACCAGAAGTAACGGAGCGTGTTACTTCCAGGTTTTGATGCTCGTGCATGCGCAGACACTCAAAATGACATCACTCACATGCGCGGAAGCGGCGAAACGCGACCTGCAGACTTGCAGTCGTGTCTTACGTTTACTTCAGGATGCGAACGGGGCTCCGGAACGGATTCCGTTCGTATCCAGAGGTACCACTGTAAAACGCATAACCTCCAATGTGACACAAGGGAAAACCAGGATGTCATCTTCTGGGGCCGACCCCCTGCACAACTCATGTGACATGTGTGAGATTGCAGCCCTGAAAAGAGGCCTTTCAGAGGCATGGTCGTGGCCCCCCAAAAGCACTTTTTTCAGGGTGAGATCACATCTGGAAATTGCCTGAGAACACGGTTCCCAAAAGGGCCTCTGTCCTCTTGCAAGGGGAAACAGGATGTCCTGTTTTGGCAGGGGACAGCTGTGGGATGTGAAAATGATGCAGGGATTCGCCGATTCCAGGCTTTTCAAAACTACTTTGTTGTTAGTCGAACCCCAAGGTTAGATTATAAGAAGAGCCTACTGGATCAGGCCAGTGTTCCATCTAGTCCAGCATTTTGTTCTCAGAGTGGCCAACTAGATGCCTGTGGAATACCCACAAGCAGGACCTGAACTCTGCTCCCTCTCTCGGTTTCCAGCAAATGGGAAGCATTTACTACCTATGACAATGGAGGTAAAACACAGGAGAACAGAGCCATCAGGGTCAGTACAGTAGAAGACAGCATCAGTAGCCATTGATAGTCTCCTCCTCCATGTACAGTGGTATCTCGGGTTAAGAACTCAATTCGTTCTGGAGGTCTGTTCTTAACCTGAAAGTGTTCTTAACCTGAAGCACCACTTTAGCTAATGGGGCCTCCTGTTGCTGCCGTGCCGCCACCGCACAGTTTCTGTTCTCATCCTGAAGCAAAGTTCTTAACCCGAGATAATATTTCTGGGTTAGCGGAGTCTGTAACCTGAAGCGTATGTAATCCGAGGTACCACTGTATTTGTTTAGTTCTCTTTTAAAACCACCCAAGTTGGTGGCTATCGCTGCCTCTTGTGGAAGCAAATAGTTTAACTATGTGCTATGTATATTGGCTAACTTAGTAAACTATGTGTTAGCTCTGTAGAACTACTAGCCGGAGCCAGTGCTCCAGAATCTCCTTCTGATAAAAAACAATGCCCTCATGTTTGCTTTCATTTGCCTTTCAATGCTTTTTTTTTTTTTGCATGCAATTTTGCCCAACGTACACAGTTTTGCAATGCAATTTCTCGTACTATAACAGTTTTGTATATTATCTTCACTAATACAGGCATTTTCATGCACACGTAACGACAATGCATATACATTTACGGACGCATTAGTTAGCTAGAGAACTGCATCGCAAAATTCAGAGAAGTGGAAAATTTGAAGGACGGCTAAATTTCGGTTCCTGCATTGTTTTGGAAATTGCAAATTAGGTGGGCTCACCTTTAAATGCAAACTGAATCAAATTTCAGCCCCAGCCCTATGAAAACCCATATATAAGGAAATCAGTGAATCTAGGGATATTTCAGATAGAACTCTGCTGTGAACGCTGTTGGATTTCTCCCTCATTCCTATAATAATAATAATTTTATTATTTATACTCCACCCATCTGGCTGGGTTTTTCAGCCACTCTGGGCAGCTTAAAGCATATATAAAACATAGTAAAACACCACACATTTCCCTAGTGAGAAATGTCATTCAAAAGTGCCTTTGAAGAGGGGTAAAAGTTTTCCCTGTGTACCTGGAGATCTCTTCCCTGGGACTGCTGTCCTCCCATTTGTTTTTCCTGATTCCTCAACCCTGATCACATGCTGGAAGATCGCCACATGAAACCATTCTCAGTTTAGCCCCATCTATTTTCATGGCTGAGATCTGCTACTTATCATCGACTCCAGTGTCATAAATAAGCATAATGCTGAAACTGGCATTAGATGGGCATCTCATTGCACAGCAGGTTTGTTTGTGAGAGGAGTAGGAAAATCCCTAAATATGAAATGGATTTTTCTTTGCTACGGTTTTCGTGATCACTGAACAGCATTGCAAGATCCTTGTGCATCTATTTTTCAATTAGAGCACCTATTTTTTCATCGCGGGCACCAATTGTTCCTTAGCACCTTCAGGCATCCCTTCTTCCTTTCCTACTTTCATGGAGAAATGCCAACACCTTGCAACACTGCTCCTAACTGCGCGTGGATGGTCACATTGCTGCTGTGTCCAAGGAATATGATGGAGAGAAGGTCGTGCGGATTTCACACTGTATGGAGTGTCATTCCTAATTACAAAACTCTCGAAAGCAATGCACTGATGTGTGCGTAGGGGAGGGAATCGAGATGACAAAGTCTATTAAAGCCTCCAGGACTTGCCTCAATGCAGCAGAGGTGTGTGTGTGTGTGTGTGTGTGTGACTTTTTCAGTGACAACTCCTGTTTGCAGAAAGAGAGGAGGCCTCTGGGCAGCGCCTCCTGGAATGGACAGCACACCGATGATAAACAATGCATCTGCTTCGCGTGCCTGGGAGTGCCAGGAGGGAAACGGTGCCAGTGAGTTGACAAGCTGGCACTGGTCATTGCAGCTGACTCAGATTAAACTGCGTGGGAGAAAGAGGTGCCAGAGGGAAAGGAAGGAATTAGCTGGCTCTTGATATTTACACATGTGGGTAAATTTCGGGGTAGGTGACACAGTCCACTTTACGCCTCCCATAAATGTGTGTGTGTGTGCATTTTCACTTCACTTTTGATGAACGTTAGCTGCTTTTGTAAAATAAAAATACTCGAAAAGGTTTTTTGGGGGGTACAATCCAGAGAAAGTGAACCCCGCTTTAAGGAAGGGAATATGTAAATTTTGGTTCTCTTCATTTCACACCCCAGTCTTTTATTCAGATCTCCGCGTTTCCACAACAATTAGACAATTTTTTAAAATGAAAAAAGTGAAAATTCACCAGCATTTTTGAACAATTTTTGCCTAATATTCACATTTCTGCAAAGCAATCTCCCCCAATATAATGCATTTTTGTATACTATTTTCAGAAATATATGCATTTTTCTGGACATTTGGCTCCAGTATATCCATGCGTGTGTCCATCACTTGACTATAGAACTGCATTGCAAAAGTCAGAGCAGTGCAAATTTTGAGGGAGGCTGACGTTCAGTTCACGTATTGTTTTGGAAAATGTGAATTTGGTATGCTCACCTTTAAATGCAAACTGAAACAAATTTCTTCCCCATCTTCATTGAAAACTCCTTTACAAAGCAAATGTTGGATCAATAAGGACATTTCAGTAGGTAACAGGGCTCAGTGAGCTACAAGAGTCTGTGGCAGAGACAAATGAAGAATCAGAGGCTGAAGCGGGAGCCCAAGAGGAAGAGATGAGTCAGGCAGATGAAGAGTCACAGGTGTCACCCCCTCCTGCTGCGACAAGTTCCTCTCTCTGCTTGTCTCCCAGAACCAGAAGAGGCATGAAAGGGATGGAGGAGAGGTTGGCTGCACACTGCACAGTCTCTGATTGCTAGGGAAAAGCCCTGGTGAGGAGGCAAAGACTTTCTGTCTCAGCAACTGATTTTCCTGGAGGAGGACCACCTGGAATGAGGTGCTCTGCTCATTAGGCCTGACATTCAAATAATAATAATAATAATTCTGATGGGAGGACATTCCACAGGGTGGGCGCCACCACCAAGAAGGTCCTCTGCCTGGTTCCCTGTAACTTCACTTCTCGCAGTGAGGGAACCAACAGAAGACCCTCAGCGCTGGACCTCAGTGTCTGGACAGAAAGATGGGGGGTGGAGATGCTCCTTCAGGTATACTGGGCCGAGGCTGTTTAGGGCTTTAAAGGTCAGCACAATATTATTATCATTACCCCGCCCATCCGGCTGGGTTTCCCCAGCCACTCTGGGCGGTTCCCAACAGAATATTAAAAACACAATAAAACATCAAACATTAAAAACTTCCCTCAACAGGGTTGCCTTCAGATGTCTTCTAAAAGTCAGGTAGTTGTTTATTTCCTTGACACCTGACGGGAGGGTGTTCCACAGGGTGGGCGCCACCACCGAGAAGGCCCTCTGCCTGGTTCCCTCTAACGTCACTTCTCGCAGGGAGGGAACCACCAGAAGGCCCTCGGCTCTGGGCCTCAGTGTTTGGGCCGAATGATGGGGGTGGAGACGCTCCTTCAGGTATACTGGGCTGAGGCTGGCTGTAGAGTCTGTGGGGGTCCTGTTTTTGCTAATAAAGTCTTAACTCCATCTTTGAACCATGTGATTACTGACTGGAACACTCTTGTGACAGTCAGACTGGACAATACTGAGTTGGATGCATGTATGGGCTGCCTTGGTATACGGCAGTTTCCTCTGTTCTGTCGGGCCGCCTGCTTTCTTTGGAAACGGACCCTTCTGACACTGTGGAATTTCAGACGTGTGTCCCGCCCCCCATGGCAAAGAACACTCTGCACAGAGACTTTTTCTCCTCGCCCAACTCAGAAGCGATGTTAACAGCACTGTCCTCACCTGTATGAATGGACAAGCGAATCAGAATGGCCTCTGTGTTCCTCTGCAACCCTGACTGTTTAACATAGCCGTTAACGTGCCATGGCAACACCTCTGAACCGCAGCAAATCCCACGCACTCCTAACAACATTCCAGGGAGCCGGGATGCAGCCAATGGCCTCCATTGTTCCAAAAGCGCCTGCCAAGCCCTCTCCCAGTGTTCAGTCCCTGCCAGGGGCGACCTCTTTGAAGTCCAAAATGCCACCTTTGCCCATCCAGTTCCCCTCTGCTCGGCTAGGTGTTAACACAAACATCTCCCCATGCCAAAAAGGGGGGAGTTTCATTATTTATTGGAGCCTCCGCTCCGTCCAGCGAAAGTGTCAGACTTCAGTAGCTTGTGTAGCGGCCAGACAACTGGCGATGCCTTTCCAAAGCACTCGTTTAAAAATACACACACACACACACAGAGAGAGAGAGAGAGAGAGAGAGAGAGAGTTAAATTGGCTATTCAGCTTCCCCTCAGAGCCGTCTTTTGCGAGTGTAAAAATGCCCCGTGCCAAAAGAAACAAGCGAGGCTTTCTCTTTTGAAAAGAGGTGCTGACAGTGACTGGTTATAATGGAAACATTTGTATATCGGTGGAAACGTGGCCCATTTCGCTTCAGAAAAAAGGCTTTTGTTTTTATAAGGGAAAGAGAAATTACCGCTGAGATGTGAATATTCATCGTACGTAGCTATTTGTCATGGCTTCCTTAGGCCAGGACTATAATAGCACATGGCCTGCCATCTCCTCCCCACCTCCCTTGCTTTTGAAGAGCATCTCAGCTAGGAAGCAAAACAACAGCATCACATTAAAATCTCCAAGCCCCGGTGGGGGCTTTGGCCTTGGGTTGGCAGACCACTTGCTTATGCCACATGGCAGACTGATTTTCATAGCCCTGAGGATCATCTAGTCCAACCCCCCGCAATGCAGGAATATTCAGCTGTCCCATACGGGGATTGAACCTGCAGTCTTGGCTTTTGAAACTGAGGGGAGTTTCTAATGAAGATGATTCAGTTGATGGCGTTCCCTTCATCCTAAGGGCCAGGGCAAGTTGAAACGTTAAAACTGTTAAGTTGTGGGTGAACATATCAGACGACACAGCGATTCTTCAAACAGCTCTTGTTTATTCACAGGCCAGAACAGAACTGAACTGAAGGGTTCAGCCAGCCTGCTTATATAGAGCTCCACTAGAACGCAACAGTAACCACTTTCTGTAACTATCCAATCACTGAACGTCACTTTCAATGACTTATTTGCATATGTGGACCTGAGTGAAAACTATCTACAGTATCCCCCTGCTGGCCCAGGGTGAGAACTTCAGTACGTAACAAAAACACATTACATCGCAATACAGTGCTATATGAAAATTTGGGGTTGACTTTTACAGTCCAACTCCCCATCAAGGGATTGGGTGTCCCCCGATATTGGTCAGAGAGGAATGGAGTGGAGTCAGGAACCAGTAGTAGGAAAGTAAGGCAGACCTTTATTTTTCTACTGCAAGGTGGTGGGGGCCCGGAACAAAGGTGTAAAACAGCTTTTAAAGTCTTTAGGAATTGCCCAACCCCTTAACCAAAGACCGCCCAAAAGCATCACAGAAAGAGGAGGTCTACAACATGCATCACAGAAAGAAACATGCATCACAGAAAGAGGAGGTCTACAACAGAAATTTGAGAGTGTGGCTTGTCTCCTGTTTGCCAAGATACCTTATAATGCTTGCTGACTGCATTATCCTTACTAGTCTGGGCCATTCTTCGTTTTCATATAACAACAGTAAGCCCACAACTTACAGGCATTAACTTGTGTGCATTCGGCTTTAGGCATTTGGCAAAAAAATGAAAATAAAAATAGGGAGGAAAAGGGACAGGCTTCTGGGGAAAATGACTTTGGTAATCCCATATGCCATTGAACCCAACTCACCATGAACGCCTCCCTTGTTCTCTTAGCATGGCAATGGCACCCACCTGAGAGGTGCCAGAACTGAATTCCAGTGGGGGAAAAAAGCCCTAATTGAACCCTATGTCTTTTGACTGTTAGCAATTTTGGTTTTAGGTGAGATTCCCAAAACGTAACCGTCCCCCCCCCCCGTAAGTTGTGGGCATACTGTATTAAAATCAGCTTTAAGCAACTTACAATTACAGAAATAAGGTGGCTTCTAAATATATACAGCTGAAGTGTGAAAAGTTGGGTTAAAAGATGCATCTGGCATTTGCCAGAAGCTGTATGATGAAGCTGCTAGACCATGTCCTTGGGGTGGTACTTCTACAGCTTAGGGGCTGCCATAGAAAAGGCCCTGTTGTATCTAGAGTAACATCTTGTCCTCACACCAGGAGCTGATTGCAACAGCACTCTTTCCGCTTGCGATTCCCAGCAACTGCCATTCAGAGGGATACTGTTTCAGACGATGGAGTCATTTGTGATGCATCACAAAGTTACATGTGATGTTATCATAGTAGCTTCTAGTAGTTCTGCTGTGGAAAAGCTCTTACCGCCAGAAAGCTCTCGCTAAAGTTTAGCCAGACTCTCCTTTCTTGCAATTTGGATCTGTTGGTTTGCATCCTACCCTCTGGAGCAGGCAGAAAACAAGCTTGCTCTGTTTGACGACCCTTCGGAGATTTGAAAAATAGAAAAGGAAAGGTCATGGTGGCGAACAGCAGAAAGTCAACAACAACAACAAACAACAACAATAATAAATTTTTATTTATACCCTGCCCTTCCAGGCTCAGAAAACTGGGCTCAGGGTGGCTACCAACAAATTAAAAACACTTAATTGATGCAACAAAAACAGCATAAAACACAGTATAGAACGTGAATAACAATAAATTCAGAATTATAAAATCAATTTAGGGGGAAAATCCATCCAATAAACATTAGATGATCATCAGGGCTAGCTGGCTAAATTAGTCCTATTTGGGCCAGTGAGGAGACCAGGGGAGAATTAGCTGTGGGATCCCAGAGCAGGAATCTTCATAAAAAGGGGAGGGGGAGGGAAGGAAGGGGAATAAAAGATCAGGCTAAGTTCACATTGAAAGCCAGACGGAATAGCTCTGTCTTACAGACCCTGCAGATAAATTTGGATTCGTAAAACAAGTACAAGATGCACCACAAATCAGCAGATGGGGTTCATACATGAATGCACCTTGGGGAGGACCCCTTAATTCTCCTTCGGTGAATTGATGGAGAAAAGTTGTAGGTGGGGGACGTTATAGGTAAGTGACATGGTGACCATGAAGAAGAAGAAGAAGAGTTTGGATTTGATATCCCGCTTTATCACTACCCGGAGGAGTCTCAAAGCGGCTAACATTCTCCTTTCCCTTCCTCCTCCACAACAAACACTCTGTGAGGTGAGTGGGGCTGAGAGACTTCAGAGAAGTGTGACTAGCCCAAGGTCACCCAGCAGCTGCATGTGGAGGAGCGGGGAAGCGAACCCGGTTCACCAGATTATGAGACTACCACTCTTTTTTTTTGTCTTATTTATAAATACTTTTATTAAGTTTCATTTCTTACAGTCAGAGAATATACAGAATGAAGAAAAAAGAAAAAGAACAGATAAAGAAACAAAAATATAAAATACCAACTTTCCATAATGTTTTTACCAACCCAAATGGACTTCCCCACACCCTCCAAATCCTGCGTTCTTTATAATAAAAACGTCAGCAATTTGTTACCTTGTTTCAAATCTTATTGTATCTTTCAGTTATCATGTTTCTAAGTTCAAAATACTGTTTATTATGTTTATTTTAAAAGTATGAGACTACCACTCTTAACCACTACACCACACTGGCTCTCCCAGTGTGAACCATGTCTCTCTCTCGTTTTGAGAGTCAGTTTTAAGACTCTTAAACTCAGGGTTGTAGGTTTGAGCCCCACGTTGGGCCAACGATTTCTGCATTGCAGGGGGTTGGACTGGATGAATCTGAGGGTCCCTTCCAACTCCACTACAATTCAATGATTCTTGAGACACAGATCTTTCCCTTCTTCACTTTGCAGGTAGAAGGCTGAATCTCTGATTCCTGCTCATTTCAATATAAGCCTCTTTCTGTTCTTTTCTTCCCCAGATCCAAAAGGATTGCTGACGCCAGCAACTTCCACTGTAATGATTTCTGTGGAAACATTTATCTATAAATATAAAGTTCTTTAAAGCTTAGCCTTTTATCTTGCATGGGGTGTTTCGGAGGGAAGGGAGCCCTGTTTATGTCACTTCTAAGCTGCTGGCTTTAATGTGCTCGTGAGTTGTTCGTATGCCAAAAGAAGATAACCTCTGGGATTTAGAGCAAGAGGCTCTTTGAATAATGGGAATCTGTGCTAAAACTTAAAAAAATATATTACATAGATATTATTCCTAATTCAATGGAAAGAACGTTAAAGCAGCTTTCCTGGTTATGTTGCAATGCTGTTTTTTTTAATAGGTTCCACAGCATTGTTTGGTCTTGTATGCTCAAGAAACCCTCAGCCACTACTCAGGAGTGTGTGTGTGTGTGTGTGTGTGTGTGTGTGTGTGAGAGAGAGAGAGAGAGAGAGAGAGAGAGAGAGAGACGGACAGACAGACAGAGTCTGGTGATGACAAGGCTTTTGAAAGCAGAGGAGAAAAATGGAGGTGTCAGATACTCATTAACCCTTTCTCTTTGGAATGTCTTAGATGTTCCCTTTCAAAGACCATTTGAAAGATGTGCAGTTTCTTAAGTTGCCCCTAAAAGATTGATATTATCCTTTAACAGCAAAAAAAAGTGTGTGGGGGTTTGGAGGAGGGAAGTGTGTGCGCAGCTGGGGGAGGAAACAGGGTTTAAATTTTAAAGCTGGCAAATTAAAGGGGAAATAAATAGCCAGGGCTAATTTACACAGAGGCCAGGAAGATTCAATCTACTTTTCCCTGCCCAATGTAACAGACTTACGGAGCTGGATGGGGTTCCTAGGGTCATCTAGCGCAACCCATTGAAATGCAGGAATCTCAGTTAAAGCAAGTTGGTAGATACTGTAGCATTTTTGTGTTCATTGCAGAGAGTTTGTTTCTTTTTAAAAACTTTTTAAAAGTGCAGTTGGTTTCAGATTATTGCCTGCACCTTTGGTTATATGTCGTTGTGGACAAACGCCGGCCCAAAAAGCGAGATGAGCGTCGCACCCCATAGTCGCCTTTGACTGGACTTAACCGTCCAGGGGTCCTTTACCTTTTTACCTTTACTACTGTAATTAGAGGGGACGCAGGTGGCGCTGTGGGTTAAACCACAGAGCCTAGGGCTTGCCGATCAGAAGGTTGGCGGTTCGAAACCCCGCAACGGGGTGAGCTCCCATTGCTCGGTCCCTGCTCCTGCCAACCTAGCAGTTCGAAAGCATGTCAAAGTGCAAGTAGATAAATAGGTACCGCTCTGGCGGGAAGGTAAACGGTGTTTCTGTGCACTGCTCTGGTTCGCCAGAAGCGGCTTAGTCATGCTGGCCACATGACCTGGAAGCTGTACACCGGCTCCCTCGGCCAGTAAAGCGAGATGAGCGCCGCAACCCCAGAGTCAGCCCCGACTGGACCTAATGGTCAGGGGTTCCTTTACCTTTACCTTACTGTTATTAGAGAGCAAAGTGCAGGGTTTTCCTTTTCACACTAATGGAACTGAGAAAACGTTCCGTGGCTGTAGTCATGCCTCATCCATACCTGAGCTGTGCTTCCTGCACTGCAGGGGGTGGACTAGATGTTCCTTGGGTTCCCCTCCTGCATTCTCTGGTTCTATCCTTACTCCAGAAACATAGGAAGGTGCCTTTTATGGAGTCAGTCCATTGGTCTGTCTAGCTCAGTACTGTCTCCAAGATTTGAGACACAGACATTTCCCACCCCTACCAATGTATTCCTGTTGTGTTTTATGATTTTCCTGGTATTGTAAGTGAGCCGGAACTGGTCTGTGACCGTAATAATAAAATTCAATTCAATTCCCAGCCCTACCTAGGGAATTGAACCTGGAAACTTTTGCAGGCAAAGCGAATCTTCTCCCACTGAGCTATGGGCCTTCTTTCCCATCAAAAGCAATACACGTAAATGCTTCTCTTGACTGGTTGCTACCCCCCCCCCCCAATTTTGTCCCGGCCATTAAGTTTTCTTTCTTTCACAAACCTCCCCCTTTCAATATGTTTTTGTTCGCTTCAGTCTTCCCCGCTCTGCTCAAATTGCAGGGAACGGGAACAATTAACATAGCCGAGAACTTGCCATGCCGCTGCGAGACACCACAGAGGCAAATTGTTTGGCAAGTTGAAAATAAAAGGATTAAACGTTTCTGTGAGGTGGGGACAAACCTGCAAAAACAAAAGAACAAAGCTCCACCTGCGGTGACAATCGCCAAGGACACTGACGGTATAAAGCGCAGAAGCTGCCATCGCGCTTCAGGGCAGGGCATCCTCGTTGAGCAGGGTCAGGAGGGAAAGTTTTCTCTCTCAAAAGCAGAAGACAATTAAGCGTATCATTCCCATCTCTTCCAACATGTCTGCCGCTGACCACCGTTGTAGACGAGGAGATCAAACCGGACGAACTTGTTTTTGTGTCTTGTTCTGTGCGTCGCGTTCATTACCGTCCCCCTTTGAACAGGCAGCACTAGAGGAGGAACACAAAGCGCTCCTTCTGATGCTGCGAAGGGGCAACCTTTTACTCGTTCCCCACAGCAATGGCGGCCCACAGAGTGGAATGTTTTTGAAACGTGGTCCAAATGAAAACAAAACCAAAGAACCTCCCCCAAAGGAAATAAAGAGACAATCCTGGATTTGTTGCCCACCTAGGGTTGCTATATGTCCAGGAATTTTGACGGTCCTATATGCCCATGGGGGGGGGGCGGATTTCACATTTTAAAGCAAATGTCCTAGATTTGGGTTTTTGTGTGTGTTTTTTTTAACTTTTTGTGTGCGGTTGGCTCTGATTCTGGCTTTGACCTGTGTTATGTACTGAGCTGAATCCTAGAACAATAGGATCCAGAATGCAGCAGTCTGATTGGTCCGCAGGAGCCACCCAATCCAGCTCCAGGTGGAAGTGAATCAGCGACCTGATTGGCCTGCAGGAGCATCCAATCAGGCTCCTGGACGAAGTGAATCAGCTACCTGATTGGCCTGCAGGAGCAGCCAATCAGGCTCCTGGAGGAAGTGAATCAGCAACCTGATTGGCCTGCAGGAGCAGCCCGGAATTAGCCAATCATGTGGGGCCCATTGGGTAAATAATGTGTATATAGCTAGACGTTTTGGGGAAAGTTCCATTCATTGCTACTATGACCTGAATAAAGAGCATGAAATCCACACTCGACTCCGAGTATATTTCAGCCTGGGTGGCCTGGGCTCTGGTGTGGGCGGCGGTGGGGGGGGGGGCAATTGAGCAATTGCCCTAAAAGAAGCTCAACAACTTTTTAAGTCCGGGCTTTTACCTCTTGAAATATGGCAACCCTATGCTCACCAAAAGACATTCCTTAACAATAAATTACTAGTGAGGTGAGAGACATTGACATCTGTGTAAGCCGATGATGTACTGGTATAGGGTAGGGCTGATTAGCAAAGTTTCAGGCTGTTTCAAACCCAATGTGATGGACTGGCTGGATGCAGAGGAGTGGGGCAAGGCATCAGCTGGGAAACCTCAAGGGAAGAAGGTTTAGAAACAGAGGATTGGTGGTGGGGCAATGGTGTGTGGTCAGAGGGAGAAGACTGGGAGGAGGAGCCGTCAGAAGAGGAAGAGGCAACAGGGTTTGGTGAGCAGGAAGAGGCTGTGGCAGAGAGCAGTCCAGAATTGGGGAGCAGAAGTGGAAGCTGGAGAGGAGGGGCGGCAAGAGCCAGGGAAGAGTCTGCCTAGTGAAGACTGTCACCCACAAACTATTTCTCTGTACACTTCCAAATGAAAGCCACCTGTTCCATGAGTATTGGCCCCATCATGGAATATTTACGCAGGCAATCTTATCGCTGGCTCACTTATTCACTGAGATCACTTTGCTTTCACTCCCTTTTTTTAAAGCCTGTCTTCTGAAAGTGTTGCAATCTTTGTCCATTTTGCACCGTAAATTAAAAACCGGAAAACTGGCCATGTACTTCCTATGATAGGTAAAGGTAAAGGGACCCCTGACCATTAGGTCCAGTCGTGACCGACTCTGGGTTTGCGGTGCTCATCTCGCTTTATTGGCCGAGGGAGCCGGCGTACAGCTTCCGGGTCATGTGGCCAGCATGACTAAGCCGCTTCTGGCAAAGCAGAGCAGCGCACGGAAACGCTGTTTACCTTCCCGCCGGAATGGTATCTATTTATCTACTTGCACTTTGACATGCTTTCAAACTGCTAGGTGGGCAGGAGCAGGGACCGAGCAACGGGAGCTCACCCCGTCACAGGGATTCGAACCGCCAACCTTCTGAGCGGCAAGTCCTAGGCTCTGTGGTTCAACCCACAGCACCACCCGCGTTGCGTCCCTATGATAAGATTGCCCTAGATAAGACAGGCACATAACGTGCACCCAGAGAACGAGAGGGCCTTCCTTTGTGTCTTGTCTCCAACTACTCCCAACAAAAGGGTCCTCTGCATGAGCTTATATGCCTGAGTATTTCTCCATCCTTTTGAAAAAAAAAATCCTATATATGCAACTTTTGATAGCTTCCTTAAGGTCTGACATTACCAAGCAGACAAAATCCCATTCAGCAACTTTTCATATGTGGTAAAAAGCAAATCTTTCTCAGCAGGCATTCCAAATGGTACTTTTGCCTCTCATTTTTGTAGACTTGATATTTTGTATTCATGTAACTGAATGCAAGTTCAGAGATGCTCTAGGGGTCAAGGGGGGAAATAATGTTTCTTTTGGAAATCATAGATCTTTCTTGATAAATATTCACTATTGTGATAAAATCCCAAGTCCCAAATAGGAGATCTCTATTTATTCCCAGTCTATGTTTTTGTGTGTGTTAAAATAGCACAGTTAAAATATCAAGTTTTGTTGAGTTTATCATTAGGTCCAGATTTTCTGGCTTAGATATGAAGCTGGAGGGACATTTTGCTATGATGCTATGATAAGGGACTTAAGGAGTAGATTAGTTTAGGACACTTTCTGGCAGAAATCTGGGAATATGATCAATCAGTGTCCAATTCAGCTTATGGATTGCTTTTTCCCTTTCATTTTAAACAAGTGTGCATCTTTAAAAATCTGTTATTTCTGTTTTGCAACATGAAGCTCTGGGCTCTGATCCAACAGAGCTCTTTTTAAAAAAGCTGAAATCCCATATCAGCTGCCTGGCAGAGAAGGAGTGGGGATACTGAATGAAGCTGCCTGCTCCCATCCTGAATAACCAATTGATGAAATTTTTGCATTTTTTAAAAAGCACCCCTCCAGCTGTTGAATGCTAATTGCCATTGCATGTCATCCCTCAAACACTGACGAATGCTAAATACCATTACTTGTCAACCATCACACATGGCCAAATGTTTGCTTTTAGGAGCCAGCATGGCTACCTTTTCTTTGTGTGGCTGTCATTCAATGTCAAATACAGATACTAAGTATTGAGAAAACATCTGTGTCCCCCTCTAAAAGGAAAGTCTGGAATTTGTGTGAATTCACAGCAACACCAAAGCTAAATAGAGCACACGTGCTTTGCTGAAAAGCTTAGCTGGTTGCCATGTATGTATATCTCTCCAAAAGCTGGCGTCCTGTCTACAGCAACTGAAATATCTTGCCTTAAATCCATTAACAAGACCATGAAACTCAGGGTGTTCATTCCTCATTTTTTGCCCCAAGCAAGTCAAGCACCTCCTTTTGTTTAGGTGCAAGATCAAAGGGTCCCTTTTCAATCCAACAGATTCTGATCCTGTCCCCATCAAAGCCATCATGTGATGGTCATGCCAGCCAGATGACTCTTAATGCAATACATATTTACTCCTTAAGAGTTCAAAGCCTATCTTACTTCCCCCTTCTGCATATATTTCTTTCTATTTAACTTTAAGTTTATTAGTTCAATTGTATGAATGTAGAGGAGGATGATCAGTGTGATAAAGGGTCTAGAAACCAAGCCTTATGAGGAATGGTTGAGGGAGCTGGGTTAGTTTAACCTGGAGGAGAGGAGACTGAGAGGTGATATGATTTGTTGTTGTTTAGTCATTTATTCATGTCCGACTCTTCGTGACCCCATGGACCAGAGCACGCCAGGCACTCCTGTCTTCCACTGCCTCCCACAGTTTGGTCAAACTCATGCTGGTAGCTTCGAGAACGCTGTCCAACCATCTCATCCTCTGTCGTCCCCTTCTCCTTGTGCCCTCAATCGTTCCCAACATCAGGGTCTTTTCTAGGGAGTCTTCTCTTCTCATGAGGTGGCCAAAGTATTGGAGCCTCAGCTTCAGGATCTGTCCTTCCTCCAGCACCATAATTCAAAAGCATCAATTCTTCGGCGATCAGCCTTTTTTATAGTCCAGCTCTCACTTCCATACATCACTACTGAGAAAACCATAGCTTTCACTATACGGGCTTTTGTCGGCAAGGTGATGTCTCTGCTTTTTAAGATGCTGTCTAAGTTTGTCATTGCTTTTCTCCCAAGAAGCAGGCATCTTTTAATTTCGTGACTGCTGTCACCATCTGCCATTTTCAAATATCTGAGTTTGATGGCCACCTGATGAGGATTCTTTAACTGTGGTTCCTGCATTGTGGGGGGTTGGGCTAGATGTCCTTTGGAGTCCCTTCAACTCTGCAGTTCATTGATTTTGTGATTCTATGGGTTATGGCTCACCAGTGAAACATTATTTTGAGGTTTAGATGATGCCATCTCAAGGACAACTAAGGAAGGGGCCAGACAAAGGCAGCTGAAAATATTTCGAGAAAGAATGAAGTGAATGACGAGTGAAATGAAAGGACGTGGATCTATTCAGAGGAGCACAAATAACAGGAGATGTAGAAAAGGCATTCAAGAAAACAATGGGAAATGGCACATGCACTCTCTTCTGTTTTATCAAAAGGCAGCAGTTAATTCAACACCAATAAAGGTGGGAAATGGTCCCTCTCCTTCCCCTATTCTTCCCCCATATCCTACCTAGTACATCAGTTGATTGTAGACTGTGGCCTCTAGGTAGGGGGACTTGTCTTTTTCAAATGTATTGTGCATCACCTAGTAATTCCAGACGCTTTATACATAAAATATGAAGATGATGATGATGATGATAAATGACAAACTGGTACTATGAATTGCTTTCCCTAAGTGACAGCCTGCAGCTATTAGCGAGAAAATAAAATATATTTGTTGAGAACGCAAGAAGATCAGAAGGCCCACCATAGTCCAGTATCTCATTCTCACAAAAGCCAGCCAAATGCCTCAAGGGAAAGCCCATGGGACATTTTTATTTTATTTATCCAACAGAGTTTGTACACTGCTTAATTGCAAGTAAAACCTCCAAGCGGTTCTCACTTCCTCTGTTCATATTCCTAGGTTCCCCACTGGCGTCCCAGCATTGTTGTTGTTGTTGTTTAGTCATGTCCGACTCTTCGTGACGCCATGGACCAGAGCACGCCAGGCACTCCTGTCTTCCACTGCCTCCCGCAGTTTGGTCAAACTCATGCTGGTAGCTTCGAGAACACTATCCAACCATCTCGTCCTCTGTTGCCCCCTTCTCCTTGTGCCCTCCATCTTTCCCAACATCAGGGTCTTTTCCAGGGAGTCTTCTCTTCTCATGAGGTGGCCAAAGTCTTGGAGCCTCAGCTTCAGGATCTGTCCTTCCAGTGAGCACTGAGGGCTGATTTCCTTCAGAATGGAGAGGTTTGATCTTCCTGCAGTCCATGGGACTCTCAAGAGTCTCCTCCAGCACCATAATTCAAAAGCATCAATTCTTTGGCGATCAGCCTTCTTTATGGTCCAGCTCTCACTTCCATACATCACTACTGGGAAAACCATAGCTTTTATTATACGGACCTTTGTTGGCAAGGCGATATCTCTACTTTTAAAGATGCTGTCCAGGTTTGTCATTGCCCTTCTCCCAAGAAGCAGGCGTCTTTTAATTTCGTGGCTGCTGTCACCATCTGCAGTGATCATGGAGCCCAAGAAAGTAAAATCTCTCACTGCCTCCATTTCTTCCCCTTCTATTTGCCAGGAGGTGATGGGACCAGTGGGTCCCAGCATAGCTTTGCTGAATTTCTCCTGAGCGTGGGCCTCCATTTTGAGTCCTAATAGCCATGCTCCACTGCTATGCAGTGAAGGGCTCATCCAGACTTCTGCTTGTCCTGCGGTTTCCCCAGGGGAAACCCACTCTTCTGCCCTGAATCGGAGGAAAAATCCATTGGGTTTTCCACAGACGAAAGTGTCTGGTTGTGCTGCTGCAGGTGTATGATGGTGTTTCCTCGCTCAACACTCCTCCCAGTGGTCCTTCTGCTGCTGGTCACTGCTATGAATACACACCCTGTCCACTTCCAGGCGCTGCGGTCATCTGCAGGGGATTCCTTGATGTTGCCGGCCTTCGTGTCACGTTTGCAGACATCTTTGTAACACAGAGTTGGTCTGCCAACACGCCTGGTGCCTGAATCCAGCACGTTCCTTGGGGGCAGGGCCTGATTTAGGTTGTCTGATGCCCTGAGCTACTGAAGGTCCAGCTGTCCTTTGTCAACAACAAATGGTCGCTGTTTTTTGTGTTGAAGATATGCTACTGTATATGGTAATTTAGGGACCTAATAGGTATCTAAAGCCATTTGCTCATGTTGCCGTGCACCCAGTCCATGCAGAATGTAGGCACCCTATACATAGAAATGAGCAAACCGGTGATATTTTAGGGAGCAGGCTAGCAGGCGGGGCCCATTACTTACATCATAGGAGCCTACACAACACAAAACACAGTTGCTGTATGTAGGTTTTATTTTATTTGTTTTATTATCTTATATTTTGGAACTGTACATCCAGGTTTTTTTGCTTTAAATTTTTTGGGTCCCCCAAGAGAGTGGGGCCCTAAACTATAGCTTGATTAGCTTACACGTAAATCTGTCACTGATTGGGCGGGGGGGGGGGCTTTGTTAAAAGCACAAGCCAAACTGAGAGTGTGAAAGTCTCACCCAAATCACCCCATAATTCAGGAGTAGGTAAAGGTAAAGGGACCCCGACTGTTAGGTCCAGTCGTGGACGACTCTGGGGTTGCGGCGCTCATCTCGCTTTACTGGCCGAGGGAGCCGGCGTACAGCTTCCGGGTCATGTGGCCAGCATGACTAAGCCGCTTCTGGCAAACCAGAGCAGCACACGGAAATGCCGTTTACCTTCCTGCCGGAGTGGTGCCTATTTATCTACTTGCACTTCGACGTGCTTTCGAATTGCTAGGTTGGCAGGAGCAGGGACCGAGCAACAGGAGCTCACACGGTTGCGGGGATTCGAACTGCCAAACTTCTGATCGGCAAGCCCTAAGCCGGACTTGGAATATATATGGTATATGGAGGTGGACTGATGTAAGGAAGTTTCTTACATGAACAATTTCTGCAATCTGAACATCTCTCTTTTTTGAGGCTTTTTTAAACAGAATTTGGCACAAAAACCGTAGAAGACCTTTGGGAGACCCCTTAGTCCTGGTAGGATTCTGATTTTGAAACCACAGAATCTGATGGTTCATATATCTTGTTGGATGGAGAACTGCCTGTCGTTTTATTCCCAGCAACAGTATTAAAGAAGAGATGTTCGTGCATGAAATCATATTATCCCCTCCTTCCTCTAAATCCAAACACTAATTGCCACCTTGCTGTGAGCATACAATATTAAGGCTATCACAGCCCTGGTAACAGTAGGCAACATTAAATAGGATATGTATCATCTGTAGAAGACATTCGTTGTAGATCTCGATGCAGTAGGGAAGCATTTATTTACAGCCACTGCGATGTGTAGGTCAAATGTAAACTTTCGGTGGAGACCTCTGAGCAATTCCGACATGCTGGCATCCTTAAAGCACTGTTATCTTGCAGCCAGTTTTATGTCTCTCTCCCTATAATTAATTTCTACGCAGGACAGTTTGCTAATCCACCGACACAAATAAAAAGCGCAAATTAAAATTTCAACATGCACTTTCACAATGGTCCATTTGCATTTCAGAATTAAACCCGTAATAAAAACTTTTGTCTGCTTATAATTAGACAGACTTTTTTTTTTTTAAAGTAGCCCAATGATAAACATCTATGTAAATATCCTCCGAAAGAATGGAACACTTCAGAATGAGCTTCATAAAGTCACCTTATGGGGACTTTGCATGTCATCGTGTGAAAAAAAAAAATAAATCCTGTAGGCTTATTAAGAACCACACAGGCAGAATGATGAAAATTGAGTATTTAAATAACAGCAAAATTGGTTTTAAAACCTGCCAATTAAGAAGTGGGGCTTAAAGTAAGCGTTAATGGTCCTTTTTTATTATTTTATCAATGCCACATTTCCCAGAATTTTTTGTTTGTTTGTTTATTGTAGAGACCTGAATTGCTAAACCCATCCAGCAGCAGAATGCATGTTAGGGCAGCAGATGGGGCTGGGCTCTGGAAGGGGGCAGGATTTTGCCTACACACAAATCAGTGATGCTTTGGTACTGTTTTCAATAGCATCGTTCCTTGGAGTCTGGAACTGCCTCTTCCTCAGCAGCCCATCCAGTTCTGCCTCTACACAGGGGTGGAGGAAAGGGGGGGCAGGGGGCGATCTGCCCCAGGTGTTACCACTGAGGGGGGTGACAAGATGCCTGGCGGCACTCGTTGCAGGGCCTGCAGCACAACGAGCCATGTGTCTCTCCTGGGAGGTACGCGGTGGTTTGGGCACCTGCAGGCTCACGCTGCCCCAAACGGTCCGCCCGCCGCCTCCCACTCAGTTGTAGGGCGGCTGAGAGGGAGGAGGCAGGCAGACTCCCCGGAGACCCCGCAGAGTGTCCTGCCCCAGTTTGCCCCGCCCCGCAGGTGGCTGGCCCCACCCCTGGGTGCAGGGCATGTGCTCTGCCCCAGGTGCCCATTTGGCTTGCTCCACCGCTGCCTCTACAGTGGCCTCTCAGTGAATAGGAGGCACAGCTGATAAAAAACGGCACCAGTGATGGGTACTAGATTTAGACTAAAGCCCACCTCATGTCAGGAGCTCAGCCTACACTCGAGTAGGACTCTGGCAGAGACACATGCCCGACTGGCATGTTCTCTCCCTCCTGGTCGATCGGGAGCTTCAAAAGCTTTCTTCTGCCTGAACATCACAGCGACCAATGCCAACCGACACCGGCACACTTAGGGATCCGCAGAGTTTGTGCATCATGCGTAACAGACCTCAGCATCTCAGCATTTTGGCTAATCTACTTTATTTACATATAAACACACACGGAGCACTGCAACATGGCTCCCTCTCTCTCTGTAGCATCAGACAGCAAAGAGAAAAAGAACAAAGGACAATAGTCCCACTTCCCGGAACACAGCAACACAAACATCCTGTCTCCGTCACTTCCCACTCTGTGGAGTCAAAACATACACCGTCATGTGAAAGACAAAAATCCCATGACTGCAATCATGGAGCAGGAATTCTAACACCTCACTCCCTAACTGAGCTGCACAGATGTTTTCCTGAAGTGCCTGTATAACCTGTGACTTCTGTGGCAACAGCAGAGAGCATGGCAAGTTGTTCCCAGTGGAAAAACAAGGTGCTTTCTTATCTCTGTGTTAGGAGTCAAATGTCAGGTGTTAAGCTCTTTCCCATTATGTAATGGAACACAAAATCAAATGATGCAGTCTGTGGTCTTAAACTGGCTGTGGTCTGCCTCTGTAAGGGTCCCCCAACTAACATTGGGGATCTCATGTTCAGAATTCCTGCTTTTTAAAAAAATGAGTTTAAAAGTCTCCAGGGACAGCCCTACCACGAGGCAAAGTGAAGCAGGTGCTTCAGGTGGTATATGAGTTGTGGCGTCAGTAGTGGCAGGGCCAGCACAATACATTTCGGCACCTGAGGTGAACCACAAGATAGCACTCTCCTCGCCACCAGGGAAGAAGGGGTGAGTAAAGGATGTACATCAGGAACAGGGTCATATGGACCAATGGCCTGATTCAGTGTAAGGCAGCTTCCTATGAGAGCCAGTGTGGTGTAGTGGTTAAGAGCGGTAGACTCCTAATCTGGTGAACCGGGTTTGCTTCCCCGCTCCTCCACATGCAGCTGCTGGGTGACCTTGGGCTAGTCACACTTCTCTGAAGTCTCTCAGCCCCACTCACCTCACAGAGTATTTGTTGTGGGGGAGGAAGGGAAAGGAGAATGTTAGTCACTTTGAGACTCCTTCGGGTAGTGATAAAGCGGGATATCAAATCCAAACTCTTCTTCTTCTCTTCTATGTCCCTAAATGTCATTCAATGTTCATGGAATGTTTGTGTTTGTCATGCTATCCTTTGCCTCAGGCTACAAAATGTCTTGGACTGATCCTAATAGTCCTGTCGGGCATCTCTCTCTCTCTCTTTCTCTCTGTGTGTGTTTAGCAGGGATGCAATCCAGATGCTGTTGGACTCCAACTCCCATCAGCCCCAGCAAGCATGGCTGATGGTTAGGGATTATAGGAGTTGTAGTCTAGAGGTACCCCTGGTGTATGGGGTTAACCCTATCACCTGCACTTTCCCCCCAGTAAAAACACTACTGTTATGTTCTCCGCTGAGGGAAAGGAAGGCAAATAAACCCTAAAAAGCCAAGGAACAGGGAATTCCTACTTCAGCCTTCAGCATTAGTATCAATCCAGGTTTGATTTTGCCTCCATCTGTTACATCAGTGACATCGGTGGTTTTTTCATCGGGTAACATCTGGCAGAACAGAACTGGAAAGAGAGGAAATACATGCGACTGGAAAAATGAAACATGCACGTTTCTTTATCAGGCATTGCTAATAATTGATATTTAATTGAGATTGTATCCATAATCTTTTCTCCCTTTTCCCTGATGGTGTTTCATCTCTGTTCTTATTATCTTGTTTTCAGCACCGAATTATCACCCACTGGTTTTCAATTACAGAGATGCCCATATTGATTCTCCTCTTGATTTTAACCCAACAGCTGAAAAATTACTCATTTAAGCCAATAAAAGCTGATGTTGTTGTTAGTGGGAAGTGCTTGCAGAAAAATAAAATAAAAATAAAAATTGCACTGACAGGTGTAATCGAAATGCTGTGCAATAAAACTTCTTGAACAAATAACATTACAAGCATCCCTATCCATATACTGGGTAATAATAAGCATTTGGATTTAAACAATTTGTCTCCCATTGAAGAGTATTAGGACAGCAGTGGGGGAAGAATGGACTCACGTAGGCAAGTTTATCATTGTAAGGGCTGCAGTTATCATGTAGCTGCTTGTCTGAAACAGCTCTTCACAGACAGAGCTTTCTTGATAGGTGAACAAGGCGTCTGTGTGCCATAGCAGATGGTGCTTATTGGGGCTGCCTGGGCAGAAGGCAGGAGGACCAACAGTAGGTGGCGCTAGAGCAAATGACAGGCAGAGCCAGCTAATTCTAGGTCCCATTCTAGGAACATAGGAAGCTACCTTACACCTGAGTCAGGTCATTGGCCCATCTAACTCAGTATTGTCTGAGTGGCTCTCCAGGGTTTTAGACAAGATTCTTTCTCAGCGCTACCTGGAGATTAAATTTGGGGCCTTCTGCATGCGAAGCAGGTGCTCTACCACCAAGCAATGGCTTTCCCCCTTCTCCTCCCTGCTGAGTTCTACAATGTCAAAACGGAGGCTGTGGAGACCCATTCAACTGGCACTGAGTGTAGCACCAGAAAATAAATTTATTTAAAGCTTTGTGTGTGTGGTGGGGCGTCAGTTGTCGACATAGCAAGGGTCTCATTCTGTAGGCCAAAATGTAATCTTCCCATTTCATTCTGCTGTTTAGGGAGTAGTTCATTGACCTCGGAGAAATACTATTTCCTGTTAACAGGCGGGGGTCGATTTGTTTTGTAACGTCCTCTCCCTTGTGGTGCCTTCCAACTCTATCATCTTACATGGGGGTTCAGTTTGAAGGGTTCCCTGCATACACAAAAACCATGTACAGTGGTGCCTCGGGTTACATACGCTTCAGGTTACATATGCTTCAGGTTACAGACTCCACTAACCCAGAAATAGTACCTCGGGTTAAGAACTTTGCTTCAGGATGAGAACAGAAATCATGCTCCTGCGGCGCGGCAGCAGCAGGATGCCCCATTAGCTAAAGTGGTGCTTCAGCTTAAGAACAGTTTCAGGTTATGAACGGACCTCCGGAACGAATTAAGTACTTAACCCGAGGCACCACTGTATACTTAAACCCTTGGAGCCACTCTATGGCTAGTTGGTGAGGTGGGGAAAGAGAGAGAACCCCCTGCACTCCCAGATGGACAGCTTAAAAGCTCTTTTTGTGCTGGGTAACCTGGCACAAAAAAACACTTTACAGCTTTGTGTCTCGCTTGCAAGGCCCACTTGACACATGAGCTCTGGGAGGCTAAGGAATGCTCACGTGAGATCTTAGGGGAACTTGGATAGCCACATGAGATCTTGCTCGAGCAGCCCAGAGCTGGCACTCTGCTTTTGTTTTGTTTTTAAAGAATCTTTTTTTATTGATTTTCTAAAATATAAACATACAACATAAAACAACACAAAATCCAAATACCGAGATTAGTCTGAATCTCCTGACTTTCCCCCATCCCTTCCATGGGTCCCTTTGATTCTATTTTTCAACTGCATATCAGTACTTCTCCAATTTTCCACCTTCCTAAATTATCTATACTTTCTGTGTATTTAAAATCCTGCTAATGTTTTGACCTGTTTACTGTGATTTTGTACATACAGTCATACCCCTTGTTACGTTTGCTTCAGGTTAAATCTTTTCAGGTTGCGTCCCGCGGTGACCCGGAAGTACCCGAAAGGGTTACTTCTGGGTTTCGCCGCTCGCGCATGCGCAGATGCTCAAAATAACGTCACACGCATGCGCATAAGCGGCGAATCGTGACCCGCGCATGAGCAGACGTGGGTTGCATTCTGCTCATGTTGCGAATGGGGCTCCAGAACGGATCCCGTTTGCAATCAGAGGTACCACTGTACATTATAAACATTTCCCAATCTTTTAAAAAATTCTTGTCTTCTTGATTTCTGAGCTTCCCAGTTAGTTTTGCCATTTCGGCATAGTCCATCAACTTGGTTTGCCATTCTTCTCTGGTTGAGGCTGTCTCTTCCTTCCAGCTCTGGATGGTGGTCTGAGCAAACCTGCCCCCACCCCATCAAGGCAGAGGGCTTTAAAGCTCTTTACATGCTGGGTAACCCAAGAGAGCCCAGCGCCTAAAGCACCTTTAAGCTCTCTACCTTCCTAGGATTTAACTTGCACAATTTCAACCAGGCTGCCTTCATGTAAGGCTGAAATTATGCAGGTTGAAATTATAGCTGGACCATAAAGAAGGCTGATCACTGAAGAATTGATGCTTTTGAATTATGGTCTGGAGGAGACTCTTGAGAGTCCCAGGGACTGCAAGAAGATCAAACCTATCCATTCTGAAGGAAATCAGCCCTGAGTGCTCACTGGAAGGACAGATCCTGAAGCTGAGGCTCCAAGACTTTGGCCACCTCATGAGAAGAGAAGACTCCCTGGAAAAGACCCTGATGTTGGGAAAGATTGAGAGCACAAGGAGAAGGGGACAACAGAGGACGAGATGGTTGGACAGTGTTCTCGAAGCTACCAGCATGAGTTTGACTAAACTGTGGGAGGCAGTGGAAGACAGGAGTGCCTGGCGTGCTCTGGTCCATGGGGTCACGAAGAGTCAGACATGACTAAATGACTAAACAACAACAACAACAAAGAATCATATATACAACTTCAGCCTATGATGGAGGGCTTCACAGCATCAACAACCCAAGAGGGTCATGTTTCTCTCATCACTGCAGCCTTGGATTCAAATATCACGCCCTGACTCTCGCTCCAGCTTGCTGCATTTACCATCCTGCAACCTTTTATCCCCAAGTCACATTACAGCAAATTGTAAAGCTCTAAACTCTGGCTTTTGTTCTTCTAACAATCTCAGAGCTAGAGGAGGGGCCCCATTCATCTGTCATCTGGCATAGAGTTCCCTCTCCTTGGCTTATTACCTTTCCTTTGTTTTCTTAATGGCTCATCTCCGAAGTGTTTACCTTCTGAGGAAGCTAGCCTGGCTTAGCTTTTAACCCTTGCTGGATCCAGGGGTTCAGGAGGCTTGAATAATAATAATAATAATAATAATAATAATAATAGTTCTTGAAGCTACCAGCATGAGTTTGACCAAACTGCAGGAGGCAGCGGAAGACAGGAGTGCCTGGCGTGCTCTGGTCCAGGGGGTCATGAAGAGTCAGACACGACTAAACGACTAAACAACAACAACAACAATTTATTACTTAAACCCCGCCCATCTGGCTGGGTCTCCCCAGCCACTCTGGGCGGCTTCCAACAGGAGATTAAAGATACATTAAAACATCAGTCATTAAAAAACTTCCCTAAACAGGGCTTCCTTCAGATGTCTTCTAAACATCAGATAGTTGTTTATTCCTTTGACATCTGATGGAAGGGCGTTCCACAGGGCGGGAGCCACTACTGAGAAGGCCCTCTGCCTGCTTCCCTGTAACTTCGCTTCTGGCAGCGAGGAAACTGCCAGAAACCCTTGGTGCTGCATCTCAGCGTCCGGGGTGGAGACGCTTCTTCAGGTATACTGGGCCAAGCCCGTTTAGGGCTTTAAAGGTCAACACCAACACTATGAAATGTGCTCAGAAACGTACTGGGAGCCAATGTAGGTCTTTCAAGACTGGTGTTATGTGGTCTCGGTGGCCGATCCCAGTCACCAGTCTATCTGCTGCCTTCCAGATTAATTGTAGTTTCTGAGTCACCTTCAAAGGTAGCCCCATGTAGAGCGTGTTTCTAACACTTAAGGGATCCAGGAATTTAGGGGAGTCTGGCACCTCCAAACTCATGACACTAGTTTGCAGAGCTGGCATTCAGATGGGATGAAGATGCTAGTTCTGGAGATCACCCCTAGTTTTCCCTGCCAGTTGCTTTGACCCTTTGCTTCACATATTCATTGTGGCTCTACCTGCAGATGATTACTACAAGGCTGCACAGAGTAAATCAGACAAACTACCATGGAATAACTCCAGGCTAAAATCCTACAATGTCACATAGACGGTTCTCACCCCTCAGGGGGAAAATGCGCATTGACAATTCTGGCAAGGACAGACTTCACAAATTTAACTTTAACATAATTGACACTGAACAAGCACCTTGGCCATTAGCCAAAAATCAAAGGAAGCATCGGGCTTTTGCGAGAGGCAGACAATATAACCCACATTGATATTGACAGTCCCAGCCGAATGTCTCTTAACAAAGGAAGAATTGGATCAATATGGGGTTGTTTTTAAAAGCTTCAGGGGGAGGAAGGGGAAGTCTGTCTGGAGAATATGAATTGGAAATCCACTCCGACGGGAAACTTGTGACGACTGTCCTCAAACAAAGCGCACAGTTAACCTTAAAGGAACAAGTAGGGGAAAGAAATGGATTTGCAATCTTGTAAAATGGGATTGTTTAAAGAGAGTTGCAATCAACAGGCTATGGTAGCATTAAGGTTTAAATCATAAACTGGGAAAACTCCAGACCTCACTCCCAAGTATTGATCCTCCATTCTTCAGTAAGGTTCAAAAGAAGTGTGTGTGTGTGTGTGTGTGTGTGTGTGTGTGTGTGTGTGTGTAATTGAAGACATACAAAGTAAAGGACCTTTTCATAGATAGCTGTCAAAATTGAGCTTTGAAAAGTGATCAAAGAAATGGTCCTTTGACTTTATTCTGAGCATTTTTCTTCAGCAAAGATACCTGTATATCATGGGTGTGGAACCTTTTTTTCTTCCGAGGGCCACATTCCCCCAGTAATAATCTATCAGGGGCCGCATGCTGGCTCAGGGTGGAGCCAGAACCAGTGGTTGGCATGGCCAGAGCAAGAATAGGCGTGGAACCCCTTTTCCTTCTCTCTCTTTATCCTTCCTCAAACTCTCCCTTGCTATCCTTTTTTCTTCTGATCTCTCACCCCAACACACAAACATCTTGCAACCTACATAAATTTAGGGCTGAACTACTGGTTGCTTTTCTTTGCCCTGCAGGCCATTCTTGCCCAGTGTTGGTGAAGATGGAGCAATGGCAGAAGACAGGTGTGGAGAATCTTGGGTCCTCTGGCTATTGCTGAAATACAACTCCCTATTCTTGCGAATGTAAAGGTAAAGGGACCCCTGACCATTAGGTCCAGTCGTGGCGACTCTGGAGTTGCGGCACTCATCTCACTTTACTGGCCGAGGGAGCCGGCATACAGCTTCCGGGTTGTGTGGCCAGCATGACAAATCCGCTTCTGGCGAACCAGAGCAGCGCACGGAAACGCCGTTTACCTTCCCGCCGGAGTGGTACCTATTTATCTACTTGCACTTTGACGTCCTTTCGAACTGCTAGGTTGGCAGGAGCAGGGACCAAGCAATGGGAGCTTACCCCGTCGTGGGGATTCGAACCGCTGACCTTCTGATTGGCAAGTCCTAGAAGAAGAAGAAGAAGAAGAAGAAGAAGAAGAAGAAGAAGAAGAAGAAGAAGAAGGGGAGGAGTTTGGATTTGATATCCCGCTTTATCACTACCCAAAGGATTCTCAAAGCGGCTAACATTCTCCTTTCCCTTCCTCCCCCACAACAAACACTCTGTGAGGTGAGTGGGGCTGAGAGACTTCAAAGAAGTGTGACTAGCCCAAGGTCACCCAGCAGCTGCATGTGGAGGAGAGGAGACGCAAACCCGGTTCACCAGATTACAAGTCCACCGCTCTTAACCACTACACCACACTGGCTCTCCTAGGCTCTGTGGTTTAACCCACAGTGCCACAACACACTCCTAATTTTTCAGTTCTGCATTTTAGATTGTAAACCAGCTGGGGAAGCGTGGGTTAAGAAATGCCACCACCCACCCATCACCACTGGCTAAGACTACGGGTTGGCAAAAAAAAAAATTAGCCATGGGCCGGGGCACGGTCCCTCAGACCTTGGGGGGGGCCAGAGAAGCAGCCGTGGGGGGGGGGGAGCTGGAAGGAGAGGTGAGGGGGGCAAGTAGTCCTCCTCCACACCCCACACCCCCAGCCCCAGCCGCTCCGCTTACCTTCCCAGGGGCTGCCACCACCACCACCACTGCTGCTGCTTCTTGCGGGTAAGCAAACAATTAAACCCCTGTGTCGCAAACAAATCTCAGCAATATCCAAGGCAACACGATGACCAAGTCCAACAATGCAATATCAATATCAATATAAATTCTTTATATAATCTATACGGAACATAGAACAATATGAAATATATGAAATATGTACTCTCTGCAAAACAAAATAAACAGAAATCTTATAAATCTCCGAAAGTCACAAAATATGTATTCTTGATGGATTCTGTTGAAAACGTAGAACCAAATAAACATAAGTCTTATACAGTGGTACCTCGGGTTAAGTACTTAATTCGTTCCAGAGGTCTGTTTTTAACCTGAAAGTGTTCTTAACCTGAAGCACCACTTTAGCTAATGGCGCCTCCTGCTGCTGCTGCACTGCCGGAGCAAGATTTCTGTTCTCATCCTGAAGCAAAGTTCTTAACCTGAAGCACTATTTCTGGGTTAGCGGAGTCTGTAACCTGAAGCGTATGTAACCTGAAGCATATGTAACCCGAGGTACCACTGTAAGTCTCTGAAAGTCTTTGTAGACTATGCAAGTCTCTGAAAGAAGCAATAGGTCAGATTCTTATCTGGTGAAAACAAGCCATAAAGCTTTGTTTTATGATGTCCAATGCTGCCAAAGTGGTCCGAAAACAGATGTAGTGAACAGTGATTCCGGATATATCCACTGTTTTGTAGAATTCTTCTTCAGCACAGGATATGGAAATGCTTCATAAACCTATCTATATGGTGAATGGAAACATATAACAACAATAACTAAGGAGCAGTGGTCATATTGTTCTATGTTCCGTATAGATTATATAAAGAGTTTATATTGATATTGCATTGTAGGACTTGCTTCTCGTGGGTAGGCAGAGTGAGCTTGCCCGCCCCGCTCTCTGCCCCCACAGGAGCATCAGGGCAGCGGCAGCAGCAAAGGGAAGATGAGCAGCGCAAAAGGGCTCCAGAGAGGGGCTGCTTAAAATGGCGCTCAGCCAGCTCAGCCCAGCCCCCTTCCTCCTCTAGGCAGGGTGGGAAGAAGCCAGGAGGAGGGAGGGAGGGAGGAGGGAGGGGAAATTGGAATGGTGCAGGGGAAAATAATGGCGCAGCCCGAACGAACAGAATCTTCACGCCGATCCCCAGACAGTCCACGGGCCAGATCCTGAAGGCAATTGGGTCTGATCCAGCCTGCGGACCTTAGTTTGCCGACCCCTGGCTAAGACCACTAGGGCTGATGAATTGTAGTTCAGCAGCATCAGGTGGTCTCATCTTGCCTAAGATCTTGGACTACACACTAAGTGTAGAAGGAGAATCAAGTTTACAAAACCTTGAAAAACACTGGTTTAAGTCTGTTGCAATCAAATGGGCACAAGAGTGCTGCATGGACGGTTTCCTCAACCTGGTGCTCTCTCCTGATGTTTTGGACTACAACTCCCATGGGTCCTGAGCAGTGCAGACAGAGCTGTTGGCCACACTGGTGAAGCCAATTTCATGCTCCCATTGCTCCCACACGGCCCAGACTTTGCCCCCACCCTGCCCCACTCAAGCCCTGCCCAGGTAAGCTGCAGCAACCCCTGTGTGAAGGGGGCAGCTCCATGCCAGAGCATGGGCACAATCCTGCGAAAGAAACTTTGCTGAGCATTGATGCAAGAGATGAAGCTAAATGTTGCTTGGGAAGCTGCTACCTTTTCACTGGGCAGCATTAAGCCCAGAAGCTGGAGAGTGAAAATTCAGCATTTTAAGCAAGCAGGTGCATCAATAGGACTGCCGCCGGCCTTAAGAAACAGCACCAGGCTACCTGCTGTTAATGAATGTCAGGTATTGAAGACTCCCCACCCACACTGTTAGGAAAGGTCATCCTCTGTATCGAGTTACCTTTGTATATTGTAAAATGAACACAATCGACCTGACTCAGACAAGACCGTTTTCTGTTTCCTCTTGGATCAAGGAATTTAGCTCACATGACAAATGGCCAGACCTCCCTTGATATTTTCCTAGAAAATTACTATTTGCAACTCTTTTAATTCCAGCAAAGAACATCTGAATGCAAGACTGGTTTGCTTCATCTTATCCTGGGGAGGGATAAGATGTCTTCCTTCTTTCCTTGAAGGTGTCAAGGATGTTTTTGAGTGTTTGAGTTGCAGGTGAGGGTGGGGAGGGTGGTCTTAGGTATTTATTCATTTTATCTAATTGAAATTTATGTAACGGTTGACTGTAATAAAACCTCCAAGTGGTTTACAAGAAATATTAAAATCGTCAATAAAAACCAGTTAAAAACAAGTAGTGAAAACATTAAAGGGTAATTAAAACTAATGGTAGACTGAAAATAGATTAAAGTAGACCAACACCTAGGTGTTTGGATAGGTTTGCCGAAACAAAAATGTTTTCAGTAGGCATTGAAAGGTAAACAGTGAAGGCATCTACCTGATATCAATGGGCAGGGAATTCTGAAGTGTAGGTGCTGCCACACTAAAAGCCCAATATCTTTTAGTGTGAGGAACAAGTATTATGTAGCACCTGTAACAGTACCAGTTCTGCAGACTGAAGTAATTGGGTGTCACAGATAAGACAAGGCGATCCCACAAGGGGACTGGTTAAGAGCTCTATATAACAATACTTGATCCGGTAACAAATCAGCAACCACTACAAATCTCTGTCACTGCAGATGGTGACAGCAGGCATGAGATTAAAAGACACTTGCTTCTTGGGAGAAAAGCAATGACAAACCTAGACAGCATCTTAAAAAGCAGAGACATCACCTTGCCAACAAAGGTCCGTATAGTGAAAGCTATGGTTTTCCCAGTAGTGCTGTATAGAAGTGAGAGCTGGACCGTAAAGAAGGCTGATCGCCGAAGAATTGATGCTTTTGAATTATGGTGCTGGAGGAGACTCTTGAGAGTCCCATGGACTGCAAGAAGATCAAACCCATCCATTCTTAAGGAAATCAGCCCTGAGTGCTCACTCGAAGGACAGATCCTGAAGCTGAGGCTCCAAGACTTTGGCCACCTCATGAGAAGAGAAGACTCCCTGGAAAAGACCCTGATGTTGGGAAAGATTGAGGGCACAAGGAGAAGGGGACGACAGAGGACAAGATGGTTGGACAGTGTTCTCGAAGCTACCAGCATGAGTTTGACCAAACTGTGGGTGGCAGTGGAAGACAGGAGTGCCTGGCGTGCTCTGGTCCATGGGGTCACAAAGAGTCGGACATGACTAAATGACTAAACAGCAACAACAAATCTCTGAGCAGAGGACTTCTATGCTGACAGTGTCTCACTCTTGTCACCTTAACAGATTGGGGAACTAGGTTCCAACAAGCAGAATGAATTTCAATAGGGACAAATATCAGATTCGACACTTAGGCAAAAGGAACCAGTTGCACAAATGTAAAATGGGGGACACCTGGCTTGCCAGCAGTAC
Source organism: Podarcis siculus (assembly GCA_034642415.1). Taxonomy (NCBI): domain Eukaryota; kingdom Metazoa; phylum Chordata; class Lepidosauria; order Squamata; family Lacertidae; genus Podarcis; species Podarcis siculus. Next base: position 31,226,777 of record JAXCMG010000011.1, read on the forward strand.
ATGTGAAAATGATATAGGCGGTCTTGGGGAACCAAAAGCTTAACACGAGTCAACAGTGTAACGTAGTAGCAGAAAGAAAAGCAAGCTAATGCTATTCTAAGCTGCATCAACAGAAGTATAATGTCCAGATCTAGGGAAGTAATAGTACTGCTCTATGCTGCCTTGGTCAGACCACAGCTGGAGCACTGTGTCCAATTCTGGGCAGCACAATTTAAGAAGATTGTTGACAAGTTGGAATGTATGCAGAGGAGCGCAACTAAGATGATCTGGTCCGAAAACCAAGCCTTGTGAAGAATGGTTGAGGGAGTTGGGTATGTTTAGCTTGGAAAAGAGGAGAATGAGATGATATGATGGATCTCCATGGAAGATGAGGCAAGCGTGTTTTCTCCTGTTCCAGAGGACAGGACCCAAGCCAAGAGCTTGGGATGGGTAGGGTGGATGGTAAGGAGGCCAACAGTAGGTGGCGCCAGAGCCAATGAGAAGCAGAGTCAACGAATTCTAGTTTTGTCCTCCCTGCAGAATTCTACAAAAGGCAATTTGGATCATAGCTGTCAACGTTTCCCTTTTTTAAAGGGAAATTCTCTTATTCCGAATAGGATTCCTCGCAAGAAAAGGGAAAAGTTGACAGCTATGACTTGGATCAAGGAGAAGGAAGAAGCTGACAGAGAGGACCGCCCCCTGGACTGCTTGTAAGTAACAAGGCAGGCAGGCAGTGAGAGACTGAGAGCAAACTGAGGTTAGTGGGACAAGGAAACTATTTGCCTTACCGGACCAGTCTTCACTGCCTAATGGCAGTGGGCGGTCTTGGATGATGCTGAAGGGATGGATTTCCCAGGAAAAGAATGCCATGTTGTTGTTGTTTAGTCGTCTAGTGGTGTCCGACTCTTCGTGACCCCATGGACCAGAGCACGCCAGGCACTTCTGTCTTCCATTGCCTCCTGCAGTTTGGTCAAACTCATGCTGGTAGCTTCAAGAACACTGTCCAACCATCTCGTCCTCTGTCGTCCCCTTCTCCCTGTGCCCTCCATCTTTCCCAACATCAGGGTCTTTTCCAGGGAGTCTTCTCTTCTCATGAGGTGGCCAAAGTATTGGAGCCTCAGCTTCATGACCTGTCCTTCCAGTGAGCACTCAGGGCTGATTTCCTTAAGAATGGATGGGTTTGATCTTCTTGCACTCCATGGGCCTCTCAAGAGTCTCCTCCAGCACCATCATTCAAAAGCATCAATTCTTCGGCCATCTGCCTTCTTTATGGTCCAACTCTCACTTCCATACATCACTACTTGGAAAACCATAGCTTTTACTATACGGACTTTTGTTGGCAAGGTGATGTCTCTACCTTTTAAGATGCTGTCTAGGTTTGTCAAAGAATGCCACAATGAGCTTTTAAAAAGTTCAAGTCTGGCATAGCTGAGTCGGTAGATGTTGAGACTCTTCATTTCAGGGTTCTGAGTTCGAGTCCCACATTGGGCAAAAGATTCCTGCATTGCAGGAGTTTGGACTGGATGACCCTTGGGGTCCCTTCCAACTCTTCAAATCTCCGATTCTATTTGGCTACAGTAATACAGACCCTTATGTGGAATTGCGGAAATGTAACGTTATTTTAGAGGGTAACAAAAGCCAAGCTTCCAGTTCCAGGCGGAAGCTGTTGCATATGAATAGAGAATGCATCGAAATTAGTAGCAGAACAGTGAGAGACAGCAGAGCAGTGATGTGTGCTACTCTGGACACATGCTTGGATCAAGTTAAAAACTGCTGTTGGAATCCCTAGATGTTATGTCAGATGCTATTTTTCCTTGAAGATACAGATTTACTTGTCAGCTCAGACATCAGGAAAAATATGTGCATGTTTTTGATGTTCAAATAGATAAAAGGGACTTGTTAAAATAGTTGACACTTTCAGTTTGATGTCAGGAGCGAAACTAACCATGCTACAGAATTTATTAATGGATAATGGGTTGTGAAGAGGGATAAGTGTGACATAATGTAATAGGCACATCAAAAGTTCAGATTTCCTTTTCATGGCCCGTAAAACTGCCTGATCCACAACCAATTGGATCCACGTCAATGGGACTAATTTGTGTCTAGCCTCATGACAATCTCAGTGTGCAGAGGCCAATGGGGAGACTGAATTGACAGTGGGGTACGTCTCCCCCCAAATTCTGTTCTTCCCGCTCCCAAACCCAATGCAAGGCCAGCATGCTGGTTCATGTGCAGCTGCTAATGGTGATATGTCTCTTTCAGGAAAGAAAATAAAAATACGAACATAAGAGGAAGCTATTGGATCCGGCCAATCACCCACCTAGTCCAGCATCCTGTTCTTGCAGAGAGATGCCTCTGCGAAGCCTGCAGTCAGGAACCTGAGAGAAACAGTGCTCTGTGATTGCCAACAACTGATATTCAGAGGCATGCTGCTTTGAGGAATGGAGGTAGGTGTTGGTATCTGTCTGTTTTGGGAAACAATAGAGGAATGCACCTTTGGGGGGGGGTGAAGACAAACTGTTGGAGATTTGCAGCGCCTGCTGTGGCTGTAGAGACAGATATGGGAGAGACATGTTTTGTTGCAGCTGGGGCAGAGGAAGGCATCCAGTTGTGCTGCTGCAGATGCACCATGGCATGACTTCTCTCTGCACTCCTCCCAGCGGCCATTCCTCCTCTGCTCACTGCTGCAGATACACGACCTGACTGTCTGTCTCCAGGCACTGCGGTCGTCTGCAAGGGATTCCCGCATGGCGGGGTTGATGTTGCCAGCCTTTATGTCATCCACGACCCTGAGATTAAGAGGCTCATGTTCTGCCAGCTGAGCTATTTGAGGGAAATAGAAATTCCACGGAATTTGGGATGCAACCTCCCGAATTTGCTTACTTACGGAATTGTTCTACCACTTTTCAGGTGGACCTCACAAAGCAGTTCATGTAAGATCACTACAAGTATTGGCTTTTTTAAAAAAAGTTATAATAGAATGGAAAAGTCAACTTGTTTCTTTAGGAAAAGTTCCTCCTCCTCTCTCCTCAGGGCAAGAGGGCCTTTCAGATGACTTGTTGGTGGTGGCTGGGGGAAGGGAGAGGCCGTTATGGGAGCTGGATGGTGGCAGCTCCTCAAGCTTCTTTCGAGGAAAAGCTTCTTGCGTATCAGGACAGTGGGCACCGGAGGGTTTGCTATGGGTACAGGTGGTGAGGGAATTTGGGAGATGTGGGGCAACTCAGAACTCACCTATCATAAATGTGCAGTTGGTCATCAGTCAGCTCCAGCCCTAGCCCTGCCATGCTTGGTACCTGGGACGTGGGTGGCGCTGTGGTCTAAACCTCTGAGCCTCTTGGGCTTGCCAATCGGAAGGTTGGCAGTTCGAATCCCCGCGACGGAGTGAGCTCCCGTTGCTCTGTCCCAGCTCCTGCCAACCTAGCAGTTCGAAAGCATGCCAGTGCAAGTAGATAAATAGGTACCACTGCGGTGGGAAGGTAAACGGTGTTTCCATGCGCTCTGGGTTCGTCACGGTGTTCTGTTGCGCCAGAAGCAGTTTAGTCATGCTGGCCACATGATCCAGAAAGCTGTCTGTGGACAAACGGCGGATCCCATGGCCTGAAAGCGAGATGAGCGCTGCAACACCATAGATGCTTTTGACTGGACTTAACCATCTGGGGTCCTTTACTTTTTCCCCTTTTTTATGCTTGGTATAAAAATCTGAGGGATGGCTTGGATTCTGTTCAGTGTCTCTGGTGCCTGCCATTGGTGTGATAAAAGTTAAGTAGTGGAGGGTTTATCCTGGAGTGTCCACATAGCATGCTGCTCTTAGTTGTTCTGAGATGTTTCCTCAAAGTTATTGCTGTCTTGATGGGCACTCTTGCAGCACAACAAAAGCAGGACAACAAGGGAATGTGAAAAGAGGCAGGATTTCAGCAGGAAGCCAAAGGACATGCACTGATTAGAAATAAAGCAGTATGTCCACCCAGAACATTTGTAGGCACAAACGGTAGGAAAAGTGGGATTGTGCCTGGATACTTTCATGACCACAAATCATCATGAATGCACATAGACGAAAAATGATATCTGCAGGGGTCCTATGCGAATCGGAGGACCTGTGAAAGAGAGTTTAATGCCATGGCACCGATTTGGATATTTTTTCCCCTGCTAACCAACTTTCATTTGTGTCTTTCTCAGCACCCTGGCTGCTTTCGACTGATTTGTGTCACTGCCTCTTTTTAAGTACGGTTCTCCACAAGGGGTAATGGCATCTTTTGCCTCTAGGCGGTGATAAGGGGAGAAAAATGGTGCCACCCGTAATTGCTATGGGGCGGATGAAATGAGTGAGCGATGTAGAGTTGGGGGAGGAAATCCCATTCTGAAGCCAGGTACTCTGACAGAGATAAAATCTGATGAGACTCCAGTGTATAATCACTGAAGAATTAAACCAGTTCAAAAGCTCCCAGGTGTTCCGTTGGGTCTGCTATCTTTCCTGGAGAAGATATTGTTTAAATTTAGAATGTATATTGAGCCAAGGTGTGCTGTGCACATGTGTTTTCCAAAGGCAGAACAAAACAGAGATAGCAAAGGTAAGAGTTCCACTTTTCTCTGACCCAGTGACCCAGTTCTCATGCGATTCACTTTGTTTCATTGATGAAATGGTTGGAGAACCTCCAGAATATTCACAGTGATATTGAACCTAGAAGTGTCATGTGACCGTTGGAACTAATTCAATGAAACCATCTTCGTTGTATTATGAAAATGGACTACAGTTTCATCCCTTTTGCTTGCCAGTGGAGTCAAGTGAGTAACTAACAAGCAGGTTAAAAGACACACACCATTATGTAAGAAACCAGACTGAATCTCGTTAATATTTAGAATAATTGAATTGTAGAGTTGGATGGGACCACGAGGGTCATCTAGTCCAATGCAGGAATCTTTTGCCCAAGCTGCATTTGTCTACAGAATTTATTTATATTTGTCTTTCATATTCTTTTAATTACAGGGCAATGCACAAACGGATTTAAAAATAAAATAAAAAAGCAATGCAAAGGGTCGTATTTATGGATGGGGGAGAAATTCAACCCAGGTAGCACTTATAAGCACCTTTTGAAACAATAAGTGAGCCAAACACAGCCAGCCTTTGAAATGGCCACTCATTTTTCAGTGCAGCTCTCCAATGTTTATGATAGCAAATATACTAGGGTAAAGTATGGACAGAAATGCACGTATTAGTGCAAAATAGCATCCAAAGTGCAATGCATGGCAAACAGCTTAGAGACTGTTTTAGTATTAGGTGGTACAGTGGTACCTCGGGTTACAGACGCTTCAGGTTACATACGCTTCAGGTTACAGATTCTGCTAACCCAGAAATAGTACCTCGGGTTAAGAACTTTGCTTCAGGATGAGAGCAGAAATCGTGTAGCGGCGCGGCAGCAGCAGGAGGCCCCATTAGCCAAAGTGGTGCTTCAGATTAAGAACAGTTTCAGGTTAAGAACGGACCTCCGGAATGAATTAAGTACTTAACCCAAGGTACCACTGTATATGAAATCCTTAAATAAGTAGGGGGAAATTGCTTTGCAAAAATGTGTGTTGCTGTTGTTTTTTAATTCACACTCAGTCTTTTCCCCTGGCAGGGCTCAGGACAGCTTACAGATAAAAACAGGAATTGCACACACAAATACAGTGTGTGTAAATGGGGAGCTGTCTGTAATTAAGCTATAAGATATAAGCAGTGGGAAAGGGCAGTGGTGGGAGATGCCTGTTGTCACTGGTTGGGTGGAGTGCTGGGAGCTAACAGTAGGTGGCGCCAGAGCCAATGACGAGCAGTGCAACCAAGTCTACTTTGGTCCCCATCCTTCTTGTTGCTGCATTCTTGAAGAGCAACATAGAGGAGGGGAAGTTCTACCCCTTGGAAGGCAAGAAGGTGGGGGTTGGTTGGGGGCAGACTAAAGCTGCCCCCTTTGCCCGAATGGACCAACTTCCAGTGGGAGACAGCAAAAGGGGCCCTGCGAAGAATCAGGCAGGAAACAAATTGCTTTTGAAGGTGGGCCAAGGTATCAGCACTTAGAAATGCAGTCGCGGCGCGTTGAAAATTCAGCAAGAGAACTTGCGAAGTACGTGTGTGGCTTTTGTAAGACAAGCATGCATAAACAAGGCAGGTAATTCTCGTAACATTCCCCACAGTGTCAAACACCCGACGACCTAATAAATATAGATAGCTACCTGCAGAGGCTGCTGGGATAGGCAGTGCCTACCTTGCTTTGATCAGAGACGTTACAATCTTCACCTGCTGTTGTAAATTGTCCCGCTCTGAGCTCTTTCACCTGCTCTTCGGATGATGCCGGCATGCGCTGAGTGATAGCTAGGGAAAGTAGCTCATGGGGGAAAGAGTCGAGAAGGCCATGTGTTGCACACTGTGAGCGCTGATCTCAATTTTCTCCCCTCCTTGCATGGCAAATGTACAAAACGATGCTCACCCAGGTAGGAAATGGTTCACCCTGTATTCAAGTCCCTGGCTCGCAACTGCTGAAAAGCAGCTGGTCTCTGTTGGGTAGGGACTGGCATTGTACTTAGCCAGACTGGGGCCGCTGAATGCACTGTCCATCTTAAGGGGTGGTTTGTTTGTTTTTCATAAAACAAGATTTTTTTTTAAAAAAAAACTTTATTATTATTGAAAAAAATAACACAAACACAAATCGAAACCATTTATCCCCTCAGCATCATTCTCTTTTTAAAGTTGTGGACCGTTTGATTCCAAACATTGTTCATTTCTGTATCTCTCAAACATTTGTATTGTTATATGTAATAACATAAAATAAAATTTAGGAAAGGGGGGGGGGGAGTTACTACTCTTACTCCCAGGACCAAGAATAATTCTTTCCACGGACTGTGATTGCAACAACCAAAATTTGTATTTTGTGTGTATTTTAAATCAGTTGTATTATCTTCTTTCCTTCTTTCCTTTCCTTCCTTTCCATATGTTTTTGAAGTGTGTGTCCTTTCTTAAATACATGTAAAAATACATGTAGGGTGAACAATTTTGTCATAGTTCCTCATACCCAATCAGAATTGGCTATGCGCTGATGTCATGGACCTCAAAGTCCATTCAGACAGAGGACAAGTCTTCCTGATTCACCTACATGTGTGGTACTGACCCAGTCAGAGTTCATAGAGTGGGCAGGATATCCTAAAATTATGCAGCCATTTGGCTTTAGCTGCTGGCAAATAGCACAATGAGTAAACAAAGCCTATTCGGAGTGAGGGCAAAGCCCATTCAGAGTGAGGACAAAGCTTCCTGAACATGGAAAATAGTTTTGTACCCTAGGAGGCAATGCTTGAAAAAATGGTGGAGGTACCCCGATACAAATGTTCACAAAACCTGTCTCAGCTGCACTGTCGCCCATACACACAAACACACACCAGCCCTACCCCACAGTAAATCCATTAAGGTCTTATTATTCTCTCTCTCTCTCTCTCTCTCTCTCTCTCACACACACACACACCCCTTTCTCTCCAGGAAATTTCATCCCTCCCTAAGACAAAATCATTGTGCTGGTATCCATGGTTCCAGAGTGCTATTTTTATTTTAAACCAGCAATTAATTAAAAGGAAAGTTCTGAGGATCCCTCAGTTTTAAGTGAGCTTCAGTGAGAGGCTTGGATTGGCCTGCACTGTGTTCAGCTGCAGACACTTCCCTGCATCCCGAAATGAGAATTACGAGTGGTGCTGCACCTACTTCTGACACGCTGTGTTTGAAATGATGGATGAGTGAAGGGATTTAATTTATCAACCACTTGAAGATTATGCGGGCAGGAGAGAGGCCTAAGATCTATCGGGAAAGCAACCTCTGCAATGGCAGGCTTTCTCCACTAGAGGGGGGTTGCAAACGCTTCCTTTGCTCAAGTCACCAGAAACCATAATTTAAAGAGGGAGCGATAGTCGCCCTTTTCCTGTGAGGAACGATGACTTAATACAGCCAGCTAGAAGAATGCACCAACAAGGGCAAACCTGCAGAGTTTAAGCAAACCAGTGTGAATGAAGAGGCTCAGTTAGGTGAAAATATAAGTGCTTCAGAATGAAAAACTCTTGCGACTCCTTAGTTACTTCAGGCACGAACGACAACATATCCTCCAACATTTCTCCAATGAAAATAGAAGCGTCCTATTCCATTTATCATCATTATTAATATTCCCCGCCCAGGTTGCCCCAGCCACTCTGGGCAGCTTTCAATATATATTTTGTTGTTCAATCATGTCCGACTCTTCGTGACCCCATGGACCAGAGCACGCCTGTCTTCCACTGCCTCCCGCAGTTTGGTCAAACTCATGCTGGTAGCTTCAAGAACACTGTCCAACCATCTCTTCCTCTGTCGTCCCCTTCTCCTTGTGCCCTCCATCTTTCCCAACATCAGGGTCTTTTCCAGGGAGTCTTCTCTTCTCATGAGGTGGCCAAAGTATTGGAGCCTCAGCTTCACAGTCTGTCCTTCCAGTGAGGATTCAGGGCTGATTTTCTTAAGAATGGAGAGGTTTGATCTTCTTGTAGTTCATAGGACTTTCAAGAGTCTCCTCCAGCACCATAATTCAATATATATACAAACATAATAAAACATTAAACATAAAGAAACTTCCCTATACAGTCATACTTTGGTTCCCGAACAGCTTAGTTGCCGAACAAATTGGCTCCCAGACGCTCCAGTTTGTGGATGTTTTTTCAGAAGCCAAAAGTCCGACGTGGCTTCTGCATGAGTGCAGGAAGCTCCTGCAGCCAATCGGAAGCCACACCTTGGTTTTTGAATGCTTTTGGAACGGATAAAGTTCAAGAACCAAGGTACCACTGTACAGGGCTGCCTTCAGATGTCTTCCAAAGGTTGTACAGTCACACCTCGGGTTGAAGTCGCTTCAGGTTAAGCCTTATCAGGTTGCGCTCCCCGGTGACCCGGAAGTAACGGAGCGCGTTACTTCCGGGTTTCGCCACTCACGCATGCGTAGACACTCAAAATGACATCACGCGCATGCGCGGAAGCGGTGAATCAGGTTGCGTTTGCTTCAGGATGCAAACGGGGCTCTGGAACGGATCCCGTTCGCATCCAGATGTACTACTGTATAGTTATTTATCTCCTTGGTTCAGGAGTTGCATAGCTCCACACCCTCCAATGTTTCTCCAATGAAAATAGAGACGTCTTAAAGAAAAGCTGGACATTCCAGGATCAAATCAGAAACCAGAACGGCTTCTGTCCCTGGAAAACTTGGAGGGTCTGCAGCTGTGTGAACAATATCTCGGCTAAATGAGTGTATTTCAACAAGACCAGCAAGCAAGCAGCAGCAGCGACCAAAGACGGGGCATGATCCTGCCAAAGTTAAGAACATTCAGTGGAACCAATGTGGCTTTCATCTCCCAGCTGCTTTAAATTTCAGCCAAACCGGAAGGAACATCCCACAGCATAGTGCTTTGAAAGCTCAAAGTGGTTTTACCAAAGGAGCAATGAAGTGATCAATGGTAAAAACAATTATTTTAAACATTAAAAAATTCAAATTAACAATAAGCTAAAAACCAGACTAAAACACAGGTCAATATGCTACATACGTTGGCAGGTTTGCCTAAACAAAAATGTTTTTAGCAGGCCCTGAAAAGAGTACAGTGAAGGAGCCTGCATGATGTCAATAGGCAGGGAGCTCCAACGTTCAGGTGCTGACACGCTAAAAGATGGATGGCTCACAAATGCAGAACGAGCATTGTTTGGGCACCTGTAACAGTTCTGCAGATTTAAGCAGTGGAGGGGGTATATATATGGGGTAAGCTGATCCTGCCGGTAAACTGGCCCCAAGAGGTTAAGGACTTTATATACTAATAAGGTAAAGGGACCCCTGACCATTAGGTCCAGTCGCAGACAACTCTGGGGTTGCAGCGCTCATCTCACTTTACTGGCCAAGGGAGCCGGCATACAGGTCATGTGGCCAGCATGACTTACCCGCTTCTGGCCAACCAGAGCAGCGCACAGAACGCTGTTTGCCTTCCCGCCTATTTATCTACTTGCACTTTGACATGCTTTTGAACTGCTAGGTTGGCAGGAGCAGGGACCGAGCAACGGGAGCTCACCCCGTCGCGGGGATTCAAACCGCCGACCTTCTGATCGGCAAGTCCTAGGCTCTGTGGTTTAACCCACAGCGCCACCTGCATTCCACTTTCGGTATATACTAATAGGAACAACTTGAATGCGGCCCAGCAGCAAATCAACAACCACTACAGGTCTCTGAGCAAAAGTGCTCTGTCCTGCCAGGGTCTCGTTCCTGCCAGGAACCGTGCAGCTTCATTCTGCACTAATGGCAGCTTCTGGACCAAGAGTAAGGGAAGCCCCACGTGGAGTACATTTGTAGCAATCCAATCTTGAAATATTTTAATGAGACTTTTTTATGGGGTTTTTTTAAATTTCATTTTGCAGTACACACACACACACACACAAACACACACACACTGTAGGCCAGTGTTCTGTCAAATGGAACCCAAGGCGCTCCACAACGGACAAAATATAAGACAGATATATGCATATCACACACCACAACGAAACATGGCATTAGAAACAGAAACTCTCTGGTTAAATATGACCTAGCAGTCACGGGGTGCAAAGCGAATGAGGGGTGTGCAGGGGCGGAGCAAGGAGGTGTGGTGGGTGCGTTTTGCCCCGGGTGTCACCTCTGAGGGGGTGTGTGTGACAAAATGCTGTGAGTCACTGAACGTCTGTGAGGGACGCTGTGGCTTTGGTGTGTACAGGCTTTCCCTCAGCTGTCGGGTGGCAGGCAAACTCCTCCAGGCACATGATATCCGCAGAAAAGGCTCAACAACTATGACTCCTCAAAAGAAGGTCAACAACTCTGGCTCCCCCCCCCAAAAAAAAATATAAAATAAAGTCAAACCATTTTTGCAAGCAAAAAAATAAAAAATAAAATAATCAATGTGTGTGTGTGGGGGGGTAACAAGAATTTTTCTACACCGGGTACCACCTGACCTTGCTACACCACTGGGGGAGTGGCGTGAGCAGTGCCCCGAAGCATTAGATCAGGGGTCAGCAACCTTTTTCAGCCGTGGGCCGGTCTACCGTCCCTCAGACTTTGCGGGGGGGCGGACTATATTTTGAAGGGGGAAATGAACAAATTCCTGTGCCCCACAGAGATGCATTTTAAATAAAAGGACATATTCTACTCATGTAAAAACATGCTGATTCCCAAACCGTCCGCAGGCCGGATTGAGAAGGCGATTGGGCACATCTGGCCCCCGGGCCTTAGGTTGCCTACCCCTGCATTAGATAGAGAGGGCTGGAGGGCCACACCTGGCCCTCAGGTTTGTGTTCCCCATCCCTGCTGTGGTTGCAAAATTCCTGCATTGCACAGACGGGTTGTAATAGATGACCTCCAGGAATCCCTGCCAGCTGTAAAACTCCATGACTGTATTATTCAACATTCCCTCAACCCCACCCCCCACTCAAATACACCACCCGTCTATCCATCCATCATCATAATGGGCATTTTGATTACAGCACAGAGTGGTTTTTGATTTCCTCTTGTTTCTCACTTTTGTCACTCCCCGTTTAGGTGCAGAATATCCATTCTGGGGTGTGCATATGTTGAGATGGGCCTACGTCTCCTTTGGCTTCTCTCACTCTTTGCTATTGAACTAAAAAGAACTAGTAATGCGTCTGGGGGCATCGGCATGGGTGACGGTTTTCTCAATGACAAGTACCGGCTTGAGGAGGAATAAAAAATGGGAGGAGGGTGCCACAGGGTAGCTTCTGAAATAAAAAGCTTCCCGCATGCAAACAGGGGTGAGATGATCTTATTGTACCTGCGTGTGGGTTGTGAACCCCATAATTCAGGGCTGCTTTGCAAAGTACTCCATTGTTTTCTCTTTTATGCTGCCTGGAGTTCTTCCAAGCACGACTAACAAAGGCTTGACAAAAAAGGTTTGGAACATCATGGCAAAAAATAATAAAAAAAAATCTTCACTAAAGACAAGAATAAATATTTGCAAACAAGCTCTCCCAGCAGACTGTGCAGAGCCGTATAAATAACTAATGTGTTCTTAAAAGGGTATTTGCATGCTGGCATATCGGTCTATGGGCCCATCTGTACCATATATTTAAAGCACTCTTGTACCACTTTAGCATACATGGCTCCCCCCCCCAAGAATGCTGGGAGCTGTAGTTTGTTAAGGGTACTGGGGGTTGTGAACTACAGCTCCCAGGATTCTTTGAATGGAACCATGACTGTTCAAGCGGCATAAATGTGCAAGATGGATGTGATCTATCGTGCTTGTGTCGTGAATGTTGTCCGTGAAAGTCGTGACCAAATGTGTGGACTCTGAATCCATGGAAAGAGTGGGTTCTGTATGCACAATTTGGGGACACTGGCTTTTGCAGGGCTTCTGACAGAGCCGGCCCAGCCATTCGGCAGGGGGAGTTCACTGCCTCAGGCTGCTGAAGCTACCCAGCGGCGGAGAAGCCCCACTGTCATTGGCGCTGATTTGGGGCGAGATGTCAAAATCATGAGATGTCTTGTGCACAATCTCATGTAATTTGGAGCAAGATCTCGCTGAAAACCAGCACTACAACTCCCATCATCCCTAGCTAGCAGGACCAGTGATCAGGGATGATGGGAGTTGTAGTCCAAAAACAGCTGGAGACCCAAGTTGGGGAAACACTGATGATTGCCTCTTAATTGGCTCTTCCTCGAGTTAAGTATTCCCAACCTCCCCAGCCTTTCCTACCAACAGCAGTGCTGGCTGGGGCTGATGGGAGCTGCAGGCTAGGAAAAACTGTCCTGTGCAACACAGCTGCCAAAGCAGAAACAGAGCGCAGAATGCTCACGAATCCTTCCAGGTGATGTCTTGAAAGTCCCAAAGAAATTGGGGAGAGTGTTTGATCCTTCTGTTTATTATTGGTCTCAGCCACTATCAAGCCTTGATCAAGGTTGGTTCTAAACCCATCAAAGAAACGTTTTCAGTTTAAAGCATTGTGAATGGATATGTACACCCAGTTTTACCCCTTTAATTTTTTTTGGGGGGGGCCAAGAGAGTGGGGCCCTAAACTATAGCTTGTTGAGCTTATATGTAAATCCGGCACTGATCAGGATTTCCCAGACTTGTGTCTCCATCTGTTTTTGGACTACAACACCCATCATCCCTAGCTAACAGTACCAATGGTCAGGGATGATGGGAACTGTAGTCCAAAACCGTTGGGCAACCCAAGTCTAGATAGACCATTGGTCTGATCTGGCAGGGCACTTGATATGTTCTTATGAAACAGGATTCTTCCACTACCTGATTTCCCCAACAACAGCAACAACACTTTTACAGCGCCCCACAATACTTTATCTTGCTCCACATATACGCTCATGGGGCCGGAACTGTCAGTGACCGGCCAGGAGCAAGACTTTGGGGTCCTGGTAGATATCTCGAGGAATATGTTGACCCAGGGTGCGGCAGCTGTGAAAAAGCCAAATTCCATCCCTTCTAGACTACCAGTTTACAGAGCAGACGTCCAGATTTGTTTGCACAAAGCTTGAGGGGAGGTTAGATGATGGCCGAAAAATTGATGCTTTTGAATTATGGTGCTGGAGGAGACTCTTGAGAGTCCCATGGACTGCAAGAAGATCAAACCTATCCATTCTGAAGGAAATCAGCCCTGAGTGCTCACTGGAAGGACAGATCCTGAAGCTGAGGCTCCAATACTTTGGCCACCTCATGAGAAGAGAAGACTCCCTGGAAAAGACCCTGATCCTGGGAAAGATTGAGGCCACAAGTAGAAGGGGACGACAGAGGACGAGATGGTTGGACAGTGTTCTCGAAGCTACCAGCATGAGTTTGACCAAACTGCGGGTGGAAGACAGGAGTGCCTGGCGTGCTCTGGTCCATGGGGTCACAAAGAGTCGGACACGACTAAATGACTAAACAACAACAACAACAAGAAGATGATATAGATCTAAGCAGAGCATGAGATTTTTAATCTCAGGGTTGTGGGTCAGTGGCGTAGCGTGGGGGGTGCAGGGGGGGGGGGGCGGCCGCACCGGGCGCAACATCTGGGGTTAGGGCAAATCCATGGGTTAGGGGGCGCAAATCCACAGGTTAGGGGGCGCAAATCCATGGGTTAGGGGGCGCAAATTACTTGCCTTGCCCCGGGTGCTGACAACCCACGCTACGCCACTGTTGTGGGTTTGAGCCCCTCCTTGGGCAAAAGACTCCTGCATTGCAGGGGGTTGAACTAGATGAACCTCATGACCAATAATAATAATAATAATTCATTATTTATACCCCGCCTATCTGGCTGGGTTTCCCCAGCCACTCTGGGCGGCTCCCAACAGAATATTAAAACCGCGATAAAATTCTATGATTCTAAGCAGTTATGCTGATCGCTTTGTGCAGAAGTTATACTACACTGCCTCATTTTCACACACACTTTCCAGTGCATCCCCCCCTCACTTTACTTCCCCCCCTTCAAAACCTCATATACATTTATATATATATATATATATATATATATATATATATATATATATATATATATATATATATATATTTCAATATGATGGTGGTAGAACAAGTGGGCTAGTTGCAGCAGAACAACTTTCAGAATATCCTCTTCTCCCCACAAACCATCTAGAGAAGCAAATAAATACCCCTCTCTTGGGAAGCGTGCCTTTCTCAAAGAGTCCCACTGATCAGGAAGGGACCACGAGGGTCATCTAGTCCAACCCCTTGCAATGCAGAAATCCTGCCCCCAGCCAGGTGGGCTGGAACCACGAGATGCACTAACCCATTATTAATACTAATGCACACACACACACACAAGAATCAAGCGCTGCAAAAAAATGACAGCGGCAACTGCTGGTTTGCATTTCAAGGCCAGCGCACTCTGATTAGTTCATTTCTGCTCTGTGAATTATCAAAGGTCTTTCTGTGGCTGATGATGCAACTTTCCTTCTTCCCAGGCTGGGCGAGGGGAGGAGCCTCTTGAAGGCCCCGCCCCTTTCCTCTCCACCGTCAGCCTTGGGGCAGCCAGAGGGATATGACAGGGACAGGGCGTCGATTTCTTGGGAGCAGCCTGTGAAACGGATGTCTTTCCTCACCCCCCCCCCCACCACGCAGCTTTCTCTCACTTTCTCTTTCTCCGACGCCCCCCTCCGCGCTCCGTTTTAAAGCAGCCGCGTCTCTCAACCGCCTCCCTCCTCCTCCTCGGAGATGTCGCTGGTTCTCTCTCCGTCTTCGCCCCGCATAGGGTTAATCCAAGAATCCCCTGAGCAACTTTTGCGATGCTTTGCGAGCACAGAATCTGTGCTCTTAAATCGCAACTGGAAGTCATCGGACATTAAAGTGAAGGGAACCGAAAAGCAATCGTTTTTCTTTTCTTTTCTGAGATTTGACTCAGTGCAATCCCTACCAACCCCTTACTCGCAAGTAAGCCGCACTGAACTGAGTGGAGGTTTGCTTCCAAGCAAGCGCGCAATCAGGGGAAATGATCCGATGGGGATAGCTCCCAGAACACCAGCTTAACAAGGAGCCTTGCAGACGGGCTGAGAGGCAAAATAGACATGTCTCTGCCCCGAGGTGCTTACAATCTAACTTTGTGGGGGTGGTGGTGGAGGAAGAGTGCAACAGGCAACGAGTTGACGAAAACAGGCACATCTCTACGTTCAGCCGGACTCTACGCATGTTTACTCGGGAGTAAGCCCCGAGGGACTCGCCGATATGCGTAGGATCCCAGCGTAGGTCCAGCGCCTTAGGAATAAGCCCCTCTGAATTCAACATCGCTTCTTTCTCAGCAGATGCGCTGCAGGTTGCGCTCTGAGGCTGCTGCGATCCCGTGCACACTTGCTCCGGAGTAAGCCCCGCTGTTCCCAGCGGCACTTGCGCCTGAACAGACAAGTTTAGGATCTTGCTGCACGGCGCGCGCGCGCGAACATCATGCTGTCGAGCGTTTAAATCGACAAAAAAGGGGGCATGGATTTGTTTTTGCAGTAAAACCGATGCAGGCTAATTTCTTACGAAATATATATATTTGAAGATGGATAGTTCCTGCGCACTTTGCAACGTGTCTCAGATTATCCACATGACAATATATATGAAATAATAAAGGAAAGCTGGAAATCTGAGAGTGTGTGTTCCTTCTGGGACCCCCTCCACGCTCACAGGAATAGAAAGAGGAATACCATTAACTCTCCTTTTCCTTCCTCTGTCCTTTTGCATTGAAGAGGGGGAAGGGGAATACCCTTTGAAGCTGCCTCCCGCGATTTCGCCCCCCTCTCCTCCCCCGCGTCCACGCCGTGCGCCGCTTCGCCCCGCGTCAATTACCAGCTCCGTTGTTTACAATCCGCCCCCGCAGCACGTTGGCAGGAAGGGCGGGGCGGAGGGCGGAGCGGAGGGGGGGAAAGAGACCCCAGCTCCGCCCCCAGCCCCAGCCCCAGCCCCGGCATCGGCCTGCCTTTAGCCCCAGCTGGGAGGTCTGGAGGGTGGAGGTGATCCTATTGGAAGTTGGGCGGAGGGGGGAAGAGCGCAAAAGATCAGAGGAAGGCAGCAACCGGGTGTTGTATGTGCAAAAAGGCGACTCATCTCTCTCCCCCCCCATCCATCTTTAGGGGGCACCGTCTCCAGTCCCGGCCACCACCCCCCAACAAAACATCACATCACGTGGAGGGGAGGGGAGGCTGGAAGTAACTTCGAGCATCTATTGCGAGATTATTATTATTTTTGCAAGCGAACGCCCATGCGTGTCTGTGCATCTCCTCTACGCACGCATTCACACGCGCACGCAATTAACCTGCACGCTTCTCCGGGAGGGTTCCTTCTTTGCACGGGCATCCCTCCCCCCCGCTGCCACTTCTTGGATCTCTTCCCCCACCCCACCCGCTTTTGTCATTTGCGCTCGCCTTGTGGTGTTGTTTGTCTCTCCAGCCGCCTCATGACCAGCTAAGGGATTTCACCTCGTCCTTGAGAAAAAGGGAAGCCAGCAGATCAAGGCACAGACAGAAAAAGAGAGAGAGAGAGAGACGGTATCTCTCTCTCCCTCCCTCCCTCCTTCCTTCCCTCCAGTATATCTCTCTGCCGCTCTTCGCCATCTCCGCGTCTGACGGCCGAATCTCCCCAGGCCCGAGAGAGGAAAACCGGGTAGGTTTTTGCAAAAAGACGGAGCCGCGGAGAACTTTCTCTGCGCGAGCGTGTGAAGGGTGGGTGGGTGGGATCTGCTGGGGAACCAGCCGTGCTGGTGGGATCTGCACTTTGGCAGGGATCCCTCCCTCCACCCCGCAACACTTTCCCAGGATCGCTCCGGATCAAACGGTGCTCAGTGTTTACAACTGGCTGCAAGGAGATGAGGGAGGCGGATGGAGAGCGAAGGGGTGGCGCGCAAGATCCGAGTCCAATATCGCCCTGCGTTTTATTCTCTCTCTTTTGGGCGTGTGTGTAGATCTCAGTTGCTGCCCCCCTTTCTCCCCCACCCTGGCAGACACGCACCGGGATCATGCCACCCCCCTCCTCCTCTGGCCACGGTGCTGGAGAGAGAGAGAGAGAGAGGTATACATGCGTGCACCAGCGAGGCCATGCGCGCCTCGCCAATGGGACCCTTGGCGAGGCGCTTTCAAAAACTTTGCAGCTCGGTTTGGCCCGCCTCCCCGGCCTCTCTGCAAACCCAGATCCTCGTGGGGGGACAGAGAAGGAAGCGTGGCAGAAGCTGTTGCTTTAGCGCCCAACTCCTGCTCGGAGCTAAACCTAGCTGTCCTCCGCTGGAAGCAGAATACTGGGTTAGAGAGAGAGAGATGGTTTTTTTTTGGTCTGGTCCAAAAAGGCTCCTCCTCTTTATTGATCTCCCTGCAGCGCGGGGAGAGTTTGGGGTTTGGGTGTCTCTGTGCATGTTGCTAGAAAGCTGAGCGACTGTGTGAGAAGGGGAGAAAATCTCTCTCTTTCTCTCTCTTGAATCTTGGACTGGGCTCCTGGTCCCCCGGGATCCCTCAGACAGGAAGCATTAAATTATTTTAATTGCCTCGGCTTTGTTTGTGTCCGCCTGTGTGGGGAGGGAGAATGGAAAAGCATCCCTTCAGATGGAGATGGTTTTTTGCTTGTCCCCCCCACCTCCCTATGCATCCACACCAGCTTATTAAGGGGAAAAAATGAGGAACGGGGTTTGTTTTATTTTGGGGGGAAATTTCATTGTCGTATCAATGCGTTTGTCTGCTTGCACTTTGCAGAGTATTATTGATCCACCATTCGGAGAGTAGTAGCCTCAGCAGTAGTAGAAAGACATTGTTGACATACTTTCCAGCTAGGAATGCTCTTCTTTCCAAGTTTTGCTTTTTTCACTTTTAAAAAAAAATTCATTCCTCCTTAAAACGCTTTGGCTCGCTGAGAAAGGACTCGGAGACACTGTCTTTTTGCAGCTGTTACTCTTGCTCTTTCCCTCCCCCCCCCCCAATAAAAGGAAGGGAGAGAGAAAAGTCAGAAAGGAAAGAAAAAAGTAATCCTAAATCAATGGATGCAATGATAATAAAGCGGCGTATTTAAACTCTCAAAGCTAAGCTTTGCATGGGGGACACACAACTGGCGTGAACTTTGCCTTTTGAGAGACTGAAGCGCACTCACATCAGGGAATTTATTCTAACAAACACGGCTGGGATCCTAGAATAACCGAGGTTGTTTTGTCAAGAACAACATGGACAGATTCCCCCCTAGGGATTTCTCTTCAACTCTGTGCTCTGGCCAAGGGCAGACCCAATAGCAATCTCTGGGATTTTCGGATAAGGAGACTGTGGGAATCTGCCGAATACGGAGGGGCTGTTTTCTCCTCCTTGCTCATAAATAAGTACCACATCCCAAGACGCTCCCAGGATTATTAATTTATTTATTTGCCTTTGCTTCCTAATAACCAGCTTCTATCAGCCAACCGGGGAGATTTGCAGGCAATTCAATTTCAATTTCAATTTATTTATTTTGTTTGAAACGTGGAAGCAAACGCATTTTGCAAAATGTCTCCTGTGAACTGTGAACTGTAAGGGTGTGACTTGTACGCTAGCAGATTTTTGCACCTTTCCCAAGATAAGTTAGAATCTCTCCCTTCCCTCCCCTTTTCAAATTGAGAAGAGTTTTGCATAGATATGAAGATATAGGCAGCTGTCTTTGTCATTAGAGGAGGAGTTGGGGGGGGGGGAGGAAGGAAAGAGGAATCCAAAACAGCAACAGTAGCACAGCACTTTAGACCAAGTCCAAAGACAAAGTAGCAAGTCTGCTTTTCAAAAGCTTTGTAAACTCAAGAGAGTTTGCTTGCTTTTTCTGACTTTTCAAATGGGTCCCAAGGAAGGTGTGCTACTGTTTGCTACATGCAGCTTCAAAGAACTGGAATGCAAGCCTCACGGAGAGGTGGTAAATCTCAGCCTAATGGAGCCTCCAGTTCCAGAGCCAGTGTATCCATGAATATTGGCCACGAGGAATACTGCCTTTGTGCTCTGCTGACAGGTACCCCAAAGGCAACTTTCCAGATCTGAAAACAGCTGAAATAAATGGACTTGGAGAGATCCAGCAGGATGCTGAAGCTCAGCTCAGCTCCAGAAAGCATCTCTGTCGCATTTGAATATCCATAGAGCAAAAGTTTCGCAGGTTCCTTGCCCCAGCTGATTTAAATTTAGCTTCTGCCTGAAGCCCCACTAAAGCCAACGAGAAGTATTTTAAACCAATTCTCTAGGCTTCTCTCCAGTTTCTGTGCAAGCGTGACATGCTCATCCCTTTCGTATCTTTCCCTGAGAAAGATCACAAAGTTGTGTCTGAGATTCTTCTCTAGGAAGTTCAATTAGACCTTACAAAGGTAGGCGAAGCACTTTAAAAAGAAAGCAGAAGGGATGCCTTATTATACAAAAGAAGTTTGCAACTATTTTGGCAGCAGTTGCAGGGAAAGAAAAAGATGCTCGTGGTATTTTTTTCGATAGGGTAATATCCGACAAGATCTCAGCTAAGTGGTTTGTTAAGAAGAGCAATCATTAATTGGCTGTGTTTTGATAATCCTACGTGATCTGAAAATGAACACTGCATTGGCATCCTTCGTTAGCACTTTTGGTCAAAATGTAAGCTGCCTTGAATGCCTGCTGCAAAGTGTGCAGAGCAGGACTTGACAATCGACTGACTTCTTTTGTGGACTGGAGGTTAGAGTAGTGAAGAGACGTTGACAGTTTCAAGTTCACTCACTTCAGGGCTCTGTGTGGTTTCTCAACTTGCCCAGTGTGGTCTAGGAGATGCTTTGCTGCACTTATAGAGTGCAGTTATTTATATTACGTTTGCTCAAAATGGCTTGTAGCATACTGCGAGGATCCCAACGGGGTTACAGAGTTGTGCTGTACTTTATTGTGCTGTACTCACCACTGACTTCCTTGCCACAGGATCACATTTGTCCAGTGCTATACCAGCTGCACTGGCTCCCGGTGGAGTACAGGATCAGGTTTAAGGTGCTGGTTTTACCTTTAAAGCCCTATACGGCCTAGGACCCTCATACCTATGGGACTGCCTCTCCTGGTATGCCCCATGGAGGACCTTAAAGGTAAAGGTAAAGGGACCCCTGACCATTAGGTCCAGTCATGACCGACTCTGGGGTTGTGGCGCTCATCTTGCTTTATTGGCCGAGGGAGCCGGCCTACAGCTTCCAGGTCATGTGGCCAGCTTGACTAAGCCACTTCTGACGAACCAGAGCAGTGCACGGAAACACTGTTTACCTTCCCGCCAGAGCGGTACCTATTTATCTACTTGCACTCTGATGTGCTTTCGAACTGCTAGGTTGGCAGGAGCAGGGACTGAGCAATGGGGGCTTACCCCATCATGGGGATTCAATCCGCCAACCTTATGATCGGCAAGTTCTAGGCTCTGTGGTTTAACCCACAGCGCCACCCACGTCCACATGGAGGACCTTACGGTCTTCAAATAAAAACATCTTGGAGATCCAAGGCAATAGGGAGGTTAGGCTGGCCTCAACCAGAGCCAGGGCTTTTTCAGCTTGTCACAAGAGACTAGGGCCCTGTGGGATCTGACATCTTTCTGCAGGGCCTGCAAGATGGAGCTGTTCCTCCAGGCCTTTGGCCAAGGCACAGTCTGACTCCTGCTCTCTCCTTATAAGAACTTGCATGAAAGTAGCCCCCCCCCACTTTTCATATAAGATCAGTATAAGCAGTTAGGCCTGGTGAGCATTTAAGGTCCCCATCCCTAATTTGTGGGTTGCCATCTGATTTGATTTTAGGATGTATTTTAATTGATTACTTGATTTTATGGTAATATGTTATATATTTGACGTTAGCCACTCTGAGCAAGTTTAGCTGGTGTTAAATACCATCCATACATCATTTTCATAACATTTTCTTTAAGTGCACTGCATGCAGTAAAATTAATACCATCCTCCCATAATCTTTCCCATGATTCTAATTGAATATTATATCAAAAAACTTTAGCCCAATGTATCATCACATCTACTAGGAGTTGTTTCTTTTTGTTTTCCAGTGTTGTTGTTGTTGTTTAGTTGTGTCCGACTCTTCATGACCCCATGGACCAGAGCATGCCAGGCACTCCTGTCTTCCACTGCCTCCCACAGTTTTGTCAGACTCATGTTTGTAGCTTCGAGAACACTGTTCAACCACCTCGTCCTCTGTCGTCCCCTTCTCCTTATGCCCTCCATCTTTCCCAACATCAGGGTCTTTTCCAGGGAGTCTTCTCTTCTCATGAGGTAGCCAAAGTATTGGAGCCTCAGCTTCAGGATCTGTCCTTCCAGTGAGCACTCAGGGCTGATTTCCTTCAGAATGGAGAGGTTTGGTCTTCTTGCAGTCCATGGGACTCTCAAGCGTCTCCTCCAGCATCATAATTCAAATGCATCTATTCTTCGGCGATCAGCCTTCTTTATGGTCCAGCTCTCACTTCCATACATCACTACTGGGAAAACCATAGCTTTAACTATATGGGCCTTTGTTGGCAAGTTGATGTCTCTGCTTTTTAAGATTCTGTCTAGGTTTGTCATTGCTTTTCTCCCAAGAAGCAGGCGTCTTTTAGTTTCGTGACCGCTGTCACCATCTGCAGTGATCATAGAGCCCAAGAAAGTAAAATCTCTCACTGCCTCCATTTCTTCCCCATCTATTTGCCAGGAGGTGATGGGACCAGTGGCCACAATCTTAGTTGTTTTTGATGTTTTCCAGTGTACTTCATATCAATAAAAAACTGCCGTAAGCAAATTTTTATTCTGAAAGTGTGGCCCAGAGAAAAAAGCTTGAGAACCACTGGCCTACATGAACTAGCAGCAGCTTTCTGGTGTTTTAGGCAGGTGCTTGAGTCTGCTTACCTGGAGAGGCCGGGGATTGAACCTGGCACCTTCTGCATGCAAAGCAGGTCCTCTAACACTGAGCTACAGCCCCTCTCCATCATTCATGACTCCAGTGTCTGGAGGAAATCCCCTCCCTTCCTCCAAACCGCTTCTCAAATTACAACTCAAATTACTGCCAGCTCATATCTGCACAGCCCCACTCTGGTTCCATCATACCAGAGTGTGACAGAATGTTAGGAGTACTAATAATGATACCACCACGTACTGTGAACATAATTTTCACTCTTCGCTGCTGATGTGCTCTGGAGTTTTAAGATCTACCAGTGAAAAGTCACAACACTTAGAAGCAATGGGGGGAAAATAGCAATTTCAGCATTATGCTGAAAACACTGGCTTCAGCTACCCTTCTTTTGTTGCGGAATGTTGCAACGCTCTTAAGGGTTGGTAGATTAGATTATTTATTTTATTTTATAGATTATGTGCATAATCTTTGTGACAATCCTTTACTTTCTTTAGCGTATGAACAATTGCATCAGATCCTACTTCTCCCGGGTCTCTTGAAGAAAATAGCCATTTTAAAATTTCTGGGGAATTTTTTTGTCTGAGCAAGAACTGAGTAGCCAGGCCTCATGCTTCTACAATAAGATTTTCCTTTCTTATTGTTTTCAACAAAATGTAAGTTCATTAGCCTATATATATAGGTGGGGACCTTTGAGCCTCCACATATTTCAGCTGCAAGCCCTTAGGCTCCCCATCCAGATCTTTCAATGGCAATGTGACAGTCAGGAGGCAAAAGCAGTGTGAAAGGTAAAGATAAAGGTCCTCTGGACAGTGAAGTCCAGTCAAAGGCAACTATGGGGTTGCGGCGCTCATCTCGCTTTCAGGCCACAGACAGCTTTCTGGGTCATGTGGCCAGCAGGACTAAACTGCTTCTGGTGCAACAGAACACCGTGACAGAAGCCAGAACTTATGAAAATGCCGTTTACCTTTCCGCCACAGTGGTACCTATTTATCTACTTGCACTGGCGTGCTTTCGAACTGCTAGGTTGGCCGGAGCTGGGACAGAGCAACGGGAGTTCACTCCATCGTGGGGATTCAAACCACCAACCTTCCGATCAGCAAACCCAAGTGTGGCAGCCAGGAGGCAGAAGCAGGGTGCACACCAACATGGAGCATCAGGTGCAGTCAGTGAACAAACGGAGGGGCATTTATGAAGATCCTTTCTGTGACATCTAGTTCAGGGGTCAGGAACCTTCTGCTAAGGGTCTCGTGGCTTCGGGAGGAATAATCTGCTGGGTGCCACTTACTTGCAGTTGGCAAACTGGGACCAAGAGGCTTTGGGGCTGGAGACAAAAGGAGACCCTTTGTCTGTCTGTCTGTGCCACCTTTCCTCTATTTTTCATTTTACTCCTCTCTGCTATATGTTTGAAAGTAAGTAAGTCTAGTACAGTGGTACCTCGGGTTAAGTACTTAATTCGTTCCGGAGGTGTGTTCTTAACCTGAAACTGTTCTTAACCTGAAGCACCACTTTAGCTAATGGGGCATCCCGCTGCTGCCGCACCGCCAGAGCCCGATTTCTGTTCTCATCCTGAAGCAAAGTTCTTAACCTGAAGCACTATTTCTGGGTTAGAGGAGTTTGTAACCTGAAGCGTATGTAACCTGAAGCATATGTAACCTGAGGTACCACTGTACCCCAGTACGCTGGCTGTTTGGCCGTAATAACCGTAATAAAACTGGCCACAATAAAACCGTTTGGCCGTAATAAAAACATTCATTTCTAGTGTCCTGAGCCACAGGTTGCCCATCCTATTCCAACTTGCCCTGCTTCCCGCCGAGACTAACTTTGCTGTGGGACAGGAATACGCACATCACAACAATGTCCAGACAGGAGGTCAAGCTGAACTGGAAGGTTCCCACAGTTTAATCCTACTGGTGGAGGTGTCAGGATATGGAATAGGCAGAATTCACTGCTCCAGGAAAGGATGGCGACTCAGCACCAGACACCCTGGGTTGCGGTGCATCCTCAGCAGGTCCAGAACCCCAGCTCTTTTGTCCGAGGCCAGCACTTTATTCCCCCCCACTGACCCCACTCCCTCTCTGTTCTCTGCTGGTCGAAAGCCTACCCATGTCCTTGATCTGAAATTCCTCTCTCCAAGAGCACAGATGCACTTAGATTTCTCTCAGCCTGCCGACAGCATATGCCTTTTGACAGTCTGAAGAGGTCCTTCTCTAACATTTATGACAGCATTTCCCCTTCTGCCTCTCCCCGTTTCCTTCTATTTTTATATTGGTCTCAAACTGTAGATGGAAGCCCACAGGTAATCTACAATGGAATCCATTAATATTGGCGATTTTCTGGAACTCAAGGACAATTACTTTCTTCCTTACTAATCCCCCGCTGCTTTTTCCATCTGTGCAGGAGGCCTGAGACTGTAAGAATGCCACTTTGGCTCCGTGTATCAAATACAGAACTCTCTTATTGCTCCTAAACCTACCTCCAGTGAGGCTGGGAAATCGAACTTGAGTGCCCCAGAGCACTGCTGCCTACTGGGATGCGTCACAGACGCAGCAGTCCCTTTTAGAGTTTTATTTGATGCACCCACTGGTCCTGACAATTGTCGGCTAACTGACCCCATCAGCAAGCCATCTCCTAATAGGAGATATAGATGAAGCCATTCTTTCCTATTGTACTTTCAGATGGAAAATAACAAGCTTCAATCTGAAAAAAATAAATCATGGCCAGTGGATTCATTTGTCTATGTCTATATCTATATCTTTATATCAGAGAGGATGAACCTGTAGCCTTCCAGATGAATGTCAGGGCATGTGTCAACAATAACTCACATGGTGTCAGTGAAGTTAATCCTTTATTCAAAGAAACAAGGCAGCTGAGAGGCCTAGAGAGCACAGCAACTCTTCCTGGTAGATCTTGCCCCTATGATGCAGTTCTGTGGACTGAATGTCCCCACTTTCCCACAGCTTCTTAAGTCTCCTCCTCCTTTGGGACCGTCCCAAGCAATCTGAGACTCTGATGCCTTGTCTGTCTTTGCTCTGCCTTTTTCATACCTCTTCTGGTTCTGGGAGACCAGGGGGGAAGGGGAGCTGGTCACAGCAGGAGGGGGAGACATCCTGAATTCTTCAGCAGCCTGACTCATCTCTGCCTCCCCTCCTCTCCAGCTTCCGCTTCTGCGCTTCTCTCTGCCACAGCCTCTTCCTGCTCACGAAACCCTGTTGCCTCTTCAGCTTCCAACACCTCCTCCTCTAAGTCTGCTCCTTCTTCTTCCTCTGACCCCTCATCATCATCCCACCACCAATTCCCTGGTTCTGAGCCTTCTTTCCTTGGTTGTTCCTTATCTGGTGCCTCCCACTGCTCCTCTGCATATAGCCAGTGCATGACACTGGACTTCAGCTCTCATTTCCCCTGGGCTATACTGACTGGGGCTCATGAGAGTTGGAGTCCAAAAATACCTGGAGGGCCGCAGGTTTCCTACATATCTAGATCCATGCATGCTCACCTGTGTTGCAGCCATTATCCCATCTGTTGGAGCCTGCACAGTTCCTTCCAAGAGGCTGAGTTAGGATGGGCGACAGGAGTGGAAGATACCCATGTGGGTTTGTCAACAGGTAAATGTAAGCTGCTGGACCCAGAAGAATTTAGTTATGCTTCAATTCCCACTGATGTTGTAGTGAAGAAGACTTGTTCTTTGAGGCTTCAGGTGAGCCTGGAAGCAATAAGTGGAAATTACAGAGGACTGCATTGAGGCTAAATGTTAGGAGAAACTTCCTACTGGATAAAGTAGTTTGTAATATTTTTAAGTTCTGTTTTAAACTCTCTTCACTAGGGTTAACAGGTTTAGCGTTTTCAGGTTGCGTTCTGTGGCGACCCGGAAGTAACGGAATGGGTTACTTCCAGGTTTCGCCGCTCATGCATGCACAGAGGCTCAAAATGATTTCACACGCATGCGCAGAAGTAGTGAATCGCGCATGCGCAGACACAGTTTGGGTTCTGCTCAGGATGCAAATGGGGCTCTGGAACAGATCCCGTTCGCATCCAGAGGTACCACTGTATTGTCCAAAACTGGCTTGAAATCCATATTGTGATATCGGTTTCATAATTTTTGACCTGGCAATATATCAAAAATCATGATGTGTGCGCGCTATGTAAAAATCACAATGCGGGGAAAGCCATGAAGTCATCTAATGCCTCTATATAGCTCCATCCCTATTTCAGACATTGTGAAATATTGGTGTATCATGATGTTTAGATGGTGATATATCACAATGTTGAAAACCAGATATCACCCAGCCCTAGTCATGGGCTCTCCTATGCAGGTAGAGGCTGGAGAGTTGTCTATCAGGGATGCTGTAGCAACAGCAGCGTAGTCACCTCGTCTGTTGCTGGCCCTGCATTGAGTAGGGATTGGGCTATATGACGCATCCAAGTTCCCTTCCAGCTCTACGGTTCTATGAATTAATTGGGGGCAAATTAGTCATGACTAATTCCATTTCAGTGGGGCCATAAGTGTGAGTAATTTCCTCTGAATCTACTCCGGGAACTCCATTCAGCACTCCATCAAATCAGCCTTCAGGTACCACGTATTACTGAAGCAGCCCGCAGGAAGCAGAAGCTAAGAATACTCCGCTGCTGAGATGTTCCAAGTTACCAACACATAGAGCCAAAGTTTCATAGCTTTAGGCTAATTTCAAAGGTTTGGGGTTAGGAGCAGGGCAGTGACTGATCCCCGCCACTTGGTTTAATGATCTAGCACAGGGGTCAGCAAACATTTTCAGCAGGGGGCTGGTCCACTGTCCCTCAGACCTTCTGGGGGGCCGGACTATATTTTGAATGAATGAATGAATGAATAAATAAATAAATAAATTCCTATGCCCCACAAATAACCCAGAGATGCATTTTAAATAAAAGCACACATTCTACTGATTCCTGGACCGTCCACTGATTCCTGGACTGTCCGCGGGCCGGATTGAGAAGGCAATTGGGCCAGATCCAGCCCCCGGGCCTTAGTTTGCCTACCCATGATCTAGCAGTTGCTCCTCATCTTTGTGTTCCACAAAAAACACTGGAACAGCACATGAGGGTGCTGTGCGGATGCTGTCCAGATCCTACTGTCAGGCTCTTCCCGAGGGCATTCTTCCTGAATCAGTCCTTGTTGTCATTTGATGTGAACCACTTTGAGGAGTTTTCGTTGTTGTCGATTAAGTGGTATATACAGTAAAGTAAAGGTAAAGGGACCCCTGACCATTAGGCCCAGTCGTGACCGACTCTGGGGTTGCAGCGCTCATCTCACTTTATTGGCCGAGGGAGCCGGCGTACAGCTTCCGGGTCATGTGGCCAGCATGACTAAGCCGCTTCCGGCGAACCAGAGCAGCACACGGAAACGCCGTTTACCTTCCCACCGGAGCGGTACCTATTCATCTACTTGTACTTTGACGTGCTTTCTAACTGCTAGGTAGGCAGGAGCAGGGACCGAGCAACAGGAGCTCACCCCTTCGCGGGGATTCGAACCGCCAACCTTCCGACCGGCAAGCCCTAGGCTCTGTGGTTTAGACCACAGCGCC
Organism: Podarcis siculus; assembly: GCA_034642415.1. NCBI lineage: Eukaryota > Metazoa > Chordata > Lepidosauria > Squamata > Lacertidae > Podarcis > Podarcis siculus. Next base: position 31,254,630 of record JAXCMG010000011.1, read on the forward strand.
ACCCGCATCCCTTGCCCCTCCCTTACCAGTTGCTTATTCAAGGTTATTTCCAATAAGCCCTGCATGCCAACTTAACTGTATTGCTTCTATGGCAGTGCTATAATAGGAGGGGGGCAAGCTATTTTGGAACTGTGGAAAGATTAGTGTTTTGGCTCAGCATGAAACAATAATGTGTGAAAAGTATAAGATCACACCTTAGGGAAACTGCATATTTATGCATAATCTGACAGTGAGATCTTGCCAGGTTTTTTTTCCCCTTTTTGTGTTGTTGTTGACTCTGTGTAAAAGGAGAATGAAGGTTTCTGATGCATGTCTTCATAGAGATGTTATCGCGACTGTTGAGATTTGAAGTCTGCTTCAAGGATGTGCCGATTGATTCCGGTTTCCCACTTCCTAGTCCCCCACCCAAACATCTATGTTTTGATCTAAACATGATCATTTTCTAATCATTGCACACACAAAAAGTGCTGTAAAAGAGACAGCTGTAGAGGTCAGTTCAAAAGTCAAATGGCCATTGATAACTAAGTAATAAAAAAGGTGACCATTTTTACCCTTAACAGGAAGAAGGAAGGAAGGCAGCGGAAAGGAGGAAAGGGTTTGTGGGAGGGGTCTGCACAAACCACAGGATTCAATGTGGACCCCAATTTGATGCTTCAGGAAACAGCCTGCCTCAGACACCTTGTGGACTGCCTGATTTAGCTCTGGGTCCATTTAAATCCACACACACACAATTGGAAAATAAAATACAGTGGTACCTCGGGTTAAGTACTTAATTCGTTCTACAGGTCCGTTCTTAACCTGAAACTGTTCTTAACCTGAAGCACCACTTTAGCTAATGGGGCCTCCCGCTGCAGCTGCACCAACGGAGCACAATTTCTGTTCTCACCCTGAAGCAAAGTTCTTAACCTGAAGCACTATTTCTGGGTTAGCAGAGTCTGTAACCTGAAGCGTATGTAACCTGAGGTACCGCTGTAACATCTCCCCCCCCCCCTTTGACAGAAGTGGATAGAAAATACACACAAACAAACACACACACACACACACTAAATAAAGCCTGCAAAATTCCAGGCAAAGTGGTTGGTAACTTTAACTTTTTATTTTTGGACAGAATTTGATGAAATTTGCTAGCACTGTTGCTCTTTTGGAAGGCATGAACCCAGCCAAATTTCGGAAGGATAGCTACAGTGGTTTTCCCTACAAGAATGGCCATTCTGATTTTATTGTGGGTTAAAAAGTATTGCTTAACCTCCCCTAGCAACTCTCAGCACCCATTAAAAAAAAAAAAAGACAACCTACAAAAGGCCACAAGGGCAATATCCCCCTCTTGCTGTTATTAGTGGCCCAAGGTCACCCAGTGAACTCCATTGCTGAGTGAGAATTTAAACCATGTTCTCCTTGGTCCTCGTCCGATACTCTAAACACCAAACCACACTGGCTCACTGCACAAGTAACCACTGATAGCTTTATCCTCCTGCAATTTCAAAGGGGATGTCCTAAAACTTTGTTGTTGCTTTAAAACACACCATTTGGCCCTTAATTTGGAAGGTGATTGATTATGTCTATGGCCTCTTTTTATACTCACCTTGGAATGGGCTGGAGCTTTCCTTTTAATATATATTTTATGGATGAGCATTTTAGGTTCCTATTATATTCTTCTCCTTATATTCCATTTCAACTTTTTTGGTTCTTAAGCTTTGAGGCACTTTCGTGTAAAAACTAACTAAATAAATAACTAATTAAAAAATAGTCCAGTAGCACCTCAGAGATAAACTAAGTTTGTTCTAGGTATACGTAGAACAAACTTAGTTGGTCTCTGAGGTGCTACTGGACTATTTTTTAAATTTTTTATTTCGACTGCTTCAAACCAACACGGCTACCTACCTGTAAGTAAGTAAGTACCTAAAAATAAATAAATAAATAAATTGGAGGTTATCACCATATCTTCCATGGTTGAAACATTATATACTAAAATAGAAAACATATCTAGTATTACCCTTGTTTTATTTTCATATCTGATCTTGCTTTTGCATCTTTTGAAGTAGTCTGTGATGCATAGAAAAATAGAAGGGAGAAACTTCCCTTATTTCTTATTTGCATGCCAAAACAAGCTTTGCCAGCTACTTTTCTGCATGTTGCTAAGGACACAGGAGACAGTTAAAAGAAGAATCTGGCAGCCATTAATTCACCAAATACTGACATAGATCAGGAGGTGGAATTTGAACTCCAGTCCAGGTTTGGGGGACTCTCAGACCTGTGGTTGTCCGTGTTCAAGAATGGTGAAGAACAGCCTTTCTCCTTTCCCTCGAGGCAGTTGTGTGGATTGGGCCAGAGGGAAATGGCTACAAAATGATCCACAGTGACAGTCACAATTAAATCGGCCAGTGACGTGGTTGCCACTGAAGGCATCTTGTTCCAGATCCCTCAGCGGTTCTCAACCTGTGGGTCCCCAGATGTTGTTGGACGACAACTCCCATCATCCCTGAGCTCTGGCCTTGCTAGCTGGGGGTGATGGGAGTTGTCGTTCAACAACATCTTGGGATCCACAGGTTGAGAAAGGCTGCTAGATTCTGGGTCTGCCAATGGTTTGTTTCAATTTGTTACATTGATTTTAATCAACAATCAGACAAATTTGTGGAGGATGATTTTGCTACAAGTCATGCTAGCCACATAGTACACACAGTATCAGTTTCAATATCAGCTTCCAGGAATCAAAACTTTTGCACTTGGGTCCTGCCTGTGGATCCCCATATGTATCTGGTTGATCACTGTGAGAACCAGATCTTGGGTTAGATGGACCTGATCCTGCTGCAGGGCTCTTTTTACATTCTTATCTGAAGCTAACTTGGAGGGGGAATATGGAAGGTTTTGTTCAAGTGAAAATGAGCTGGGGAAAAATATCAAGGGAAGCTACAGGGATGCCATTTAAATTCCACCAATATATATTTTGGGGAAAGAGTTTGCATATTTCTAGAAAGAAGTCCCGCCCTTCTAGGCTTTGCTGGGCAGATGAAGGAAAACCATCTCTGGGAAAATGCACCCTGGAAGAGGACAAATCAAATGCAGAGCAATCACTTTATCGACACAGCCCAGAACTGTATATATTTATACGTGTTCAAATTTGAAAGTTAACACCTTTTCCTTGTTGGCCTACTTTTGTTAAAGTTGCTTCTAAATTATTGATGGAAAAGGCAACCGTGCATTACCTTGTGGTGCAAATGTTTTTAAGGGAAGAACACTGTGCTACTTTCTGAACGAAGGAAATCTTCACGTGGCTTTAGGGTTAGGGTTCACAGTTTTCGAACCGGCTGGGCAGCTGTCCTCTTACCAGCAGTTTGATCTGCCGCAAGGAAGAGGTGGTTTAGCTTAGTTCCATACCCTAAACAGCTTCTCTTGCCAGTTTCTGCAGAGCACTTCTGTCTTAAAGGGGCAGGAGGAAGACAGGATGCGTCCTGGGTTTCTGGTCCATTGTCAACTGCTAACTCCATGGCATTTTGCAAAGATGTTTTCTTTGCAGATTTGGATTGCTGATCAGCTGAGTGGCTGTGCATGGCGGCCTGGGACTCATCTGCCCCATTAACACCAAAAATTTGCAACCTCCCGGTTCTGCTGATGGAAGCCTTACTGTTTTAACTGAACAATACCTTTGGATATGAGCAGAGAAATGATATACTTTTAGAAAACGGCATTTAAGAGGGATAATGCAGAAAGATTTGCAAGCGAAGTGTAATGCAAGCAATTGTCAAAACTTTTTAGTGGATGTTATTTCAAAACTGGTTTTCATGTTGTGTTTTGAATTGTTGTAACCTGCTCTGGGACCTTAGGGTCAAAGGCAGGCAATGAACTAAAATGATATATATTAATATATAACAGAGCTTGCCCAAGATGGAAGAAAGAGAGGGGTGTGGAAGTTTGTGTAGAATCTAGCCAACTATCTCCTCCTCCTTTTTACTGGCTTTGCCCACCAGTTACATGTGGCCCCCAGAAGGTTTTCTAGAACAGAAAGTGGCCCTTGACCTGCAAAGGTTTCCCACCCCCTCCAGCTGGTCTCAGACACCAACTTTGAGGCTGTAGAAGGCAATGGCCATCTGTGCCTGTTAGGAAAACGCCTTCTGTGACAATGCTGTTCGAATAGACTGGCGCAATAAACACCTCTCCTTTCATGGCAGTAATGTTACATATGATGCCAGCGTATGAAACGATTTGTTTTCTCTTGAACTAAGTGAGAATGCACTTGTGCAGTACTAGAAATGTCTGTGATTTATTAGGACTTTCCCTCTCCCTGCCTCTCCCTCTTATCGGCCAGGATTTCTTTTGTTTGAAGGAGTTTTCCTATGTAAAGTTACCACGTCTTAAGAGCTGCTTTGTGCTTTGTAGTGGCAAAGGTGTTGCCACATTCCTGCAGGTAGGAGTCATAAAGGGTGAAGAGGGGGCATACATCACGAAATACCCTGAGGTAGGTGTGTGTGTGTGTGTGCAGGCCTGTAAGCTTGCCAAATCTGAATCAGCCCTGAGATATCCCCTTGGACAGTCGTTTGGCTGGCAGAAATTAGCAGATGATAATGGTTATTAGTTCCAAGCCATAAAAAGCTGAGGGATGGCCTGAGCAGCTGATTTCATCCGGTTTTGGTCTTGTTGGCAATTGATCATAGGTTTTCTTCCATCCCATTGCATAGCATCTCTTTCTGTTGCACAATGTCCTGTCCAACTCTATGCATTCTGAGTACATTTTCCACATGAAAGACACAACCTTTATGTAAAATATGGGATGGGTATTTCTCTGTTTGTGGATTTATTTTTTTTAAGCTGCCTGTAAAAATTCACCAGCGTTTTAATGTGAGTTCATCCTAATATACACATGTTTGTATGCAATTTTGCCTAATATACACATTTTTGCAAAGCGATTTTTACTAATGTAACACCTCTTTCTGTGCTGTTTTCACCAGCGTGTGCCTTTTATGCACACATTGCCCTGGTATATGCATTTATGTACACATTACTTGGCGGGAGAAGATTTGGAGAAGTGACTTTCTCCTTGTCCTTCAGTTGAAAGTTGAAAACTTTATTCCAAAAGGCTTTTGGGACTGCTTTCAATGAGGGGGCTTGTGTTGTGGTGTTTGTGTTATGGTTGTATGTTTTTAATGGAATATACATATATAAGATTTTTTTCTATGTTTTTAACTGTTCTTGTTTTGTCTGTAAACTTGCCTTGGGTTTCTGTCATGGAAGAAGGCAAGGTATAATCAATATATTATAATTATTGAGTCATTCTTACAGCTTCTGATATTCTCTTTGCAGCTATAAGCTCTAAACATTTGCATTAAAAAGAAAAAGGTTATAATTCTTTGGAAGCAGAAAATTACACCCAGGAACACATCCTCAATTTTCCCCTGTGGTCCCACAGAATCATGATACAGTGGTACCTCAGTTTTCTAGCATCTTGGAAATCAAACATTTCGGTTATCGAATGCCAAAAACCTGGAAGTAAATGCTTCCGTTTTTGAACATGCCTCAGAAGTCGAACGGCTTCTGCTGTGTGTATCTGCTGTGTTTCACAATTTTCTCTATTGAATTGACAGACCGCCCTTTGCGCCTCAGTTTTCGAACATTTTGGGAGTCGAATGGGCTTCCAGAATGGATTACGTTTGAAAACCGAGGTACCACTGTACATACACACAGGTCTGCTACTTGAACAGCAATATCCCTTTCATTTACACCAGGCCTGGGGAACATGTGGCCCTCCAGATGCAGTTGGACTACAAATCCCATCAGCCCCAGCCAGCATAACCAATGGTCAGGGATGATGGGAGCTGTAGTTCAGTAACACCTGGAGGGTCACAAATTCCTCATCACTTCTTTACATAGATATATACACACACACCACACAGAGTTACATAGGGAGAAATAATCCCCGTTTGGGGAATCTCATAAATACAAAGACTTTTATACTTGGAATAATAACAAGTAAGTTGTTAAATGCTGTTGTGGATATCAAGCCAAAAATGACAGATGCCTTTATCCGTCTTCTCTGGCTCTTTGCCACCTGCATGAGGAGCTCAGGTGTGCTCAGTGTGCAGATGGAGCCCAGCTTAATTAATCTGTCTTGGCCGCGACACAGTTTTGCGAGCCACTGGTCAAAAGAATTTGGAAGATTTTGTGTGCAGGCAAACGGATTGCGCCCATCCCTATCTAAGTCGCAAGAGACCAGGGCTGGAAGCCTGGGGTCCAGTCTCTCTCTAACCCAAGGCTTTGCAGAATGAGCTCCTCTCGGCCTCAGTTTTCTGTCTGCAAAATGGAGACATAGCAATAAACCACAGCTTGACCCCAAAGAAAACATTCCAAACCAGTTGTGGCATTTGCCCACTCATTATGGAGATGTCGTACTGGGGGGGGAGAGAGAAAGGGTTAATAGGCTGACCAATAAGAAAGCCCGGGGTGGAGCCTAACTGTGTTTAAGGCTCAACACAGGGGTTTGGGCAGTTAGTTTGGTGGGTTTCTTGTGGGTGGGAGGCATAGGAGTCAGAGTGAGTTAGAGACAGAGGGGAGACAGAGAGAGTGAATCAGATTACAGCGTTTCAGAGTATTTAAAACTTGTCTGCGTCCACAATAAACTGGAATCTTTGTTAATACGTTGCAACCTGACTGAGTCTGAATATATTACCGGGAAACCTGGTTGGTAACAGTGGAAGAGATAAGCCGTGGTGGTGCAGGGTTAATAGTCTGTGGAACAACCGGGGGGCCCTGTGTGAATGCCCCACCAGTATCTAGAAATATGTAGGTAGGTATTAGGGCTGAGCTGTGCTGAATTTCACCCACCAATTTCCCTATCCCACTTGTGAGCAGGGAAATGGGGGCATTTAGATGAACTTGGCATGGTGGGGCTGAATTCTGGGCAGTGGCTAATAAACATTGACACGGACAGTGCAAGTTGCTGGTGGCTGCCATTGTGTTTTCCTTGAATGGCAACTCCTTTTTTAAAAAAATTCTTGATAATGCCAAGGTTGCAGGTTTGATCCCCATATGGAATAGCTCCATATTCCTGCATTGCAGGGGGTTGAACTAGATGATCCTAAGGGTCCCTTCCAACAATTCTATGATTCTAAGAGGGTTCTAAGAGGTGCTCTTGAGAGTCCCATGGACTGCAAGAAGATCAAACCGATCCATTCTGAAGGAGCCCCGAGTGCTCACTGGAAGGACAGATCCTGAAGCTGAGGCTCCAATACTTTGGCCACCTCATGAGAAGAGAAGACTCCCTGGAAAAGACCCTGATGTTGGGAAAGATGGAGGGCACAAGGAGAAGCAGACGACAGAGGATGAGATGGTTGGACAGTGTTCTCGAAGCTACCAGCATGAGTTTGACCAAACTGTGGGAGGCAGTGGAAGACAGGAGTGCCTGGCATGCTCTGGTCCATGGGGTCATGAAGAGTCGGACACAACTAAACAACAACAACAAGAGGATATAGTTATGGTATGCAGCAATGTGGGGAGGGCTAGAGCCAGACTTGCTCCTCTGGGGCTTGGGGGCCGGAAATCCAAACCATCTTATTTGCATTCTTTTTAGAAAATATACCAGACTCCGCCTTTCTAGTGCTGATGGCTTGCAAATCAGACATCATGGTGGTTTGGGGATTATTTAAACAACAACTCTGCAGATTTGTTTTGCAATCCTAGAGCAGACTAAAGAGTGTGTGTGTGTGTGTGTGTGGACACCTTCGAGATCTCTTTTTCTCTCTCTCTCCAACGCCAAGGAGAAAACACACACAAGTATGTGCTACTTTCTCCTGATGTGACAGATATGCTCAGGCCAGTCTTGGCTTGAGAATTATCTGTGGAACAGTCAATGACATAGTTCACTCTCCAAGAATGCTGCTTATCATGAAATGTTTATCTCAGATGTACAAGCCTTTCTTAACTGCTGGATTTCGCAATAAGCGCATTGCAATGCTAAATCCTTTCTCGGCAGGCTTCGCATTTCTTTCTGTCTGAGGGAGCAGCCAAATGTTGTCAACCATAACAAGATCCATCCAGGGGTGTCTTCGTAAAACCAACATGGCTAAAATACCCTCAGGGAATCCGGGGAGCACAATGATGCCCTCTGCATTATGCATTTAAAATGGTATCATACTGCTTGCAACATCTGTGGCTTCTCCCAAAGAATTCTAAGAACTGTAGTTTGTCAGGGGTTCTGAGAGCTACAGTGGTACCTCAGGTTAAGTACTTAATTAGTTCTGGAGGTCCGTTCTTAACCTGAAGCACCACTTTAGCTAATGGGGCCTCCAGCTGCCGCTGCGCCGCTGGAGCACGATTTCTGTTCTCATCTTGAAGCAAAGTTCTTAACCTGAAGCACTATTTCTGGGTTAGTGTAGTCTGTAACCTGAAGCGTATGTAACCTGAAGTGTATGTAACCCGAGGTACCACTGTATTAGACTTTGCCTAATTCCCCTCAGTGGTTTAACGGCCAGTCCCTCTTTCCAGAGAACTCTGGGCATTGTAGTTCTGCAAGGGGAATAAGGGTCTCCTAGCAAATCTCAGCACCTTTAACAAACTACAGTTCCCATGATTCTCTGGGGGATGTCATGGCTGTTTAAAGGTGAGGCCTGAGACAAGGTGGAAGGAAAAACCCAACAAGAACCTGTAAATGCAAGTTTTCTAATAGGTTTGCGCAGTGTTTTTCTTCTAGAAAAACAGGTGCCTCACCATGAAGTTGTTACAGTGAGTGCCACACTTTTAACCGGTGCTTTTCTTCTAGGAATAAATGTGCCAGTACTGTGTACATTTGGGTACCCACCCAAAAGCTCTGGGTTTGTGAAACAAAAGGGAATTTAGCGGTTGTCAATCACCCCAGTGTTTGAGTAGATCATCTGCTTTCTACCGAGCAATTGGGTAGAATAATAGCAGACATTTTTCATTGTATCACCATACAGGAAGGGACTCACAACATAGGCTGCAGTCCTAGCCCTACTTAACTGGGAGTAAGCCCCCTTAAATTCAGTGGGATGTGTTTCTAAATAGATAGGGTTAGCAATGCAGTCTTGGGCTGAGTTCAGACATGGCACTGATTGTGTTAATTTTACTGATTGTAATGGCAGCACTTCTGCCCCAGTTTATATGGTTCCTTTCACACTGTAGTACCTGTATACCACCACGTCGTGCTAAATTTCATTTACACCAGTAGGGTGTTGGGGCCAAAACGGGTGTGTGTGTGATGCTCCACCAGCCTCACTTGGGCCCTGCTCAATAGCTGTTAATGGGGATGATCCTGGTGTGTGTGTGTGTGTGTTGATGTTCCATTTAGGTGCACAGCCCTATACAAAACTCCCATTATTTTCTGGGCTTCCAGGCTTTGCAAGTAGATTTTCTTTGGAAGCAAATGGTGCAGAAATGAGTACTGGACTTGCACTGAGTTCCACTAAATTTCCAGAAGCAGCTTTTATGTTGTGTGAAAGTGGAAATATAATGCAGAATTAACTGCTGTCGAACAGGGAAAATGGAATAAACTGCCGTCTACATTGCAGTCTGATGCCAACTTCCCTGGGAGTAAGGCCCCCCTCCAGAACTCGATGAGAATTACTTCTGAGCAGACCAGCATGCAGTCACATGGTTAGGAAGTGATCCAAGCAAAGTAGGTCTTGAAACATCCTTGTGAAGGGTTAACTCCATGGAGTACAGTGTTACCTTGGTTCTCAAATGCCTTGGTACTCAAACTCCTTGGTTCCCAAATGCCAAAAACCCAGAAGTAAGTGTTCCAGTTTCTGAACGTTTTTCAGAAGCTGAACATCCGATGCAGCTGTCGGCTATTGTTTCCTGGGCACCTGCACCAATCAGAAGCTGCTCCTCGGTTTTCGAACATTTCGGAAGTCAAATGGACTTTCGGAACGGATTAAGTTTAGCACTTTTGTTTTCGCTATTTATTTTGCGTTTTTGTTTTTGAAGCTTTTTCTGCTAATTTGTTTTTGTCACTGTATGGAACCCAGTTCAGCTACTGATTGATTGATTGTGTGACTGTGGAAATGGATAAAAGCCCCCCATCCAAACAATGACTATCATTAGTGCAGGTGAGAAAAAATAATAATTATAATTTTTATCACACACAATACTGTCTTATTTATTTTATAGCACAGTACATTGATTGTTGCTTTCATTTTATGGATCAATGGTCTCGTTAGATAATAAAATTCATGTTAAATTGCTGCATTAGGGGTTGTTTTAAGAAGTCTGGAATGGATTAATCCATTTTGCATTACTTTCTATGGGAAAGCGCACCTTGGTTTTGGAACGCTTTGGTTTTGGAATGGACTGCCGGAACGGATTAAGTTTGAGAACCCAGGTTCCACTGTACAGTGGAATTTCCCGCTGAGTAAACACTGACAGAATAGCCATGCCATTTCCTTCAAGGAGAGCAGTTTTGGAGGGCTAGCCACCTGCAAAAGAGGGAAGGGCTTCTGGACTTCTAAGAGCCATGAAGAAGAGGAAGTTTCAGCAGGTGTAACTTGCAGGACAAGCTCTGCCTGCTGAAATTCCCTTAGCAGCACAGCTACTAAAGCTACAAGAGCTCTGGCCTGTTTTTCACCAGGCCACCCTAAAGGATGCGAATGGCTCCCTCAATTAAAGGTGAACTTTCAAGACAGGCTCTGAGACGGCCCACCCCAGGCCCTCTAGCTTAGTTCCTTCTCGAGTTTCTGTGACTCAACATTTTCTGACAGATCTGCCATGGCATAGTGTGTTAGTGAAAATACAACAGAAACAGGTGGTTAACTGGCTTTTTGAAATGGTAATGCTGATTATTAAATTGTAATAAATGTACAGTGGTACCTCTGGTTAAGAACTTAATTTGTTCTGGAGGTCTGTTCTTAACCTGAAACTGTTCTTAACCTGAGGTACCACTTTAGCTAATGGGGCCTCCTGCTGCCACTGCTGTGAGATTTCTGTTCTCATTCTGAGGTAAAGTTCTTAACCCGAGGTACTATTTCTGGGTTAGCGGAGTCTGTAACCTGAAGCATCTGTAACCCGAAGCGTCTGTAACCCAAGGTACCACTGTAATTGATGATGATGATGATGTTATAATACTAGTAGGCTTAAGTCCCCATGGGGCATCCAAATCATCTGATGAGTTCAAATGATCATGCTTCATGGCTTGGGACCAGGTTCCTGAAGGACCATCTCTCTTCATACCTTGATCCCAAGATATTCTTAGACAGCCCTTCTCTCTCATGAACTGTCAGGATGACAAAGAGGAGGAAGAGGATCCTGGCGAGGGGTGGAACCAGGACTGGAACACACTGGGTCAAGCAGAGGATGGGGAAGGAAGTACTCATAGGGTGACAGAGGATAGTGAAGGGATGGGGGTCGCTGGGCAGGAATCAGAGTCACAGGACCCATCACCAGAGCCAGAGGGGCCCCTGTCTCCCTGAAAATGGTGGGCTCTGAGGTGTAGGGAGCAGCAGAAGGGGTGCTCCTGGAGGCAGAGGCAGGCAAGGGCCCACAGCCCAGCTCCCTAGTTGGCCAGGTGGGGCTCGCTAGCTCTGGGAGGAGGGTTGTGCTTCCTCAGCTAAAGTAGGCTTGGAACAGGTGAGGGTCATCTGCCTCATCAAGCCCAGATGCTGCAATCAGCAGGCAAAGTGCAACAGGGAAGCAGAGCTGAGGTACTATTTCTGCTCAACTGCCCGTATTGAAGGATCTCAGCTTGGAGGCTCCATGATCTCTGCAGGACTGTGCTTTGGGTTTGAATCTGGACTTGTGTCCTGACTGCTGGACTTGGCTTACTTGGTCTGACCTTGGACTGTGTTTCCTGACCTGTGGACTTTGCTCGTGTGGATTGACCCCTGAACTTTGGACTTGATATTCTGACTTGCCGCCAGGTAGGCCGGGGGTTCAGGGCATTCTCCAGCTGGACCCCCCCTCCGGGTGAGGTGCAATGGGTGGGAGCAGAAGAGAGAACCTTCTCAGAGGCACATCCCTCCCAAGTTGCAGAATATCCTCCCCAGAGAGGCTCATCTGCCAGTTGGTGCCAGGAGAATCATAGAATTGTAGGGAAGGAAGGGACACCAAAGGCCATCTAGTCTAACCCCCTGGAATGCAGGTATCTCAGCTTTGGCATACAAGACAGACAGCCATCCAACCTCTGCTTAAGAACCTCCAAGGAAGGAGAATCTACCACTTCTTGTGGGAGTTTGTTCCACTGTCAAACAACTCTTACTTTCAGAAAGTTCTTCCAGATATTTAATTGGAGTCTCTTTCTTGTAACTGGAAGCCATTGGTTCAGGTCCTACCTTCCAAAGCAGGAGAAAACAAGCATGTTTCCTCTTCCATGTGACAGCCCTTGGGATATTTGAAGATGGTGATCGTATCTCCTCTCATTCTCCTCTTTTCCAGGCTAAGCATACCCAACTCCTTCAACCTTTTGAAGGTCTTTTTATTTCTCCAGGCTTTTCAGTCTGCCTTGGCTTTTTTCTTTTCTTTTTACTCACAATTCCTTGATCGATCATCATCGTTAAAATTTAATCAAACAAGCAACAAATTGCACTTGCTAAATGAAGCCTACATGTCCTGTGGCAGTCTACCTCTGAATAGCAGCTGCTGGAGAGGAACCACAGAAAAGTCTGCCTTTTTCATTTGCAGAGTCCTTAGAGCAGGAATAGCCAATGCATCCCTCTTCAGAAGCTGCAGGACTTCCAGCTCCCCCAGCCAGCACAGCCCATGGCCAGGGGTGATGCCTGCCATAATCCATTAATATCTGGAGGGCTACCCTTGTCCTAAAGTTATGCAGTCAGCAACAGAGTGCTGAACCAGACTGCCTTGGATTGAGGAAAGTAATCCTTGCGTTGGACGTTTTGCACCAAATCTTCAGGGGCAACGAAAAGTCTTTTCTTCTTTTGGAAGAAAAAAAAACACAAAATCTGGCCCGTTGAGTCACCACCACACAAGGCACTAAACAAAGCTAATTTTAAGCAGGTCAGAGTTCAGCCGTTCCCTCTGGAATTTAGGAGTCTCGTGTGTTAAGCGAAAAGGGTCAAAGTTGATGCTCTGCTACAATTTTTTGCATGCTTTCCCTCAAGAACAGCCGCCCGGGCTAGGATTAGCATGAGGTCTGCGAGGCTGGCACTTCAGTGTCTAGGTTAAGAAATGTTTTCAAGCAGTAAATGCACTCTCTGTATGGAAACGAGGGGAAAGGATTCCTTGGGCGCTTTCGTATTCAAAAATGTGCGAGCTCTGAGCGGGCGCCGCAATGTAATTTAGGGCAAGACATGCTTCATAGCTTTGGAGAATATTGCCTCCTGTAAATGTTACTTCGGTGGATGGGAGCAATTTTAGAAAGGTGGCATTCTTGTTTTACATCGGAGAGCTTCGGAATAAATAAAGGGAAGTATCAGTCGGGGGGACGGAAGGAATGGCATTGGTGGAAAAGTACCGCCGGATCCAACTCCGATTGAGTGCTAGACGTGGCGCAGGTAATGGGAAAGAGGACAGTCTGGCGGCAAAGGTGCTTAGAAGGAAGAGAAACGAGTGAGTATGCACTTTTCATGTTCCCCCTCCCTCCTTCACTAACTTTCTACTAGATTGCTGTGGGATGTGGCATGGTGGCAAATGATGGCGTAGGTCCAAGGTGATGGGGATGTTGGCGAGAACTATTTTGTGTTGGTTCTTTATTGGACCCTAATGCTGAAATGTGTCTTAAGGATACTGAGTCTGTAACAGTTCATATGGGATATTTGGACCTATATGAAGGGTCATGTGTTGACCAATTACTTTCTGAATTTTTTTTTAAGAGCAGGAAAGGGAGAGAGAGAGAAGGGGAATCAGGAGCAAAGGAGGACAAAGCTGCTTCACTTTAATTTTTGTGTGTGGAAAAAGATATGCTGGGTTCTGGGGCCCCCACTCACTCCCTCACACCCCAAGTTGCACCAGTAAACATCCCCTCTTTTGTACAGTGACCCCTTTTGAATTCCCTTCCCCGAGAATGTTTCTTCTAAAATCTTGTCAAACCCTTTTCTTGATTGATTTAATGTTGGCTCATCGTGTTTCACCCGAAGTTCTTTAGCAGTTGCATTATTGGATGTTGTGTTGTACTGGCTTTGATTTTTAAAAGAAATTATATATATTGTATACACTGTTATTTTGCAAACGAGATATCCTTTCATATTTAACATAGAAATTAGTGTGCCTATCTAATCCTCCGAAGCTCTTTAATTTTGTTGGTCCCGGCCACTTACCACCATACAATGCACCACCATTATCACAAATTAATATAGTATATAATATATAATATAGATGTCTCATTCCTATTTTGCAAATCTGCCTTGAGGGAACCAAGGAGGAATATAAATATTTAGACACAACCTATGGAAAATATAGGAGCCCTGCCTGCCTTGGCATATTGTCCTCCCTAAGGAGAGATGGGAAACAGGGACAAATGGGGAGTTGTGGGGTTGCCATTACTTTGAAGAAGACACATTTGCCAACTTCTGCTTTTAGCTATGGATTGCTATGACGACTCTACCTGTGAAAAAGAGGACATGTCCTGGAAAAAGAGGACATGTCCTGGAAAAAGAGGACATATGGCAACCCTAGAAGGGTGGGGAACATCCAGGGGCCAAATGTGGCCCCCGAAGCCTCTCTGTTCACCTACTGGAACTCTCCCCAGCCACACCCACCTTCCCCAGGCCACACAGCTCATGATCCCTGCAACATACTTGAGCTGTTTTGACTGGCTGCAATGTGTCACTGAACTCTGATAGGGCTTGCCTGAGTGGAGGACAGAGAGGGTTGTGTCGGTGGGAACTGGCCTTCTGCAAGATGTAAAAAAGGTAAAGGGACCCCTGACCATTAGGTCCAGTCGTGGCCGACTCTGGGGTTGCGGCACTCATCTCGCTTTATTGGCCGAGGGAGCCGGCGTACCGCTTCCGGGTCATGTGGCCAGCATGACTAAGCCGCTTCTGGTGAACCAGAGCAGCGCACGGAAACGCCGTTTACCTTCCCGCCGGAGCGGTACCTATTTATCTACTTGCACTTTGATGTGCTTTCAAACTGCTAGGTTGGCGGGAGCAGGGACCGAGCAACGGGAGCTCACCCCGTCGCGGGGATTTGAACCGCCGACCTTCTGATCGGCAAGCCCTAGGCTCTGTGGTTTAACCCACAGCGCCACCCGCGTCCCTCTGCAAGATGTACACATGCCCATTTTTGCCTCTGACCCCATCCCCCCATTGCTTTGTAGCTCCCGGAAGGCTGCTCAAAAGGAAATGCACCCCTCTGTAAGAAAACGGTTCCTCAACCCTGGTGTATGCCATCGTTCAGTTGGGTTCAAGGAGGGTCCCTGATCTGGAGAGGGCAAAGCTTTATTGGTCAAGTCTGTCTTCCTGTTCCATATTCAGCAGCTCTTGCAAACAGTTCGTAGGATCCAAACTAGAGCAGGCTGTAAGATGGGAGAGATAGGGGAAACCACGGCAAAAGGCTCGTACAAAGTGTTTTTTTTAAATGTTAATTGCAATTAATCACCACAGAGTGGAAGCCTTCTTTTCCCAAGCTCTGTAGTGCTTTTTTTTTTTAAAAAAGAGCAATTCTATCAGGCACACCCCAACCCTGCTTCTTCAGAACTATGTCCCACTGATTTCAAATATAACCCCAAATATAAACCTATAGAATTGCAGCCTATTCTTAGCCACCACCCTGTGAAGTCTCTTTTCTGCCCTATCTCCGTGTATGTTGAGATAGCTCAGTTGGTAGAGTGTGTGGGATTCTTGATTTCAGGGTTGTGGGTTCAAGCCCCACATTGGGCAAGAGAAGAGAACTGAAATGGGCAGAGCAATGCAGGTGTAATCTCCAATTGCTTGGAAAAAGCCCTGGAAGGAGGGGAATTTAGACGACGGGGGGTAGGTGGGGTTTTTCAGTCTCGGCAAACTGATTCATAGGGGCCGGATTTAGGTTTGATGATGCCCTGAGCTACTGAAGGTAATGGGGCCCTTTATATGTCCAGCTGTCCTTTGTCAACAACAAATTGTCACTATTTTTTGTGTTGAATATATGCTATGTGGTAATTTATGGACCTAATAGGTATCTAAAGCCATTTGCACATAACAAAATATGTATTTTATCAAAGCAATTGTTACAACCAGTCCATGCAGAATGTAGGCACCCTCTATATAGAAATGAGAAAACCAGTGATATTTTAGGGAGTAGGCTAGCAGGCGGGGGCCATGACTTCCATCATAGGAGCCTACACAACACAAAACACTGTTGCTGTATGTAGGCTTTATTTGTTTTTTTGTCTTATATTTTGGAAATGTATATCCAGGTTTTTTTTCCTTTGAATTTTTTTGGGGCCCCCAAGAGAGTGGGGCCCTAAGCTATAACTTGTTTAGATTACAGTGGTACCTCGTTTTAAGAACTTACAGTAATTTGTTCCGGAGATCTGTTCTTAACCTGAAACTGTTCTTAACCTGAGGTACCACTTTAGCTAATGGGGCCTCCCGCTGCCGCCGCCCCACAATTTCTGTTCTCATCCTGAAGCAAAGTTCTTAACCTGAGGTACTATTTCTGGGTTAGCAGATTCTGTAACCTGAAGCGTCTGTAACCCAAGGTACCACTGTATAGGCAAATCCGACACTGGCAAGACCTACCATGGATGAGTGCTGTGCTCATTATGCCCGACACTCAGCCAAGTCTATGAATATTGTGTTTTTGCTAACAGAGAGTTATCTCCAACTTGGAATAGTGTGGTTTTCTACCAGCTCACTCCTTGACAAAGGGTTATTCTATGGATGGGAGGTTGTCCAACGCTGAGTTCCTTCTAGCTCAGTATTATTGCTTGGCAGCAATGATAACTCAAGAATTTCTGACCAGGTGTCTTTTGCAGCACTACCTGGCAATGCCAGGAATTGAACATGGGACCTTCTGTGCAGAAAGCAGATGCTCCACCACTGAATTTCAGCCCTTCCCATTTCTTTCTTATGGTTACATCATGTACCATATTTTTTGCTCCATAAGGCGCACCGGACTATAAGGCGCACCTAGTTTTTAGAGGGGGAGCCTCTGTCCGCTTCTCCCAGAGCAGCCTGTCCACTTCTCCCAGAGCTTCTTGGGGCTGCTGGGGGAAACCCGGGTTCCCCCCCAGCCCCAAAGAGCAAAGAAGCCAAGACAGTGAGCGAGAGAGGCTGCGCGCGGCTATGGCAATACCCCCACCTCCCGCAAAAGCCCACAGGAGCCGCGTACCCTTTAAGGAGCGCACGGCTCCTGTGGGCTTTTCTACGAGGAGGGAGTCCCTTCTCCCTCCTGGGGAAAAGCCTGCAAGAGCCATGTGGAGCTTGTGTGTGGCTCTTGGGGGCTTTTCCTGCCTGCCACCCCCCTGCATTCACTCCATAAGATGCACACACATTTCCCCTTACTTTTTAGGAGGGGGAAAGTGTGTCTTACGGAGGAAAAAATATGGTAATTCAATTCCTGGAGTGAGAGGAGGAGAGAGAAGCAGTCGTTTCCCTTCCTGCCTCCAAAAACCCCCCACATTTCTACTGCTGTGTGTGCCATATGCCACTGACATGGTACCCAGAGTGGCTTCTGTGCCACAGAAAGTGTGTTTAAGCAACTGGTGCTTGTTGAAGCTGAAAATCAAGAGAGCATCTCCATGTCTTGGCAGGCTGCAGAGCTGTTCTTATCAAGCGTTTGCACAACTGGAGCTATGATTGACTTAAATGGGAGCGGGGACTTTTTTTATTAAATAAAAAAAGGTGATATAGTTCAATTTAAATCCTAGGGAAATGGAACTGTTGGACTTCAGATCACAGTTCACATCCCTTTGAAGTCTGTGCATTTGAAGGAGTGGGAAAGAGGTGCTTAGGAGAAGTGAGACGCAGGGAGGCAGATAACAGAAACGAACGAAAAATCTGCTTCCTCTGCTAATGGCAGAAAGTCCACTCTGGAGTAGGAATTTGGGGAGGGGGGGGGTTGAGTCAGTTCACATTTAAAGGCAAAGATACCTAATTTGCACTTTTTGAACAAACGTACAACCCCCAAACACAGCCTTTGACATTTGCACTTCTCTGAATTTTGCAATTTGTTTCTCCAGCCAAGGGCTATGTATGCCTGGAAGTTCATATATTAGTGGAAATAGCATGCAAAAATTTTAGGGGAAATGTTTTGCAAAAAATGTGTGCTTTGGGCAAAACCTCATACGAAAACATGGATGTTGAGAGAGACCTGCATGAACACAGAATGGAAGATGGCAGGATATCCAAGGATGTGCTTTATGGGATGCTGGCTTCAGGCACCAGGCCTGTTGGCAGACCAACTCCGTGTTATAAAGTTGTCTGCAAACATGAACTGCAATGTGTGGGAATCCTTTGCAGACAACCGTAGTGCCGGGAGACAGACAGTCAGGTCATGTATTCACAGCAATGACCAGAGGTGAAATGACTGCTGGGAGGAACACAGAAAGAAAAAACTAGCAAATCTGGGTGCCTTCACCTGCCCCTGCTGCAGTGAAACATGTCTCTCCCATATCAATCTCTACAGCCACAGGAGGTGCTATAACTCTGACAGTTTGATTTTACCCACAATGGTGCAAACTTCTATTGTCTCCTGACCCAGACGGATGCCAGCAAGTTTATTAAACGCAAACGGCAGTGGAAAGGTGAACTACAGACTAGAAAAATGAGAAACTGAAATGAACAGATTCACCCATCCTTACTCGGGAGCAACTGGTTGTGAACCCGCTTGCCTGCTCTAGCAGCGAGTGCAAGGGACGGGTTTTATCTGAGGTCTTCTGGTGCCTTCTCTTCTTAATGAGGAACGTACATTAAAGCACACGCACAAAACCCCACAACTTCTGGAATGACAGCTCTGAAAGCGAAGATTGTTCAAAGTCTGTGATGCTGAGGCATGAAAGCTGTGATAACGCCAGTGAAATCCTTAGTCGCAGTGATTCATAACTTGCAAATTACTAGCTTATTTATAGCTGTTAACAAGTTTGTCATTTTAAAGGGGGTGGGCGGGGGGAATCTTTGATTCTAGTCTTTACTGGCATGGTTTGTATATTAGAGGTAAAGGGGAGACTCTGTCATTTTCAGTCTCCCCCCAGTTCAGTTTTCCACATTTCCACATCAGTTAGTGAAGATTTTTTTAAAATCACTGTGAAAATTCATCAGCGTTTTACTGCATTTTTTTCTTGATATATTAATTTTTGCGTGCAATAATGCCTAATTTACAAATCATTTCCCCCTGAATAAAATGCACACGCAGTCTCATCCACAAGTGTTGCTCAGGAAGTCTTCAAAACTACCCCCCCAAAAAATATTGGTGCAGTTTTGAAATCGGAGGTTAATATCAGTGAAGTTTTGAAAGGTTCAGCCTACTGCCCGGATTCAAAATGGTATGCAAAAATAGCTGAAAACCTGCTCCCTGACCTCAGAAGCTGTCATGAAAAAATTCATTACATTAATGCATAGAAAATAGATTGACTGCTTTCTATCGTAGATATTTTCTAATATCTGCCTTTTTATCCATTGCTTATTCAAACTACACACATTGTTTGTACATATTTTTTGACTGGAGAAGTGCTCTGCAAAATTCAGAAAGGTTCATGTTCCAAAAGGCAACTGTGTTTTGGTTTGCATATTGCTTCAGAAAGTGCAAATTTGGTAGGTTTACCTGTAAATATGAAAGTAATTGATTTCCTCACCCCATCCAGAATTAGTTATAGACTTGCAGTGAAGAATACTTTGGAGCAAGGGGTTGAAGGAGCATCTCCACCCCCATCGTTCTGCCCGGACGCTGAGGTCCCGCGCCGAGGGCCTTCTGGTGGTTCCCTCACTGTGAGAAGTGAAGCTACAGGGAACCAGGCAGAGGGCCTTCTCAGTAGTGGTGCCCACCCTGTGGAACGCCCTCCCATCAGATGTCAAAGAGATAAACAACTACCTGACATTTAGAAGACATCTGAAGGCAGCCCTGTTCAGGGAAGTTTTTAATGTGTGACATTTTAATGTATTTTTAATCTTTGTTGGAAGCCGCCCAGAGTGGCTGGGGAGACCCAGCCAGATGGGCAGGGTACAAATAATAAATTATTATTATTATTATTATTGAATTTGACCAGCACCCACCAACCCAGTGCCCTCCAGATGTTGAAGTGCAACTTTCCTCAGCCCCAGCCAGCCAGCTTTGCTGATAGAAGTTGCAGTCCAACAACATCTGGAGGGACCCCCTTGATGAAGACTGAATTAGACTCATTGCTCACATTTTCACAATAGACTTACCTCTATTTGCATTTACTGCTATGTGGCGGGACCAAATTCTCAAGAAGCTTAAGGATTTATAGTGTTTAGCACCAAGCTGGTGTGGGGTTACTGAGCAGAGTCCTGGACTAGGGCCTGAGAGGCCTGGGTTCAAATCCTTACTTGGGCCAGTCCCTGCCTCTCAGCCTAACTGAACCTCAGAGGCAGAAGCATTTATGCCACCTTGAGCTCCCTGGAGGAAAGACAAGAGATAATTGTAATAATAAAGAAAGAAATGGTCTCTGAGGATGTACTTCCTGAAGGCAGCCCTGTACAGGGAAGTTTTTAATGTTGATGTTTCATTAAATATTTTGTTGCGAGCTGCCCAGAGGTGCTGGGGCAACCCAGTCAAATGGGCAGCATATTCATTTTAAAAAAGCAATAAATTCATGAATTGGAACATAGTAAGCTGCCATGTGGAGTCCATTGCTTCATGTTCCTTAGTTTTGTCTACACTGACTGGCAGTGGCTGTCCAGGGTTTTCAGACAGGGGTCCTTCTCAGCCCTATCTGGATATGCTGGTGACTGAACCCAGGATCTTTTGCATGGGAAGAAGCACACGCACTGCTTTAATAATTCCTGGATAGGCACCCCTGCACATGTGTAAATTTCAAAATCCACTGATTTATCACAGGAATCCTAGTTTAAAAAGGTGGATCATGCAAGGCTGAAAGACTCCACTTGGTGTAAATTCTGTGCAGTGGCGTAGCGTGGGGGGTGCAGGGGGGGCCGGCCACATTGGGCGCAACATCGGGGGGGGGGCGCTCGCACTAACTAATCTAGTGGAAGAGACTCGAGTGCTAAAATCCACGGGTTAGGGGGCGCAAATTACTTGCCTTGCCCCGGGTGCTGACAACCCACGCTACGCCACTGATACCGTGCAATCGAGGGCCTGTGTTCACATAACAGCTAAGAAAAGCTTTCTACTCTTAGGCAGGTTATGTGATGGGACATTTCAGAGCCCACATACCTACCTTGTTTAACTGCTGGTACATTTGGCTCCGTTTCACTTAAATTCACTTAAATTAGCTGTCGGAAAAGCAGAGGTCAACAGAATCTCCCTTTCCCCCAAAGAGAGCACTCCTGAAAGATCTGCTGAGGGAGCGCCTGCGATTTCCTCGTCCCAGCGGGGAGCTGCAGAACTGACTTCCATCTTCCAAGGGTTAACGGTAACCTATAATAATAATTTTTGCCACACACAAGATGCTCCCGCCAAACAAAAATGCTTCCTCTTTTTATGCATTAGCTATTTCCAGAGGCCTAATTTCGGTTTTGTATCAAAATGGATATCACAAACACTCTTGCCTCCCGCTGAGATGGAAAGTGTTACCAAAAGACCTCTCTCTCTCTCTCTCATTGGGAGCAGAGGAAGGAGGAGAGAGAGAGGAGGCAGGAATCTAGGGAGCAATTGTGGAGACGGCGAAGCGGGTAGGCCCAAATCACGGGCAAAGCAGTTTTTCAGGATTGTTATCTGCAAGCCTGACCTTTTGCTCCCTTGTACTGAATTCCAAGGGCAGCATCTCATGTCAAGCACGGAGACAGCGAGGGACTTGCAAGGGGTGTAATTTGCGAAGGTCACAGAATCTGTGCAGTTTTAGCAGCCACGAACATCAGAAAAGGCACAACTGAGAGACAATACAGCGAGGCTACAAGGAGCCTTCCTTAGCAAGTGGCTAGGTTTGTTGCACATGTGCCATATGGCCTCTGTGAATTTTTCAGAGGACCACATGGTTGGGGACAACACAAGAAGCTGCCTTGTACCAAGTCAGGCTCTTGGTTCATCATAGGACCAATTGCAACAGCGAAGCGTAGCTGTCTTGGCTAGTAGCCATCAACAGCCCTCTTTTAAAACCCAGACCCTCCAAATATCCCTATTTTCCAGGGATTGTCCCGGATTTACAGAAGCCATCCTGGTTTATGATTTGATCTTGGAATGTCCTGCTTTTTCTTAGGACATCCCTATTTTCAATGGATAAATGTTAGAGGTTATGGAGTTATGTGACCCCTGAGTCAAGGAGATAAGTAACTATACAACCTTCAGAAGACACCTGAAGGCAGCCCTGTATACGGAAGGTTTTTTAAATGTTTTATTACTTTTTTATATATGTTGGAAGCCGCCCAGAGTGGCTGGGGCAACCCAGTCAGATGGGTGGGGTAAGAATAATAAAATTATTATTATTATAATGGAAAAGGATATCCCTATATTCATAGGAGAAATTGTGAAGGATATGAAAGCCATCTGCGTTGGTGGCTGTTGATACTTCCTGTAGAGATGGGATTTCATAGTTCAAAGGTGACCTGCTTTGGGGTGAGCTCCCGTTACTCTGTCCTAGCTTCTGCCAACCTAGCAGTTTGAAAGCATGCCAGTGCGAGTAGATAAATAGGTACCAATGTGGCAGGAAGGTAAACAGCATTTCCATGAGCTCTGGCTTCCGTCACGGTGTTCTGTTGCACCAGAAGCGGTTTAGTCATGCTGGCCACTTGACACGGAAATCTGTCTGTGGACAAACGCCGGCTCCCTCGGCCTGAAAGCGAGATGAGCGCCACAACCCCATAGTCGCCTTTGGCTTGATTTAACCATCCAGCAGTCCTTTGCCTTTTTTTACTGCATAAGTACCCTTTGGCCACAATACTGCTCAGCCCCGATGAATATGCACATAGCTGATCTGCAGGAGAACATCCTGTCTGTTTTTCAAGGTGCATGCCTGTATTTGCGTGTAGACATTTGTGCTCATTCAGCAGAGAAAAGGATTGGAGGAATCTGTGGGGCTGCTATGGAATTGGGGGGGGGGCTTCCTTGGACTCTGTGGAATGTCAATGGACTCATTAAGATTTAGCCAGGTTCTATGCATTATTCATAATATGCATTCACAGCATGGGCCTGTCTCTTGCGAATGCTTAGTCAGAATTATTTGCATGCTGTATTGTGGATCTATAAAGTGTGTTTTGTGCATTTTGGGGGCATTATCTTCCAGGCGTATTTTCCAATATGCTATGATCCTGGGAAGAAGGAAACTGCTTTTCAACAATAATGCACAATCATAGATTATGGGGGGTGGCTGGGTGTAGATACAGTACTGCCTGTATATTTTTTTAATAGCAGTGGAAAAAAGATGGTCTTCCCTATGGAAAGCTGAATGGATATGGGGGGTCTTTCTTACTGCTTGCTCTCAGAGCTGTTACTCACACTACAGAATCCTTGCAAGAAGGGGTAAGGGAATTTGAGTGTTGTCTGTGGACTGTCACCGAAGAGCCAGAGGCAATGGCAGCTACAACACTCATGGGAGACATGGCAATGGACAGCTAGGCAATGGTAGAGTCTGGACTGAGTGGCCTTCCAGGGTCTTCCCTTCTTTAGATAGTCATGTGCATTGTTTCACTTTAAGTCATGGAGGAGAAGGCTATTGATGGCCACTAACCACAAAAGCTCTGCTCTTCCCCCACTATTGGAGGCAACAATGATTCTGAATACCAGTGTCTGAAAATCACAGCAGAGGAGAGGACTCTTGTATCCAAATCCTGCTTCCGGGCTTCCCATGGGCAACTGTTCGGTCACTGGGAGAACAGGATGCTAGACCAGGAAGAGATCCCCAGACATTTCTCCCAAACACTTGCCCTCATAATGTGTGTCTGACCTGTTGTTGTTGTTGTCGTTTAGTCGTGTCCGACTCTTCGTGAGCCCATAGACCAGAGCACGGCAGGCACTTCTGTCTTCCACTGCCTCCCGCAGTTTAGTCAAACTCATGCTAGTAGCTTCGAGAACACTGTCCAACCATCTTGTCCTCTGTCGTCCCCTTCTCCTTGTGCCCTCCATCTTTCCCAACATCAGGGTCTTTTCCAGGGAGTCTTCTCTTCTCATGAGGTGGCCAAAGTATTGGAGCCCCAGCTTCACGATCTGTCCTTCCAGTGAGCACTCAGGGCTGATTTCCTTCAGAATGGAGAGGTTTGATCTTCTTGCAGTCCATGGGACTCTCAAGAGTCTCCTCCAGCACCATAATTCAAAAGCATCAATTCTTCAGCGATCAGCCTTCTTTATGGTCCAGCTCTCACTTCCATACATCACTACCAGGAAAACCATAGCTTTAACTATACGGGTCTTTGTTTTCAAGGTGATGTCTCTGCTTTTGAAGATGCTTAACAAATCTCATGGCTAAATTTTTATCTTCATTTTGAGGTATGAGGCAAGGCCTGTCTCCTTCCTACTTGGACCCTTGTTCCAAAGTTCGTCACAGAAATGGTAACCGCCTGCTGTTGCCAATACCCAGTAGATGGCGCTAACAGAACATAGTGTCCTCAGTTTTGTGGAGTGGGGGGCAGCCTGTGATGCTGACCTCAGTCTGGTTAGTCATGACCAACTGGCATGGAACGCGGTTGTGCCCATTTATTTCCCCAAGGAATACCTTTCTTTGAAACAATACTTGAGCTGTTTGAGAAGCAGCCATGTTGAAGCACCAACCTGGCCCCAGTAGGTAGCAACCTTGGGCAGGTGACAGGGTCCCTGCACTTTAGTAGGGCTTGGGTCTCTTGTGCCAGGTGACTTGAAGCTGCCATTTTAATTTCCCACAATGCACTGGACAGCAGTATGGGAAATCAAAATGGCAGATCCAACCAATATGTTATAGATGAATGCAGTGTCACTGTGTACATGTCAAGAAAACACACTGGGTCTCACTTCCCTGTCCCTAACTCCTTGAACCTGAGGCCAGCCTTGTTACAGTGGGCTGTGCCCGACTAAGCTGTACTCGGAGTAAACCCATTGGAATGAACGAACCCAGGTTAGTCATGTCCGTTCACTTCAGTGGAACCACAGTGAAGAAAACCAGAAACAACCCAGGGATTCCCATACCATTTGGGTCCCACTTGAATTGGACTCTATTCTCATTCTTGGGCAGAAGTTGTAGAGAAATTTTAAGTGGATAGTGATCTCCATGTATAATATCATTTTTAAAAAACTCTTAATTTCTACCACGGTGGTCAATATGGTGGCCTTATGGTGCTGTTCTCATCTTAGATCAGTGGTAGCCACCATGCTTGTCTCTGGTTGTTGTTGAATTCCCAACTCGCATGAGCCCCAGCTACCATGGCCAATAGTCAGGGACGATGGTGCCTCGAGTCCAGTGATATCTGGAGAATATCATGTTGGCTACTGATGCCTTTGAGTGAAAGCCAGAGGTCCTGGGCTTTTGCTGTTTGATTTGTCTGTTTGAAGTTTCTTGGGGGGGGAAATTTGAAATCTTGATAAATTTTTCCGTGACAAATTTTCACTCATTCCCCAACACGTTCGTTTGCTCAATTAGCACCTCGGAGTCGATTGCTGGTGTTAGGTGTGAGTTCATTAGCGAAACGTCAGTGAACATCTACCCCACTGCGTCAGTGGGGAATATGCGTGAAAACATGTTGGACAGAGTTCTCAAACCATTTCCTTTAGAAGATACCCGTTGGCTTCCTACATCCTATTGTCTGCAGTCATAAAGAACCAACTGGTCTTGGGGATATATATATATATATATATATATATATATGGTGTACATATGATTTATGCTTTTAATCTCTTCATGGAATTTAAAGGCCTGAGTGATCTCTGGGGGGTGGGGGGGAGAAAGGGGAAGATAAAGGAAGGGGAAAAATAATTTTTAAATACATTAAGCTGCTGGTCTAGTGTGAAGGAAATTAAGTGAATTCAGGAGTGAATTCAAATCACCTACCTAGTTGTCAGTTTTACCTGTATATTCCATTGGTACTCACTGGAGTTCTGGCAAGATCTCATGAGAGTCCTGTGAAATCTTGCGAGAGCACCAGCAAAATGGGATGGGCCACACCTGCCTACCTGCCTTCAGTCTTCTGTCTTGCCAATCGGGGGGGGGTGTGTCTTCCTGTCATTGGAGCTTGCTCCACCCACTGTTGGTCTCCCTACTCTCTGCCCCACCATAATCATTAATCATAATTTTATTATTTATACCCCAGCCACCCTGCGCTGTTTCCAACACACATGAAAACATAAGAAAACATCAAACATTTTTTAAAAACTCCCTGGTGCAGAGCTGCCTTCAGATGTCTTCTCAAAGTTCTATAGTCATTTATCTTCTTGACATCTGACAGGACGCTGTTCCAACGGGAAGGTGCCACTGCTGAGATGGCCCACCAGTCCCAGTGAGGACCCCTCTGTGGCTGAGGGATCTCTTCATGTCTTCAGCATCATCCCTGGATACTGCAGAAGACTCAGGGACACAATTTGTTCCAATGGGGAATTGGCTTCACCTCCTAGTTGTCCAGAGTGGTGTGCCAGTGTGGTGTAGTGGTTAAGAGCGGTAGTCTCATAATCTGGGGAACCGGGTTCGCGTCTCCGCTCCTCCACATGCAACTGGTGGGTGACCTTGGGCCAGTCACACTTCTCTGAAGTCTCTCAGCCCCACTCACCTCACAGAGTGTTTGTTGTGGGGGAGGAAGGGAAAGGAGATTGTGAACCGCTTTGAGACTCCTTAAAGGGAGTGAAAGGCGGGATATCAAATCCAAACTCTTCTTCTTCTTCTTCAGAGTGAATGGGGAGCACGCCTTAGGAGCAAGTGAGGCATAATGGTTAGAGTGCTGGACTAGGACCCGGGAGAGACCTGGGTTCAAATCCCCCCCTCGGCCCTAAAGTTCACTGGGTGACCCTGAGTCAGTCGCTACCTCTCAGCCTAACCAGCCTTACATGCTTGTGGGGATTAAATGAGGAGGCGAAGAACCATCTACACCACCATCAGCTCCTTGGAGAAAATGGTGGGATGCAAAAAGGAATAAATAAGAATAAAATAATAAAGCACACCCCCAACTCCCCATTGCAGGGAATATCAGCAGTGATTGTGAACAAACTGTCGAATGGAAAACCTGTCTCCCATTCCTCATTTTCTCCTTGAGGAACCCCTGGCAAGCTTCTGAGGAGCTCCGAGGTTCCCTGGGACACCATTTGAAAGCCGCTTCACTAGAATAATCTCAGTTCTCCAACTGTTCAGTATCTGGCAACCTGCTGAGAAAGCCCACAAAGATGCTTAATGTGAGTTTCCTCTCTCTTTTTTTGGTAAGTTCCCCCCTGTATTGTGCTGTGGCTTTTATGAACGCCATTTATTATGGATATGCAATGCTGGCATTGGGCTTGATATTTTGGGAGCAATTAGCTCCATCCACGCACAGCTTCTCCTTTTGTCTGTCTTCGTCCAGACTGCCGAGAGCTTTCGTGCCGCAAGTCTACCTCTCTCAGACTTCGCTGCTCTTCCAACTGTTTGTCTTTTGGCCGCAACACATACACTTTAAGTAATGTAAATTGTGATAGTTTAAGTTTGCAGCAGAGCATTGGATACACTTTTTTGGGGGGGGTGCCATTCGCTTTATGATGTTGAAAAATAAAAATAACTCGTTTTCTGCTGTTTGTGATTATTCCTAGGGAACCCACAGCTGTTTTATTTAATGTTCATAATAGGTAGCTTCAGGGTTTTGGGGTTTTTTCTTGTTTTTAATCGTTTTGCATCAATGTATACAGTAGAGCAGCTGCTTAAGCAGAAGCAAAATGCTCAGAAAATAAGCACTGCAAATTTATAGAATTGTAGAGTTGGAAGGGACCCGAGGGTCATCTAGTCCAACCCCCTACAATTCAGGAATTCCTGCGAGGAATTGTGCAGCTAAAAAGATGAGCGTTTTTGTCAGTTTGAAACCTAGTTAGAACACTTCCAAGTGACACTCAAAAGCAACTTTTCAAACTCATGCTATGTTAGCATTAGTCCTGTTCAAACGGAACTGAGGATGGAGGAGACGTTTGTTGAGTTAACTTGTTCACATTTTAATGCAAACGTAGCTAATCCTGCTTACTGAACCACTAGGCAAACCAAAGCACAGAATTTCCTTTGAAATCCACATTGCTCAGAAATCTGAAGTGCAGTTCTCCAACAAAAAAGGGCACCAAAATGCATAGTTGGATAAAATGTTCTCATAAATGCATTTGTAACAGGAAGAGGGCCTTCTCGGTAGTGGCGCCCGTCCTGTGGAACACCCTCCCATCAAGCAAATAAAGAACTTTCTGACTTTTAGAAGACATCTGAAGGCAGCCCTGTTTAGGGAAGTTTTTAATGTTTGGTGTTTTATTGTATTTTTAATATTTTGTTGGAAGCCGCCCATAAAGGTAAAGGTACCCCTGCCCGTACGGGCCAGTCTTGACAGACTCTAGGGTTGTGCGCTCATCTCACTCTATAGGCCGGGAGCCAGCGCTGTCCGCAGACACTTCGGGGTCACGTGGCCAGCGTGACAAGCTGCATCTGGCTAGCCAGCACAGCACACGGAACGCCATTTACCTTCCCACTGGTAAGTGGTCCCTATTTATCTACTTGCACCCAGGGGTGCTTTTGAACTGCTAGGTTGGCAGGCGCTGGGACCGAACGACGGGAGCGCACCCCGCCGCGGGGATTCGAACCGCCGACCATGCGATCGGCAAGTCCTAGGCGCTGAGGTTTTACCCACAGTGCCACCGGCGTCCAAGCCGCCCATAGTGGCTGGGAAAACCCAGCCAGATGGGCAGGGCATAAATAAATAAATACATTATTATTATTACGGTATTATTATTTTATTAAGCGAGGGGGAATATAAAAATATCAAAGATAATTGTTTTGTAAAAGTGTGTATTTAGGAGAAATTTGCCCTAGAATGTTGATGAATGCTCATGAAAACTGAGAGAAACTGAAATTGACCAATTTGTCCATCCCCAGTCTTTTCCACCTCAGATGGGGACAATAGAATTACAATTGCTGTTTTCCTGCTCAAAACAGTGGCATTTGCTGTCCCTGTATACCAACTTAGTGTGATTTGCACAAACTCTGTACATTCATTGTCTCATTGTATTTGAATGAATTCTTTATTGGCATTGCAAACTGCTTTGATTTTTTTTTAATGAACAACGATAAAGAAATGTTTTAAAGGGGGAAAAAAGAGATAAATTATACAGTGAATTCGCACCTCAAAAGGCTGCATTGCAAATGTGGCAGATCCGCCACCTTAAAAAAAAAAATCAGGCTCAGTAAGTACTCGAGCAACTTATGGGTGGCAATAGGGGCGCTATGGGAATGCAGCTGTTTCATATGAATGTCGCTTGGATTCTCAGGAAAAGTACACCAAAAATGCACCATCCTTTGGCCTTTGATCTTTAATCTCTCCTTGGCAAAATTGTTTGAAAACTGAGTGGGCAATTTATCAGAAACTAGTAGTCATTCCACCAGGTACCTGGAAGGGTGCTCAGTAGAGGAGAACTTGCTTTTGGATGCTGAAGGTTCCAGGTTCAGTCCCCGTCATCTCCAGGTAGATGATGATGATAATAATAATAATTAATAAAACAACCTTTAGGAGAGTGCAAAATATGGCCTAAAGCTCAACATCAAAAAAACGAAGATCATGGCCACTGGTCCCATCACCTCCTGGCAAATAGAAGGGGAAGAAATGGAGGCAGTGAGAGATTTTACTTTCTTGGGCTCCATGATCACTGCAGATGGTGACAGCAGTCACGAAATTAAAAGACACCTGCTTCTTCAGAGAAAATTAATGACAAACCTAGGCAGCATCTTAAAAAGCAGAGACATCACCTTGCCAACAAAGGTCTGTATGGTTAAAGCTATGGTTTTCCCAGTAGTGATGTATGGAAGTGAGAGCTGGACCATAAAGAAGGCTGATCGCCGAAGAATGGATGCTTTTG
This sequence comes from Podarcis siculus, assembly GCA_034642415.1. Classification (NCBI taxonomy): domain Eukaryota; kingdom Metazoa; phylum Chordata; class Lepidosauria; order Squamata; family Lacertidae; genus Podarcis; species Podarcis siculus. Next base: position 31,284,591 of record JAXCMG010000011.1, read on the forward strand.
AATTATGGTGCTTGGAGGAGACTCTTGAGAGTCCCATGGACTGCAAGAAGATCAAACCTCTCCATTCTTAAGGAAATCAGCCCTGACTGCTCACTGGAAGGACAGATCGTGAAGCGGAGGCTCCAATTCTTTGGCCACCTCATGAGAAGAGAAGACTCCTTGGAAAAGACCCTGATGTTGGGAAAGATGGAGGGCAGAAGGAGAAGGGGACGGCAGAGGACGAGATGGTTGGACAGTGGTCTCGAAGCTACCAGCATGAGTTTGACCAAACTGTGGGAGGCAGTGGAAGACAGGAGTGCCTGGCATGCTCTGGTCCATGGGGTCACGAAGATTCGGACACGACTAAACAACAACAACAACATTGTCACTACACGACCTGTGTGCAGTGAAATTAAACGAGCCCCCCCCATACACTCAGTCTTGTTCGCACTCTGTGTGCTTGTTGTAAATCAATTGCACCACTATTTTTTTCCATTCAGCAGCCCACGGATAAAAACTGTTCTTTAACCTGTTGGTTCAGCTGACTATACCTCTGTATCTCCTGCCTGAAGGTAGGAGATTAAAGAAGTGCTGGCCAGGGTGTGAGTCGTCCCTAAGAATAATTTTCTTCGCTCTCCTGAGGCAGCAGTCTCCTATGATGTCATCTAGTAAACTCCGGGGGCAGCCCATGATATCATGTGCTGTATTCACCACCCTCTGTAGGGACTTCCTGTCTGTGGCTGTCAAACCAGCGTACCACACTGTAATACAGTATGAAAGGACACTTTCTATTGTGGCCTGGTAGAAGGAGATCATCGATTTAGACTTGGGAAAGATGCTTGCCTAAAGAGTCACTGCCAGCCAGTGTAAAAAAAAAGGTAAAGGTAAAGAACCCCTGGATGGTTAAGTCCAGTCAAAGGTGACTGTGGGGTTGCGGCGCTCATCTTGCTTTCAGGCTGTTTGTCCACAGACAGCTTTCTGGGTCATGTGGCCAGCATAACTAAACTGCTTCTGGCATAATGGGACACCGTGATGGAAACCAGAGCACATGGAAATGGCGTTTACTTTCCCGCTGCAGCAGTACCTATTTATCTACTTGCACTGGTGTACTACTACTACTACTACTACTACTACTAATAATAATAATAATAAAAATATCCTGCCCATCTGGCTGGGTTTCCCCAGCCACTCTGGTCGGCTTCCAGCAGAATATTTAAGTACAATGATTCATCCAGTATTAAAAGCTTCCCTAAACAGGGCTGCCTTCAGATGTCTTCTAAATGTCAGATAGTTGTTTATATCTTTGACATCTGGTGGGAGGGCATTCCACAGGGTGGGCGCCACTACCAAGAAGGCCCTCTGCCTGGTTCCCTGTAACTTTGCTTCTCTCAGTGAGGGAACCGCCAGAAGGCCCTCGGCGCTGGATCTCAGTGTCCGGGCAGAACGATGGGGGTGGAGACACTCCTTCAGTTCAGTTTGAACTGCTAGGTTGGCAGGAGCTGGGACAGAGCAACGGGAGCTCACCCTGTCACGAGGATTTGAACCACCGACTTTCTGATCAGCAAAGCCAAGAGGCTCAGTGGTTTAGACCACAGCGCCACCCGCACCCCTGTCAGCCAGTGTAGGCACAATAGACCTAGATGGGACTCAGTACAAGGTAGCTCCCAACGTACCTATATTTGGATTTACAGGTGTAACTGAGCTAGTGCTTAGGCACTTGTTGTTGTTTAGTCACTTAGTCGTGTCCGACTCTTTGTGACCCCATGGACCAGAGCACGCCAGGCACTCCTGTCTTCCACTGCCTCCCACAGTTTGGTCAAACTCATGCTGGTAGCTTCAAGAACACTATCCAACCATCTCGTCCTCTGTTGTCCCCTTCTCCTTGTGCCCTCCATCTTTCCCAATATCAGGGTCTTTTCCAGGAAGTCTTCTCTTCTCATGAGGTGGCCAAAGTATTGGAGCCTCAGCTTCACGATCTGTCCTTCCAGTGAGCACTCAGGGCTGATCTCCTTAAGAATGGATAGGTTTCATCTTCTTGCAGTCCATGGGACTCTCAAGAGTCACTTAGGCACTTAGGTTGAGTTACTTCTGCACAAGGTCCAGTTCTCTTGGAGGTGACCCCAGCGCAGCCTCTTTTGAACACTCTGAGGTCCACCCACCACTCCACATTCAAACCTACCTTGGAACATGCTCCAAAGGCAACGGAGATGTCTGCTGGTGCGGCAACTCATCGCAACTGCGCAACATTCATTCACACTTGTTCACAGAGCCTGGGGAATACATACAGTAAATAAGCTGTGGAGAAATACTGTCTAGGCTGCGGCAGCCTTGTTTCCCAAATATTAATACTTGTACCACTTTAGAAAGGTAAAACAGTTTAAGGAGAGAACCAGCTTGGGGAGTGGGGGGGGATGCACAGGTGTAAAAAGGCAAAGCATATGGCTGAGCAGCAAGATTGCCAGTGGAAATGCCAGATGATTAAAGTTCATTAAAGCTCTTAAAAAATTTACACCTCGCAAAATCCCATACAATGCCACTGCATGTAAATAACCTGCAATGTCTCCGTGCTGGCTTCGTTCCTCCTTAGAAGAGATTTGAGGCAGAGAAGCGGGGAAGGGTAGTTTTTCATTATTTGGCCTAGAGGGTGTTTTATTCTGTGCTAATCTGGGAGCTGTACTATACGGGTCTGTCCACCCTGACAACAGAGGGACAAAAATAATTTACAGTGCCATCCTAACGGCAGAGAGGGAGCGTGGGTGAACCCAAAGTGGTTGAACTTCCTCATCTGGTGCCCTGCAATCTCTCACCAGCACGGCAGTCTGCAATCTGTTGCCCTTTGCTATTGGTTTGTGAGTCGAGGACCCGCCACCCGCTTAGGGATAAATAAGACACAAGGACACATGTATTTAGGTTAATGGGCTAAATAAGGCCACAACTTTATTGGTTACAGCATGTGAGTGGTATTGGCTTAGGCAATGGATCAAACAATCTGTACATGACTCAACCCCGTCCAGCGGGAAGTCATTTTGAGGGTTAATGACCAGTGGGCGGAGCCTGTTGATGCAAATACAACTGGAAGCTTCCCCCTGCCGTCACTGGGGGTCGTGCCATGGCCCTAGCCACCAGCAGGGCATTGGACAGGATCCATGACCGCCAGATCCCTTTAAAGGAATACCCAAATGTGAGGGGTAGGTGACGGCCACAACCTGCCCGCCGACACACCACACATTTTCCAATGCCTAACTGCCAATACCCAAAAAGTTGTGACGGTTTGCTGCGAGGTAGGTGAAAAACCAAGAGGCGGGAGCCAATTAGCCAAATGGATAAAAATTGCTACCAGGCTCCTTGGACAACCAAGGCAACCAACCAAGGTCCATAGCAATGTCAGCCGTAAAGATATGACCTAAAGGGAGGGGTCAATGGGTGATCTGACGAAATCCGAAGCAAAGTGAGGGGGCAGTGCTGCTGTGGCTGTTTAAGTGTGGCTAAACCCCGCCCCTGAGCCAGGCCGATTTATCTCAGGGTTGTGGGTTCAAACCCCACATTGGGCAAAAAGATTTCTGCATTGCAGGGTGGGAGGTGGGGTTCTAGATGACTCTTGTGGTTCCCACTCTACAATTCTATGACTCTGTCTGTAGGACAAGGTCCACAGGGGTTTCTATGGTAGCCGGGAGCTGGCATTCCATTCTGGGTCTCATTCTTTGAGGTTGGACCTGCCTAGGAGTGGAAGTTCTGGTCCACAGAGGACCTACCTTAGTCTTGTGACTGTAATTTGTTTCAATCTGATTTCAGTGTTGCATTTCAAATTGTTGTGACCTATCCTGGGACCTTGGTGTGAAGGGTGGGGTTTAAATAATATAAAACAATTAATAAATGCAACTTTTGCAGGGTAAGGCAGGGTATAAGTCATTACATTTAACCAATTACTGTACTTTTCTATGTATAAGATGAGGATTTTTTATTAAAAAATAATGTTAAAAATTGGGGCTTATACATGTTATAGTGCATTGGGGAGATGTGTGTTTGGTTGCTGCCACGAGTCGGAGATTGTCAGTGGCTATTGTGCGTGTTATTGGTGGCTGTGGCAAGGGCTGGTGCTGATTGGCCATTGCTGCGGCAACTGGGTGGGCGATTGGCAGCTTCTGCCGGTGGGGCTGAACAAAATAACACAACACGATGGCCAATAACAATGGCACTAAACATTATTTATAGACTAATCCAAATGATCAGAAATTGCAACCAAAGTCTCTAAATCTTCTTCACCAGCCGCGGTAGAATAATTCAAAAGTTCGCCGGTTGCGGTAGAATAATTCAAAAGTTCAATACACACACACACACACACACACACACACACTGTCACCAAATATCGCCGGAACAGAGTTTCTGGATAACCAATCTGTTTCGTTCAGTGCTTCATCAGCCAATCTTGATCAATTCTTCATCAGCCAGACTTGTAAGAATTAATGTGAGAAAGATGCAGTTCAATTTCTTAACAAGCCAATCTTACATGTAAGTAAATATAAACGTTGTAGAAAATATGCTCTGAATCAGTGATCATATGATACTGTAGTCACTGCCGGTGAGGCGACAGACGAGAAGCGGCTTTTGTGACCTGTGCGGGTCAGCGATTTTTGGCAATCCCCCCTAAAAGAAGCTCAACAACCCTGGGCAATCCCCCTCATTTTCTTAAATTCGAGTCCCCAAAAATAGGGGGCGTCTTATACATGGGGGCTTGTTATACATGGAAAAATACTGTATTCCTCCTCCTCATTTGCCCATTAATGCCCTTAGTATCTCATGGAAAGTGGGAAAGGATTTAAGGGGGGTTGCAAAGACAGTAAAGTGGTGAGATTTCCCCCCCTCTGATGCCAGTTTTACTGCTCTGGATGTTCTGCTCTGAGACCTAAAGTCCTGGAAGCAATTCTGACTTAACCTTGATCCTGACTGTTAAGCCACACATTTCACAGTCTTGCCATCTGTGAGCTGAGAGGACTCAGCTCTAGCCAACTTGGAGTTGAGCTGAAATTTCTCAGAAAACATCCCCTCCTTGCTGAGAAAATTTCTGATGCTTTCTTTTTCTTGCCTCCCCCATGCCACTTTGCAGAGTTTTCTTGGAATATTTACCACTGTTTTGGGAAAGAGTAATAATCACATTTTCCTGTGAGGTAGCTAGAGAGGTGGCGGCCGATGCTTCTTTATATACTGGCAAGCAACAAATTTAAAATGACAAAGAAAGATGCAATAAAAGCTCAATAAATACAACAAAACATTTTAAAAAATGAACAGCAAAATGCCCAAATATTCAGCAATAGTGTTCATGAGCTGCATTCATGCTTTCAAAGCTCTCCAGAATGCCACCTCCCACTTAGAAACTAGGTGAACTCACAGCTTCTCTGCCAGTGCTATCTATTCCAATCTCTCAGCTAGGAACAAGTCCTAGGTGTATTGCAGAGTTCTATGATTCCGTGAAGTTCATCTGAAAGCTATAGGCAGGGGAAGTCTGTTCTTAAATCAGTTAATCTAAACCTAGGCTTTTCCAACCCAGTGGCCTATAGAAATGGGACTCCAACGCCCATCATCCCAGGTCATTGGCCACAATGCTGCTGGCTGATGGGATGTGGAGTCCAGCCAGATTCAGAGGGCCACACATTCCCCAGCCCTGGGAATGCAGCCTTTATAAAGCTTGTAAGCTCCTCACACTTTTCTCAGATTATATCCGTCTCCAAAGTACACCAGTTGCCCTATGTAAATAATGAATAATATTAGAGTCTTGTAGCTGCTTAAAGCAGAAAGTAACAAAAAGATACCTTTGACTTATAAAATGAAGAAAACGGAAGTGAAATTCCAGTTTTGATGCAATAGTTTTCTGTAAAAATTAAATGGCTATTTATTTATTATAGGAGAGATGTGTTTTGTCTCTCCCTTTCTCTAAGACATCCTCTTAGGGTTGCTTTTTTAAAACAAAAGTCAATCTGCATTATACCTGATGTAGGAATAAATAATGCCTAAACTCATTTTTTAAATCAGTGCATTGACAATTAAGTTAAAATATTTAACACCAGTGTGGTTACATTATTATGGATGAAGAGACGTTCATTATCATGTAGGTGTACTTCATGACACTTTAATGAGCCAGTGACTGAAAAGTTGGGTTGAATCTCCTCAACCTGCAAAAGGAAGTCTTCAAAGAAATATCCCCCCCCCCATCCTCAGATTTATAGAGGTTAGAAACAGCTGATTCGCATGAAAGCAGTAGTCACATATTTGTGGGCTCCCCTCAGATGAGCATAACTTGCAAGCTAGGAATTAATGGAGTGCCAGCATATCCCAAATAAAATTCTTGTCATAGGAACAAAGGTAGCTTTCCTATACTGAGTCAGACCATTGGTCCATTCAATGTCTACAGTGTGTGGCAGCAGCTTTCTGGGGACATTCCTGGCCCTACTACCAGGGAGCAAGCCAGCAATAAATCATGCAGAGTACATGGACTTAACTCTTTATGAGAAGAAACAAGGCCTCCTCACGGGAGCCAAGGCCTAATGAACACAGTAACTCTTCTTGGTAGGTCTTGCCCCTTTGAGGCAGATGTGGAGGCTGAAGTCCCCTGCCTTCCCACAGCTGCCTAAATGTCTTCAACTCCTGGGTCCTTCCCAGGCAATCTGAGACTCTGCTGACATGCCTGTCTCTGATCCTCCCTCTTCATTCCTCTTCTGGTTCTGGGAGACAAGGGGTAAGGGGAGCTGGTTGCAGCAGGAGGGGAGGCACCCTGGCTTTTTCACCAGCCTAACTCATCTCTGCCTCCTGGCCGACCTCCTCTCCTGCTTCATCTTCTGATTCCGGACTTCTCTCTGCCACAGATTCTCCCTGCTCATTAAACCCTGTTACCTCTTCAGCTTTTGACACAACTTCTTCCCAGTCTTCTCCCACTAACCACTCAGCGTCATCCCACCAACAGTCTCTGAACTCTAAGCCTTCATCCCTTGAGGGTTCCCCAGCTGGTGACTTCCACTGCTCCTTTGCATCCAACCTGGAGATGTTGGGGTTAGGGTTATGCCAAGCAGATGTTCTACCCCTGCTTTAAAGGTTAGAATCAACAAGTAAAGGTAAAGGTAAAGGGACCCCTGACCATTAGGTCCAGTTGTGACTGACTCTGGGGTTGTGTGCTCATCTCGCTCTATAGGCTGAGGGAGCCGGCGATTGTCCTCAGACAGCTTCTGGGTCATGTGGCCAGCATGACTAAGCCGCTTCTGGTGAACCAGAGCAGCGCACGGAAATGCCATTTATCTTCCCGCCGGAGTGGCACCTATTTATCTACTTGCACTTTGACGTGCTTTCGAACTGCTAGGTTGGCAGGAGCAGGGACTGAACAACGGGAGCTCACCCCATTGTGGGGATTCGAACTGCCGACCTTCTGATCAGCAAGCCCTAGGCTCTGTGGTTTAACCCACAGTGCCACCCACGTCCCTTTTAAAATCAAAAAGTACTCATCTTCAAAGACCGTTGTGCCAGTACCGCCTTAAAAAATCTAAATGGGAGGGGGATTCCTTGATGTGATGTCTGTGCAAAATACACAATTGTTACATTAAAAATACAGCAAAACAGATGAATTGTAGTACAGGTAAAAACCAAACTGGACTGGTGGAAACCCCACACCCTGTTTGGACTATCCATTTAAACCATGGATTTAAACCATGGTCATATCCTTTTAAACCATCATGGCTTCCCAAATGCCTCCTAGGAACTGTAGTTTGGTAAAGGGTCCTGAGGGTTGTGAGACGCCCACTCTATTTCAGGGTATGATTGAGATTTTGCGAGGGTGGGAAAGGAGTGAGGGGAGGAAGGATGTGGTGGTAGCAACGGGGAGAGATCATCTTCCTGATTTCCTGTCATATAATCTGCCTCCCTGGTCAGTATATAAAAAGGAGGGGAAAACAATCACAAAGAAATCCAGTCAGAAAGAGCAAAGCGTGTGGGTTCCTGCAGCTCTTAGCACACAGCCTTTTGTCTGCTGTGGGAACAGTTGGTGCTTACAAAACTTCCACTTGAATCTTGTTGAGTTTTCATCATATCAGCCATTCTGTATTGATCTCTTTCATCTCGCTGGCTCCTTTCCCCCCAGTCTTTTCTCTGTTACTATGGTGCCTCCTCCTTGTCCTCTGAAGGTTTTCCATGTTGGTGGTGGGTCGCTGTTGTTCCCCCCCCTCCTCTTTATACATGATACATCTTGGCCCAATTCAGGTATTACATAACTGTGATTGAGACCAGGGTCTGTGGAGAATTCTGTTTCCTCAAACTGTTGAAAACACAGCGTTTGCAAGATCAATTGGTTCTGAGTGCATTTTGCTGGTTTGGCTTCCGTTGATAAATTGAGTAACTGGTTTAAAATAAGAGGATTGTTCACACGTTACACACAAGCTGCCTCTACACATGTACAGTTGCTTGTGTGAAAGCCACTTGTTGATTTTATTTTTCACTATGACTTTTTGGTTCCTGAAATTCATTCTGATTGTGCAGATAAAATATAACAGGAAGAATTCTACAGGATGTGTTGCTAGTGTGTGAAAGCAGTCACGATCCAAGGATCCCCAGGCATTCACCTCAAGATGGTGGAGACATCAGGCACTTGGCACCTGGTGAATTTCAAACGCTGGTTGGAAGGGACCCCAAGTGTTAGCTAGACCACCCCCCTCAGTGCAGGAATCACAGCTAAAGAGGACCATCCAACCTCTTTACAGAAACTTCAAATGAAATAGAATCCACTACCTTCTAAGATACTCTGTTCCACTGTCAAACAGCTCTTACCTTGGTCGAATCTACACACATTTGAAAAATGCTCTGAAAATGCTTTTTGGGGAAAAAAATGTTTTGAAAAATATATTGAATTTACCATAGCTCACTGTCACCATCTCGCATCACATTTGTGTATTGCACTTTACAACACACTTAAAATGTTTTATTTGCAGCTGTGTAGCTGAGTCCCTTCATTAAAAGGTAAAGGGACCCCTGACCATTAGGTCCAGTCATGGCCGACTCTGGGGTTGTGGCACTCATCTCGCTTTATTGGCCGAGGGAGCCGGCATACAGCTTCTGGGTCATGTGGCCAGCATGACTAAGCCGCTTCTGGCAAACCAGAGCAGCGCACGGAAACGCCGTTTACCTTCCTTCCAGAGTGGTACCTATTTATCTACTTGCACTTTGACGTGCTTTTGAACTGCTAGGTTGGCAGGAGCAGGGACTGAGCAATGGGAGCTCACTCCATCGCGGGGATTCGAACCACCGACCTTCTGATCGGCAAGTCCTAGACTCTGTGGTTTAACCCACAGTGCCACCTGCGTCCCAGTCCCTTCATTAAGTTCTTCCTAATGCTTAGTCAGAATCTCCTTTCTTGAAGCCACTGGTTTGGGTCCTACCCTGTAGAGCAGCAGAACGGAAGCTTGTGCCATCTTCCATGTGACAGCCCTTCAGATATTCAAAGATATTTGAACTTGTTGATTTGTACAGCTCAAGCTTTTATTTAACAAAATTGGATTGTAATAGAACTTGCAGGAAATATTAAAATTATCAAGAAAACAGTTTATTTTTTTAAAAGATAATTAAAATTAACAGTAAGATTGAGCGGGGTATAAATAATAAATTATTATAAATTATAAATTATTATTTAAAATAAACTGCAGTACACTTCTATGCATGTCTACTCAGAAGTCCACACCACTGAATTCCCAGGTAAAGTGTGTATAGGGTTTCAGCCTAAGTAAATCAAGAAATATGTCTGTGCTACTTCTGAGCAAATTCAAACTTAGCATAGCCCACCAATGTGTGGTCTGTGGCCTCTGTAAACCAGAGAATGTGGATCATCAAGTGTACTAATCGTAGGTATCACATGCGTGGGAACTGAGGAGCAGAATCCCTAAGATAGTGGGATGTATGTATTGTGCCCTGCCTGGTACTTGGCAGTGGTTGGAGAAAGTGGATAGAGAAAGGCCTTCCTCCCTCTCTCATAACCTTGGAACTTGTGAGCATCTGATGCAGCAGAATGTTGAAAGATCCAAGACAGATAAAAGAAAGCACAGCTCGTATGCTAAGCTGTGGAATTCATTCCCACAAGAGGTAGCGATGGCCACCAACTCTGAGATGGCTTTAAAAGATGATTTGACCAATGCATGGAGGAGAAGTGAGAGCTGGACCATAAAGAAGGCTGATCGCCAAAGAATTGATGCTTTTGAATGATGGTGCTGGAGGAGACTCTTGAGAGTCCCATGGACTGCAAGAAGATCAAACCTATCCATTCTGGAGGAAATCAGCCCTGAGTGCTCACTGGAAGGACAGATCGTGAAGCTGAGGCTCCAATACTTTGGCCACCTCATGAGAAGAGAAGACTCCCTGGAAAAGACCCTGATGTTGGGAAAGATGGAGGGCACCAGGAGAAGGGGACGACAGAGGACGAGATGGTTGGACAGTGTTCTCGAAGCTACAAACATGAGTCTGACAAAACTGTGGGAGGCAGTGGAAGACAGGAGTGCCGGGCATGCTCTTGTCCATGGGGTCACAAAGAGTCGGACACGACTAAACAACTAAACAACAACATGGAGGAGAAGGCTACCAGTGGCCTCAGGCCGTGTTGGCTATGCTCTGCCTTCACAGCTGGAGGCAGTATCTTCTGAATATCAGTTGCTGGAAACCACAGGAGGGGAGAGGGAGGGCTCTTGTGCTCAGTCCTACTTGCAGTTTCCTACAGGCATCTCGTTGGTCACAGTGAGAACATGATGCTGGACTAGATGGGCCATTGGCCTGAAGCAGCTGGCTCTTCTTATGTCCTTCTGTCCATCTGACAACTTGCCTGTTTTCATAGTTGTGGGCAGCTGGCACAGGCAAGAATTTGACTTAAGGCCATGATTGGTGGCCATACATGGCTGGTGGGCAATGTTGGCTTGGTGGACTACAAATTCTACCAGTATGGGCTGAAGCAGGTCAGAGTCTTGTCCCATCGCAGGCAGGAGAAGATAGGTGAAGAGAGGAAGGGAGACGTGGGCTGGTGTAAGCCACAGTCTTTGCAGCTGCAGAGCTGTCTAGACTGTTCTGTGGGCTGTGTCACCTGGCAAACCTACACCAGCTCTGCCAGTCTATTTAGCAACTCAGATAAGTGTGCACAGCGTTGCTCTCATTTGTTGATATGTTCATGCTGATGCATGGTGCAGCTGCGACACAGGATCTCTGCATCACTGGTTTTGAAAGCGGCAGTGCACAGCTACCTACAGGATGTTTGAGCAAAAGACAAATCTAACCGTAGGTCAGGTGCTGCACTTGGTCCCATGCTTTTCTTTAGCATAAATAATTGGATAGAGTAGGATGAGCTGTAGGAACCTCCTCTCCAGAAACAGTGGCTTTGAATCTAGAAATACTGCTTCCTTACAGAAATGACGGGTCAGCATAAGTAAAACAGTAAATATGATTCCTGACCAAATAGCCACTTTTCTCTGGGATAAACAACTGGATAGTATTAGAGGAGCTGGAGTAACCTTCTTCCAAGGAGTAGCGGTTTTTAATCTGGTAATGCCGAGCTTCTGTGGAAGTAAGACACAGGTTGAAAGGGACAAGCATAGGTAGGAAATATATGCCCTCCCTTTTGACCTGTCTTTAGAAAGACAGCAAAAATGCAGCTATACAAACCTTGGGCAAAATCAGAGAAGGCCCCTGTTCTTTGCAGAGGATGATTTAATCTCCCTAGGTGATCTTTAGTGAGACCTCATTATTAAATCTCAGTTGCTTGGGAGGGAGGCTCATTGGGCACAGATGTGCTCTTGCCGCAGATGTACATACTGAACCACAGTCACTGGTGTGTGCCTCTTCTTTTCACTCTTGAGGAGGTTGTATTTCCCTCCTCTCAACTTTGGAACCCTCCCCTGCGCTGTTGGAGTCAATGCCTGCTAAAGCAGGCTGGGGGCCTTTAAATGAAGAGGGTCCTTTCACAGGCAGGGGAGTTAGCTACTGAGACAGACTGAATCTGAAGATGACCGCTGCTGAAACAACATCTGAGCTCTTGGCTCTTATATGGAGTCTCAAGCATTAGCCTTCCATGGAGCTGTCCAGGGTACCATTGTAGTCTTTTCTCTGTACCACTTGAGCCCATTGCTCAAAACAGGACCAAGAACTCAGTAGAATGCCTTAGGTAGGTCACACTGTCTCACAACCCCTCCAGCTATAATATGGGAACAATAATAATGTGATCCTACCTCTCATGTTGTTGGAAGGATAATATATATATGGTTGCATACAACTGCTAAAGATTATGGGTTGTCTTCCACTAAGTTCTATTAAGACTCATCAAAATTAATGAACCTAAGTTAGCTGTGATTCCTATCAATTGGTATCCGGCCTCAGTGGAGGTAGAACATAGCCTTGTCTTCCATGCATCTGTTTCATCTTTGAAAGCCATCAAAGCTGTCTCCTGTGGGACTGAGGTTGGTAGTTTAGCTATGTGCTGTGTATTGCCGCAGGAAACTTTTCCAGGAGCCACAACTGGAGTCAGTCCTAAACCCACCCAAGAGAAAGGGAGGTCCTTTGCCTCATCAAGAAGCAAGTGAGCAGCAACATCCTTGAATCCAGCCAGATCCAAACACCAGCAACATACCCACTAACCAGGAGGCATCTTGCCATTTCCCAGACTTTCTTGTTGGACGTTTTCGCTCGGGAGCATTTGAGAAGCAGTTCTCAGCCACCCCTGCTTCTCACCTGCACTTCACCCTCTATGCAGTACAGTTGGGAATAAAGGTGAGAGAAGCAGCTTGAAATAGATTCTCTGTGTTGTGTTTGAGTTGCTTGGGGCTCTGTTTTGCACCATCCCCCCCTATAATCTTTTAATCAAGATAGAGACTCCATCTGCATTATATATTTAAAGAAGTGTTTCCCAAACTTGGGTCTTCAGCTGTTTTGGGACTACAACTCCCATCATCCCTAGCTAGCAGAACCAGTGGTCATGGATGATGGGAATTGTAGTCCAAGAACAGCTGGAGACCCAAGTTTGGGAAACACTGATTCAAAGCACCACCATGCCACTTTAAACAGTCATGGCTTCCAGCAAGGAATCCTGGGAGCTGTAGTTTGTTAAGGGTGCTGGGAGTTGCTAGGAGAGCCCTATTTTCCTCACACAGAACTACAGTTCCCCGGGAAGATGGATTGATTGTTAAACCACATTGGGAACTGTAGCTCTGGGAGGGCAATAGGTAGTCTCCTAAAAACTCTCAGAACCCGTAAGAAACTACAGTTCCCAGAATTCTTTGGGGGAAACAAAGACTGCTTAATGTGGCATGATACGGTTTTAAATGATTAGCGCAGATGGAGACAGATGTTTCAGATGCTCCAACCCACATAGCCTCCCCAGAAAGTCAGTTTCTAGTTTTTTTGTTTGTCCAGAGCCGTAGACCTGATTTCTGTGAAGAATTTTGTCAGACTCATTGCACAACATGGAAACTGTAGTAGGGAACGGAGGGGAAATTTTGTCCGATCTGCATTTTAAGCAATTTGCACTTCTCTGTCTATTACACAGATCAGAATGTAATTCACACTTCTTTGAATTTTGTGATACAGATGTTGGCTAAAAAAAAGAGAGTAATAAAATGCACTTTAAAAAAATAACAATGCATTTAAAATGTGTACTTTTTATGAAACTTATTTAGAAATGCACACACAAAATACGAACGTAAATGTATTTTGTGGCAAAGTAGTTAAAGATTTGATCTGATTGCTCTCCCCTCCAATTTGCATATTGATGGCAGAAACAGGACATTACACATTTATGGATAACCCAATGTGAAACTAGATTCAGGTAGGTAGCTGTGTTGGTCTGACACAGTCGAAATAAAAAAATAAAATAAATAAATTGTCCAGTAGCACCTTATAGACCAACTAAGTTTGTTCCGGGTATAAACTTTCGTGTGCATGCACACTTCTTCAATACCTAATGTGAAACTGACATACGCTGGAAGTAGACCGATCTGCCCATCTCTACTGCCTGAGAATTAAGAAGAATACCCCTGTACACTGCCTATATATATATATATATATATATATATATAGTATTAAGCAGTTGATAATGTTTGTTAAAATAAATAAATAAATAAATAATAAATTAAAGGAAGATGAGGGTGCTAAGCTAGATTATCCAGTAGGGCTCTTTTTTATGTTCTTAGTCATTTTTGGTGCAAGATTTGAACCTGCTTCCTCCTTTTTGCCTAGGAATGTTTTTTTTTAGATGGAGTTTTAATCAGGGCTGCTTTGTTCCGTACTGGTTTTGCTTTCAGCCTTCCCTTTATTTTTCTTATTTGCTGAGGTTTGTTTGCTGAAGTATATTGCTGCACAAATTGTTTTCACACTTTTATGCGCTGCTCTGGGATCTTCGGATGAAGCTAAGAAACGTTTCAAATTTTAAAAATAATGCAAATAAAGAAGGCAGCTCCGTATGTTCTTCCTGAGGATGTGAACTTTTCCCCCATGTGTGCATTGCACTTATGTTATTGTGTTGTGGCAGGGGAGGCCATTGTGATGCTATAACAACAACAACAACAACAACAATTTTATTATTTGTACCCCACCCATCTGGCTCGGTTGCCCCAGCCACTCTGGGTGGCTTCCAGCATGTATGAAGACACAGTAAAACCTTAAACCTTAAAAAGCTTCCCTATAGAGGGCTCATCACCTCCTGGCAAACAGAAGGGGAAGAAATGGAGGCAGTGAGAGATTTTACTTTCTTGGGCTCCATGATCACTGCAGATGGTGACAGCAGTCACGAAATTAAAGGATGCCTGCTTCTTGGGAGAAAAGCAATGATAAACCTAGACAGCATCTTAAAAAGCAAAGACATCACCTTGCCAACAAAGGCCCATATAGTTAAAGCTCTGGTTTTCCCAGTAGTAATGTATGGAAGTGAGAACTGGACCATAAATAAGGCTGATCGCCGAAGAATTGATGCTTTTGAATTATAGTGCTGGAGGAGACTCTTGAGAATCCCATGGACTGCAATAAGATCAAACCGATCCATTCTGAAGGAAATCAGCCCTGAGTGCTCACTGGAAGGACAGATCCTGAAGCTGAGGCTCCAATACTTTGGTCGCCTCATGAGAAGAGAAGACTCCCTGGAAAAGACCCTGATCCTGGGAAAGATGGAGGGCACAAGGAGAAGGGGACGACAGAGGATGAGATGGTTGGACAGTGTTCTCGAAGCTACCAGCATGAGTTTGACCAAACTGCGGGAGGCAGTGGAAGACAGGAGTGCCTGGCATGCTCTGGTCCATGGGGTCACGAAGAGTTGGACACGACTGAATGACTAAACAACAACAACGTAGAGGGCTGTCTTCAGATGTTTCCTAAATGTTATATAATTACTCATCTCCTTAACATCTGATGGGAGGGCATTCCACAGGGTGGGCGCTACTACTTAGAAGGTCCAGTGCTGTTGGACTTCAACTCCCATCAACCCCAGTCAGGGATTATGGGAATTGTGGTCTGTGGTTTGTTGGCTTCCCTTGCTTATGGCAATAGGGGTTTGCAGTGCAAGACCTTACATGCTGAGAGCAATGGGTGGATAGGTTCACGTGGTAATATATGACCCTCCAGAAATAATGGCCGCAAACCATTTATGCCTTTCAAGGAGAAGCAAGCAGCATTTTGAGTTGCATTCACAAACATGCTGGAAGGCAGCCGCAAAGGTGCAAGGCCAGAGGAACATTCTTTGAAAAGCAAATCCTAGCAATCTCTTCGGCGGCGGCATTTCACATCAGCTGAAGTTTCCGAGACTTTTTCAAAAGCAGCCCCCTGCAGAGCACATTGCAAGAATCCAGCCTTCATTAAGTTGTATCACCTACTATTTCAAAGCCATGGTCCAAACCTTGGTGTGCTGCTATTTTGAACTGTTCAAGAGGTCAGGTGATGCGAAGCAAAGATGCCCGTGAAGAGGATGGGAAGAGAGTCAAGTTTGGAGAAATTCTTCCAGGGGATATGTGGGCTGCATTTGCCACGTTTAACTGGACAGGTGGCCAAGTGTGTGTGTTTGTGTTGGGGGATCAGTTTCTTTTGCTCTTAGCACCTTTAAACCTGGAGCATCTTCACAGCAGGACGGAGATCTCTGCAAGCTGGCTTCTAGACTGGCAACGTTTCCTGGGACATATTGTAACCATGTGATATTGCATAGATATGCAGAGCTTCCAGGAAACAAGGCATGCAAGCTTAAAACTTTTCCTTAAAGCCTCCTGGATCAGCACAGATATTTCCACAAATCAGCTATGTGCTTAGGCCACGTTAACTGTGTAACATCACGAGCGCAGGTGGGTTTTAGGGGGCTAAGAAGCAGTGAAGACCTCTGTGCCCTCAGAGGGGGAAAAATACAGTGAACACACACACACACACACACACCTTGAAAAAGTTATCAGGTGGCCCCTAGGAAGATCGCAGAATATAGCTCCCAAATTTGCCACATGAGTAAAAGGCTCTGCGGAACTGAGGCTCTGCACAGATATTTGTTAAGTTTGATTCTTGGTATGTTTGTTGACATCCATTGTAGTTTATAGCAAGCTGTTTCTTGGTGTTGATTTGCAGAGGGGAGAGGGCGAAAGGGTACAGTAAATGCTTGCTTTTGTTCTTCCACATGCCACTTGGAGAGAGGGAACCACGGTGCACATTTAGAACAACTACGGCGAACGACTGTTAACAATGGGAGCCGCAAGAGTTGCCAATAGCAGAGACATGAAAGTTGCTGAAAGGCAATATTCCTCAGTGTTGGGAAAGGTCAGGATGAAGCTCAATAGACCAAAAAGAAAAAGACAAAAGGGGGGGATAGCCCATTATAAAAGATAGAGGAAGAAATCTCTTTTTTTGTCAAGACTTGGAACTTTGTCGTTTTGTTCATGCAAGCAAATATTTCATGTCATTTGATTTCAGTAGCTGTAATTGTGGTCACATATTTTAATCTGACCTACATGGCTAGTAATAAACAGGCCTTTCAGATCACATAACCTTCTTCATAAAAAAGAAAGAAAATAGTGGGAGCCTCACACACAGCTGTACATGCGCGCCTTCTGATCTGGAGCAAAAGCTGGAAGACAGGAAACTGCCTTTTTTACTGGGTCAGATTATTTGTTCATCAAGCCCAGTCTGCTTTGACAGGCAGCAGCTCCCCAGGGTCTTAGAGGCAGAGATATTTCCAGTCACCTGCTGCTGCAGCACCTGTCACTGACCACCGGTGTCCACCCGATCCCATCAGCCCCAGTCAGCCAGCCTGCAATGGTCAGATATGGTGGGAGTGGCCGAGTCTCTAATCTGACTGGGAGTAGCTCAGGGCAAATGTCTTTCCCATCATTCATTTGAACACAAGAAGCTGCCTGAGTCAGACCATTTGTCCATCTAGTTCATTATTCCCAACACTGACTGGTAGCATCTCTCCAGAGTTTCATACTGGAGAGAATCCCAGCCTTATGTGGAGATGGTGAGGACTGAACCTGGGACTCTTCCCTCCTATGGCTTCCAGCAACTGGTATGCGGGAGTGTTGATTCCTCCTACTGTGGAAATAGGGACGTGGGTGGCGCTGTGGGTTAAACCACAGAGCCTAGGACTTGCCAAACAGAAGGTCGGTGGTTCAAATCCCCGCGACGGGGTGAGCTCCCATTGCTCAGTCCCTGCTCCTGCCAACCTAGCAGTTCGAAAGCACATCAAAGTGCAAGTAGATAAATAGGTACTGCTCCGGCGGGAAGGTAAACGGTGTTTCCGTGCGCTGCTCTGGTTCGCCAGAAGTGGCTTAGTCATGCTGGCCACATGACCAGGAAGCTGTACGCCGGGTCCCTCGGCCAGTAAAGCGAGATGAGAGTCGCAACCCCAGAGTCGGTCACGACTGGACCTAATGGTCAGGGGTCCCTTTACCTTTTACTGTGGAAATAGATCAGAGCCATAGTGGCTACTGGCTGTCAATAGCCTTTTCCATGAATTAGTCCATTCCTCTTTTAAAGCCAACCAAACTGATGACCATCACTGCCTCTTGTGGCAGTGAGTTCCATAGATGAACTATGCTTTGTGTGAAGATGTGCCTGTCCTGAATTAGCTTCATTGGATGTCCACATGTTTGAGTGTTATGAGAGAGGGAGAAAAACTTCTCTCTTTCCACTTTCTCCATGCTGTGAATTTTTTTACGAACTTTGCAATTGCTGAAAGGCCCTTGGAACAATGTATAGGCAAGATGTCTTCATTCTTCCCATAACATGGCCTTGTTCCAGTGCTGCTTCTTGCTGCCACTCCAGTTAAATGAAGGCTGTGGCAGTAACATCTGCCCATGTTTGCAAATGTCCTGGCTCGATTTATCACTCTGACACCCACACAAGTTGCAATGCCATGTCAGTGTAGAAGTTTAAAAGACCAGGCCATTCGAAAAAGGAAAAGGAAACCTTTCAAATGCTTCCAGCTTTTTGAGCCATTTTGCTTCACAGTTTTATTCTTCTGCTGATTGCAAAGAAAACAAAAGAGTCTAAAGTTTGCCTCTTGGGTATTTACGTGTGTTTTGGTTCAAACAGAAAAGGATAGAAACGATCCCTTTGGGCTGAAAACAAAATGGTTATTTTTAGATAAGGGATGGGGAATCAGCGGCCCTCCAGATGTTGCCAGACTCCAACTCCCATCATCCACCCTTGGCTTGGGGCTGTTGGGAGTTGGAGTCCCAACGCATCTGAAGGGGCAAAGTTCCCTCACCCACACTCTATATTTTGCTCTAAGCTTTTTGGAGGAAGGCTGGTATGTGTGTGGAAGGGCTGGATTAAAATCTGGCATGGAGGTTGAATCTGGTCTTTGTGATCAGGGAAGATTTGAAGCTGCAGAACCCCGAACAACTTCAGCAACTCTTTTCCGTCACGTTGCTATTTTTCTCTCCTGACACCCGGAGAGTGTCACGCCAAATGAGCTTAGTGTTGGAAATTGACAACAGGAGCCATTAATGCAAGGGAGCGACATTTGCCTTTTCAAGGTGTTTGATAGAGCAGTCTTTTTGTGCTCAACACATTGGAAAAAATTATGTGCGTATATATCTGTTCATATTAAAGGGTAAAGGTAAAGGGACCCCTGACCATTATGTCCAGTCGTGGCCGACTCTGGGGTTGCAGCACTCATCTCGCTTTATTGGCCGAGGGAGCCGGCGTACAGCTTCTGGGTCATGTGGCCAGCATGACTAAGCCGCTTCTGGCGAACCAGAGCAGTGCATGGAAATGCCCTTTACCTTCCCGCTGGAGAGGTACCTATTTATATACTTGCACTTTGACGTGCTTTCGAACTGCTAGGTTGGCAGGAGCAGGGGCCGAGCAACAGGAGCTCACCCCGTCACGGGGATTCGAACCACCAACCTTCTGATTGGCAAGTCCTAGGCTCTGTGGTTTAACCCACAGCGCCACCCGCGTCCCTTTCTGTTCATATTAGTCACCAGCAATTTGGTTGTACCTTTTTAGAAGGCTGCAACCATGTACTGCAGTGATGGCTTGAAGGCTATGGTCCCTCACTGGAATTGCATGCTGGCAGTGGGCATAGCCAGACATACAGATGAAACTGATGTGACTCTTGCTGTTGACCAGTCGGCTATATTCCAGCCTTCTCCACTTCCCACACCCAGATGCACACCCAACTCTCCATCCTTTGCCCCAATAAGCAAGAGATATTATCACAGTTCAAAGACACCTTCCAGCCAGCAACAGTACTCAAGAAGGAGAGCTGGTGAGGGGTGTGGCCTGGGAAGAAGGGGCGTGGCCTTGGAGAGAGAGCCCCAAGGGACAGATAGAGACTCCTGGATGGCTGCATTCAGTTCCTGGGCTGGTGGTTTCATCAGCCCTGCTATACCCACTTACCTGGGAATAAGGCCCATTGAATCCAATGGGACTCACTTCTGAGTTCACACATACAGTGTTGCACTGTGCACACATCTTCCGCCCCCAAAGGACCTCGCAGCAGCTTAGAACCATATTTTTTTTTTAAGGCATAAAACAAAATTGCCAACCAATACACAATAAACAAACCCAAGAAGGAAGTTCAACAGGTGCAGCCCTGTTATGCTGCTAGATCAGGCTAAAGGCCCATCTGGTCTTGCATCCTGTTGCCACAGTGACCAACCATTCCCAGCCACAGAACCACTCTGACAGTGGTCCTCCTTAATGAATAAGGAATATTGGTCAAATATCAGCGGTCCTTCTTCCCACATAAATATGCTTTAAGCTGCTAGCTTGGTTCTGCAATACTTGTGTATAATTTGTTTATGTCCTTCAAGGCTGCAATCCTAAAACACTCATACGAAGGAAAAAGCACCATGGAACACAGAGGGACATACTTTTGCATTTGTAGGCCCAAGCACCTTCCTTTTTTGTTTGAAGCCATGGAGGTCTTTTTGTAGGAGATGTTTGGAGCCCCATAAATGGGAAACGCTATAGGAACATAGGGGTGTGGCTTATACTGAGTTAGACCACTGGTGCATCTAGCCCAGTATTGACGACTACACGGACTGGCAGCAACACTTTGGGATTCCAGAGAGAGCTCTCTCCCAGCCCTAGTTGGAACCTCCCACCCTGAAAGCAGATGTTCTGTCACTGGGCTTAGAGCAGTGGTTCTCAACCTGTGGCTCCCCAGATGTTGTTGGACTACAACTCCCATCATCCCTGACCACTGGTCATGCTGGCTAGGAATGATGGGAGTTGTAGTCCAACAGCATCTGGGGACCCACAGGTTGAGAAACTCTGGCTTAGAGCCGTGTGTGTGTGTGTGTTTCAGCTGCACAGCTGGATTTGGTGAAGGTGCTACACTGACTGGGTCTGTTACCACCAGTCCCTGGTACTATGGTACTAGAAGGATTTTGGAGTATGGAAGAAGTGCATTAACTCTGCAGTCCATTCCCTTGTCATAAAGCATTGCATACTGAATGGGTAGCTTGAAATGGGGATGGAGGGAGACCAGGGAGGAGGGAAATCTCAAAACATCACCACTTCACTCAGTAAGAGATTTAGAGCTCTCCCTCGATGCTGAAAGGTCAGTTTGGGCCCCAGGGTTCTGACATTGTTCCTTTAAGTTAGACCCTCAACATAAACTATTTTCAACACTTGCCGTGAAGAACAAATGACCTTTAGTAACTTGCCCAGGAGACAAATGGTACATTAACACGATAAATATACTGTACTGGAGTCAGGGCTTCCGCTTTATTCCGTAATTAGGATTTTCTTGCTTTCCCCACTCCGTTCACTAATAGTGTATTCTCATACTTTGGCATGACTATAAGTGTGTGTGTCTATCTGTGTGTACATAATTCGTCTTCTGTTGGGATTAGTAATATCCACTGATAATTACCAAGCGTACAGTCAATTTCCTTGTGTTCAGGGACAATGTGTCTTGTTCTCATCTGCTCAAAGGAGGCTGGCTGAACTGGAGGAGGAGGCAGAAAGAGAGGCAAGGGAATTGTTAAGGCATTATAGTACCTGTCTGCTACACACACACAGACACACAGACAGAAAGGGCTGTTAAATAATTTTTTGGGAAGTGTTCCATCCTTCCATTCCCACTTTTAAGCTGCAGCAGAAGGTTAAATAGGAGCGAGGCTGAATATTAAGGTCTTATTAGGGGTTAATGGTTGGGGGATTGGGCAAAAGTACCGTATTGGCCCGAATATAAGCTGCACCCACAAATAAACCGCACCTTTAAAATTCAAGGGAGGGGGAGAAAAAAAGACAATACCCAAATATAAGCCGCTCCCTTAAAATTCCACAGGCACTCACACCCATTCTGTTTTATTGTATGTCTGTTTCAGATATCGTAAAAGCCCATTTTTGTAAGGTTGCGAATCTAAGCCGCACTTTAACTTTTCATGGTTGGAATTGGGGGGTGGGGAGTGTGGCTTATATTCAGTGCCAATACGGTAGTTGAACTGAAATACCTGGTGCAGGGAACAAAAGCCAGGGAAATACACTGAATTTAACATAATGCAAAAATGATAGCCAAACCAGTTCAAAGCTGTTATTCAGAAGTAATAGGAATACTTGCAAATATGTTAAGAAATGACAACTCAATAGTGTGTATTACATACTTCGCCTACATTTGCATTTTAAGGAACAATAGAAAACATGGATGAAAACTGCTAATACAGTGGTACCTCGGGTTACAGACGCTTCAGGTTACAGAATCTGCTAACCCAGAAATAGTACCTCAGGTTAAGAACTTTGCTTCAGGATGAGAACAGAAATCATGCGGTGGCAGCAGGAGGCCCCATTAGCTAAAGTGGTACCTCAGGTTAAGAACAGTTTCATGTTAAGAACGGACCTCCAGAACAAATTAAGTTCTTAACCTGAGGTACCACTGTATACTAATTTTAGCATGTCCAAAGAGCTGTTCCTGGGGACCAGGAGTGCCAGTTCCTGGAGGCCGAACCCTTTTGGGTCCCCCAAATATTTGGGGGGGGGGTGGAAGCTGCCCCCAACATTAAAAAATCACAGAGGCAAAGTGCAAAGCCAAGTGTAGTTCCAGTGGCCGGCTCCTTCTCCTCCCATGGAAGGGAAGGAGGGTCAAACAGCCTCTCACTGGTGGCAGTGCCAGGAGGATGTGGAGGAGAGCATCTGATCATTGAAGCCATGCAGGTACCGCATTCAGCTCCGCCCCCAGCTTCCCATGATGTGCTGACATCACACGTGTGCTTTTGGCGCTCCCAATCACCATCACAAGTTGGCACCTCTGCTTGGGACAGGCACAGAGCACAATGTTGTGCACAGATCTCTTCATGTTCTGTGTGATTGGTGGTTGGTACTGGGTTGCATGAAGCCCAGTTTATGAGGAGGCTCCAAGTTTGAAGGGACGAAAAGTCTCATTTTCTGTGCCCATTGGGAACGGGGTGGGTGGGAAAAAGAACTTATTCTGCCTAATGTCATCTCTGAAGCAGCCAAAATGATTCTCAGCAAGATCCAGCCAGGACACAGCCTTTCAAAATCCCCAGAAAAATATTTTGCCAATTCAGGAGGTGTAATTTCATTCGTAGAGGCTGCTAGTGATGTTCCAAATGGTCTTCCACTCTTTTATACTCTCTCCAAAGGAAACAATTGGAAATTACATTGATGAGAGCAGTTCTTGTAGGAACGAAGTACCATCTCAAGCCACTTAATGATGTAAGTTGGACTCCATCTCCCAGCAGCACTGGCCAACATGACAAATGGTCAGGTGTGATGGGAGTTGTAGTCACGTAGCATCTGGAGGGTCCCCTCATCCTGTCATCAATGAATTTGGCAGTAAATGAATATGAATATGTACAGTAAACGAGTGTGTCATAAGACAGAGAAAGACGAGCCTTTGGCCTTGCATTGGTGTATTTGGAGGGACTCAGTCTCAACATGAAAATCTGAGGGGTTCAACTTTATTATTTGCATCCATGAGATGTTGCACAGTATGAGAGTCCTCATCTTTTCCTGAATCTAGTGACCATTTGTGTAAGATCACTTTGAAACATAATCTAGCCTGGTAATGACAGATGTAAATCTCTCTCTCTGTGTGTGTGGAGAAACAGGAAGTAGACGAGTGATGTGCTTTTATGGTAGTTTTGAAGCTTTTGCTGGTTGTCAGTTGGGACAGACAGCATGGTTTGCAGTGGATGACATACTAAAGTACAATAATAGTTGGGAAAGCTGGTTCGTAGCAGCACCGTTAAAACACAACAATGTCATCAGGGGTTCACCAACATAGTCGTGCTGCTGTTGTCAAACAGCTAGTTCTGCACAGAGAGAAATATATGCATTTCACACATTGTTTCTGCAATTCAGGGTTTGTTTGCTTTTTGGTAGAGGAAAAGTTGTGGGATTTATTGCTGGGTTGGCATTGTGTATAGTGTGACACAGCGCTGCTTATTATGTATTATTACATAATTAAGTATTGCTTATTATCATGCATTTTATTTGTACAATTATTTATATAACCGTTATAGGACCGTTTAAATTGTTTCTGTTTTATAGGTATTGCGTTACGTGCAGGAATCATGTTGTTCATTATGTTACCGTGTTGTAAACTGCCAATTTTAATGGCAGACTATGACACTAAGATTGCAGAAAATATAGCCAGGTTCCTCACGGTAGCCATCAAAAATGAGGGCACAATTGTCAAAAGGGAAGATGAGTTTCTAGTAAAAAGTGTCTGCATTTGAAAAACTATTTTTCCTTGTAGTGCTTGCTACAGTCTTATTCTTAAAAGGACAGTCTGTGTGCATGTGTGCTATATGTGTATGTTTAAATGAAGAGTGCTCTACACATTTCTTAAATAAAATAAAGCCCCAGAGGCTTGCCAGGAGAGAGAAAAAGGGATGACATGCCTAGGGTCAGCCCTCACTTCAAAAGGAATCAATGACACGTATTAAGAGCAGAGATGTGGGGAGAAATCAACACAGTTTGGATTCAAAGGGTTGGGTCTACTTCACACTTTTTGAAGCAATATGCAAAAGAAGACTTCTCTGAATTTTGCAGTGCAGTTCTCAAGCCAATTTACATCTACAAAAATGCCTATATTGTGTGTAAAGCTGCATAGAATCATAGAAAAATAGAATTGAAGAGTTGGAAGGGACTAAAGCACCCATGGCATCCAACCTCTGCTTAAAAACCTCCAAGGAAGGGGAGACCATTCCACTGTCGAACAGCTCTTACTGTCAGAAAGGTCTTCCTGAAATTTAGTCGGAATCTCCTTCCATTAGGGACAAATATATATGAGTGAAACAAACATATATGAATGAAACCCTACGCGGCCTAGGACCCATGTACCTACGGGACCTCCTCTCCTGGTATGCCCCACAGAGGACCTTAAGGTCCACAAACGACAACATTTTGGAGGTCCCAGGTCGCAGGGTGGTTAGCTTGGTCTCAAGTAGGGCCAGGGCCTTTTCAGTACTGGCCCCGACTTGGTAGAATGCTCTGTCACAAGAGACCAGGGCCCTGCAGGACTTGACATCAGGTCTGCAAGACAGAGGTGTTCCGCCTGGCCTTTGGTTTGGACTCAGTCTGACCCTTATGTTTTCCCTCCCCTTATGGTTTTGATCCATGGGCTCCTTTTAAAATGAGGCTGCATTTTAAATTGCATTTTAACCTGTATTTTAAATTGGTCCCCCCCATTATGTTTTACTGTAATTTTACTGGTTTTAGCCACCCTGAGCCCGACTCTAGCCGGGGAGGGCAGGGTATAAATAAAATTTATTATTATTATTATTATTATTATTATTATTATTATTATTATTATTAAACAAACATCTTGGCATGCATTACATTCGGTGTAAAGTTGCTTTGCAAAAATGTGTACATCAGGCAAAATTGCATACAGACATATTAGGAGAAAGCCGCACCCAAACGCTGCTGAATATTCACGAGGCCTTTTTAAATTTTTTAAAATGCAAACTGATGTTTAAAATGTGGACAAACGAACTTCAGGTGGGGGACATGAGGAACCTGAGAGGAGCCGAAATTGATAAGATTTTCCCATCCTGAAAGTGGGGGTAACTGACTATTCAGGAAAACAAACGGGCCCTGCAAATGAGCTCTCAAAGGATCCTGGTGAGGTGCTGCAATGACTTGGTGAGCTTCTTCTTCTCCAGTCTCCACCTCAGCATGAGTGGAAGAGAAGTCTTACTCATTTCCTTTTCTGGCTTAAAATACTGCATGCACCCTGCAGCCTGGCTTTCCCCCCTGGTTAGACACGTCAACCCCACTCTGCAAGCAAGAGGAACAGAAGTGACAGCAGGGGATTCCCCACAATGTTGGGCTTTCTTTCTTTCCTTTCTTATTTTTTACTTGCTGCTGCTGTAGCGGCAGCAGCCCCAGAAACAGCTGTGGCACTCAAACAGGAAGCTTGAGAGAGTCGCAGAACGGCGAAAAGAATGAGTTCACCCCCATGCGAGGCCTTCGTTTGACTGGAAGTGTGTGAGGGCTCACTAAGAGAGAAGAAGAAGAAGATTGGTCGGGGAGAAGGGAGGTGGAGGGGAAAAGCAGAAGGAGGGTAACCAAAACTTCCAGTCAACATCAGGTTGGGGGAAGAGGGGGAAGCAAGGCTCGTTGTTAATAAATCAGTGTCCGGGAAGTGAGAGGGGCAGAGGAAGCGAGTCTTGCGAAGAGAAAGAAATGTAGGATTGTAGAGTTGGAGTTGAACCCAAGGATCATCCTTGTTGTTTAGTCGTTTAGTCGTGTCCGACTCTTTGTGACCCGATGGACCAGAGCACGCCAGGCACTCCTGTCTTCCACTGCCTCCCACAGTTTGGTCAAACTCATGTTGGTAGCTTCGAGAACACTGTCCAACCATCTCGTCCTCTGTCGTCCCCTTCTCCTCCTTGTGCCCTCCATCTTTCCCAACATCATGGTCTTTTCCAGGGAGTCTTCTCTTCTCATGAGGTGGCCAAAGTATTGGAGCCTCAGCTTCACGATCTGTCCTTCCAGTGAGCACTCAGGGCTGGTTTCCTTCAGAATGGATAGGTTTGATCTTCTTGCAGTCCATGGGACTCTCAAGAGTCTCCTCCAAGCACCATAATTCAAAAGCATCAATTCTTTGGCGATCAGCCTTCTTTATGGTCCAGCTCTCACTTCCATAGGACCATCCTAGTCTACAGCTAAAGATCCCTGATAGATGGCTGTCTGACCCAATGAAGGAGAGCCCACCACCTTCTAGCTTCCAAGATAGTTCATTGTACAGTTCTTACCATGAGCAAATTGCTCCTAAAGTTTAGTTGGAAGCTCCTTCCTTGTAATTTGAATGTTGTGTGGTGCTGCATCAGGGAGAACACAGGAAGAAGACATCTGGGGCAAAAGACACCCCACAACCACCCAAAAGATGCAGCCACCCTATAGGTCTCTCTTTTTCATGGTTTGTACTGGCTTACACCTGCCTCTTCTTCCTGCCTGATGCCCTGTGAGTGCCAGATGACTCCAGGTTGCTCAACCCGACCTGTAGAGATCTGGGGCTCCCTCAAGCTGACTCAAACTGCCGCCTTCAAATAGGCCTTAGTTGGCTTACGATTCAGTCCCTGGTCAAATCCTGTTCACAGCCCATATATATGTGCACACACATATTCCATACAACTTAAATTTCAGGACTGGTGACACAATTACAAAGAGAGAGTGTGCCTTTAATGACTGCTGTAAGTTTTTGTGAGAAGAACCTCCCTCCGTTCAGTTTATACAGCGTGGTTTTTGTGATATGGAAGTCAAGTTTAGGGTGTTAACACAGATGCACAATATCCTTCTATTGACTCTGTTCTCTGCATCTGCTGAGCCGTACTCCTAACTAAGGCATTTCTTTCTTCATAACGATTACAGATTACTGAGAATGAGTAAGATAGATGGTTTAGTTAAGCATCTCCTCATATATTCTGGTCTGTGCTATTGATTTGCATATTATAGGTCATCATGGCTCAATAACGATTCATCTATACTTTTGATATGAAAATAGGCTGTTCCTCACGACGCAAGCCAATGCACTAATTTATTTTTACTCCCCTGTTTGAAGTTATATTATGCTGGCTTTGCCATCAAGATGCATTTATTCAACCACAATATGAAAGCATACGGTTCAGAAATGTGCTGATGTCTTCTAGTTCAAGGCAAGGCTTTAAATGAGGGAAAGGTATTGCAGGGGGGACAATTGCAGATGAACAAGGAGCACCTTTACTGAAATGCACGGTGCATTTGGGGAAAGCTTGACAGATGGAATTGCTATGTGTTTCAAGGAAGAATAGCCCTGGTGGATCTGGCCAAATACCAATTTAATTCAGCATTCTGTTCTCACAGTGGACAATGAGGAGTTGTATCCAGGTCAAGAGCACTCGCCCTACTTGTGATTCCTAGCCACTGATATTCACAATAAATACTCTACCTCTGCAGTGAAGGTAGAATATACCCGTCAGGGCTAGAGGTCATTGATACCCTTATCCTCCATTAATTAGTCTAATTTTAGGGATGCGGGTGGCGCTGTGGTCTAAACCACTGAGCCTCTTGGACTTGCTGATCAGAAGGACAGTGGTTCGAATCCCCATGATGGGGTGAGCTCCCATTGCTCTGCCCCAGCTTCTGCCAACCTAGCAGTTCAAAAGCATACCAGTGCAAGTAGATAAATAGGTACTGTGGCGGCGGGAAGGTAAACGCCATTTCCGTGCGCTCTGGTTTCCATCACGGTGTTCCGTTGCACCAGAAGCAGTTTAGTCATGCTGGCCACATGACCCAGAAAGATGTCTGTGGACAAACGCTGGCTCCCTCGGCCTGAAAGCGAGATGAGTGCCGCACCCCATAGTCACCTTTGACTGGACCTAACAGTCCAGGGATCCTTTACCTTTAGTCTAATTGTCTTTTAAAGCCATCCAAGTTGCTGGCCACCTCTTCTGGGGAGAATGCCATAGTTTGCTGAGTGAATCTTAGAATTGTAGAGATGGAAGGGACCCTCAGGACCCAATACAGTGGTACCTCGGGTTACATACGCTTCAGGTTACAGACTCCACTAACCGAGAAATAGTACCTCGGGTTAAGAACTTTACTTCAAGATGAGAACAGAAATTGTGCTCCGGCGGCGCGGCAGCATCAGGAGGCCCCATTAGCTAAAGTGGTGCTTCAGGTTAAGAACAGTTTCAGGTTAAGAACGGACCTCCAGAATGAATTACCGTATTTTTTGCTGTATAAGACTCACTTTTTCCCTCCTAAAAAGTAAGGGGAAATGTGTGTGCGTCTTATGGAGCGAATGTAGGCTGCGCAGCTATCCCAGAAGCCAGAACAGCAAGAGGGATTGCTGCTTTCACTGCACAGCAATCCCTCTTGCTGTTCTGGCTTCTGAGATTCAGAATATTTTTTTTCTTGTTTTCCTCCTCCAAAAACTAGGTGCGTCTTGTGGTCTGGTGCGTCTTATAGAGCGAAAAATACGGTAAGTTCTTAACCAGAAGGACCACTGCACAGGAATATACAGCTGTCCCATATGAGCATTGAACCTACGACCTTTGTGTTATCAGCACCATGCTCTAACCAACTCAGTTCTGTATTCAGTTCAGCTCTGATTTGGGCTGAGTTTAATGGCAACTGTAGACTTACCACCAAAGAGCATTCTTGGGGGATTGTGATGCTATTGTTATAGTCTTACAACTAAGCAGGCCTCAAGCCAGCCAGTTTCTGGGCGGGAGAGTCTCACCCCCCCCCCGCCCCACTCCGGAGCTCCTTGTAAACCATCCCTGAGTTTTCTCATGGAAGAACAGGATGCCAGTGGCAGTGACTAAACAAATATAAAACTTCTTGCTGTGCGGTTCTGCTACTGTGCTACATTAACAGCTACATTCCACCCCATAGATGGCTCTTGTGTTTAAACTCTCAGTTCTTCAAAGACAAAAGCTGCTAGACAAATGAGGGAGAGATGTTACACATTCTCGGGGTTATTCCAGCTCCTCCCATCATCATGTTCCAGTTCTGCCAGTTGTGAGAGCACATCTCCCTAATAAAAGAGTCTGTCGCACTGAAATCTGCTTCCTGTTAACATTTGGTTACATCAACATTCTCTCTTCGGATTATCAGCAGTTCAGACAGCGCATAAATGGGTTGCATCAAAACCCATTAAACCAGACATCTTGCATGGGCAGTTGTAGAGGATTTAAAATGTTTCACAGGCATTTTCTTAGTAACTCTGTAAGACCAGGAGGGTCCACCTATTTTCAGTTTCTACCCCATTCTTTTTGGGTTTTTAATCCCAATTTTTCTTCTTGTATTTATTTATTATAATTTATTTTTGCGTTTTCAATTTTACATACAATCAGCAAAAGAAAAATAAACACAATAAAAACATGAAATAATAATAATAATACTATAGTAATAATTTATTATTTATACCCCGCCCATCTGGCTGGGCTTCCTCAGCCACTCTGGGCGGCTTCCAACAAAATATTAAAATACAGTAATGCATCAAACATTAAAAGCTTCCCTAAACAGGGCTGCCTTCAGATGTCTTCTAAAAGTTGGGTAGTTGTTGCTCTCTTTGATATCTGATGGGAGGGCGTTCCACAGGGTGGGTTCCACTACTCAGAAGGCCTTCTGTCTGGTTCCCTATAACTTGGTTTCTCGCAGTGAGGGAACCACCAGAAGGCCCTTGGTGCTGGACCTCAGTATCTGAGTGGAACGATGGGGGTGGAGACGCACCTTCAGATACACTGGACCGAGGCCGTTTAGGGCTTTAAATAATCTTTGACTCCTTCCTCCCCTTTGTGGATCCTCATATAAGTGATTTTCCCTACGCATCTCTTCCGTAACTCTATTGTTATAAATCCTTTGTCAATTCATGGTTCAAATTTTTACTACAAGTTTTCTGCCAAGCCTGCCAATGAATGTAATTATTTATAATAACTTTTCAAATAAATTATCAACTTTCCCCATTCCTTATTAAAACCCGCCTCTTCCTGGTTTCTAATTCTTCCTGTAAGTTTTGCCGTTTCAGCATAGTTCATCCATTTTATCTGCCATTCTTCCTTGGTCAAAACTGTGCCTTCTTTGCATCTCTGGGCTTGCAGAATCTGGGCAGCTGTGATCGCATACCTAAATAGTTTCATCTGATCATTCGGGATCTCCACACCTAGAATTCCTAAAAAAAAAGCTTCTGGTTTCTTAGTAAAAGTTATTTTCAGCATTTTCCCCTCCCCCAATTCATTATATATCATTTCCCAGAAATATTTTATCACCTTACCATGACCACCACCTATGATAAAAGGTGCCCTCTTTTTCTTTCCATTTCTAGCACGTTTTAGACTTTGATTTGTACATCTTAGCTAATTTCCTAGGAGGTAAATACCAACGGTACAACATTTTCACATCATTTTCTTTCTAAGTGTAACATGCTGTAAATTTTAAACCTATTGTTCATGACCTCTCCCACACTGCTAATTCCATATTATAACCAAAGTCCTTCACCCAGTGAATCATTTCTACCCCCTCTTTATCAGTTGTTATCTCAGGACAGGCTCCAACTCAAATTCAACAGAAGTCACATGAAAATAAAAATTAAATCAAACATCAGATAAATAAAGATTCTGACAATCCTTTTCTAAAAAACGCAGCAATGCATCAGGCAGAGCAATACATCAATTCACAGCTGGCTTGTTTTATCAACCCCCCATGAGAAAGCATAGAGAAAAGTCATCAACTGGTGCTGCAAACTGGAAGTTGCATTCAGGCAAAGTGAATTATTCGTGCATTGCTACCCTAAATACAGCCCAGCCTTCAAATTTCTCCTCCCTCTTTTCTTGAACTGGACCAAACCCTGCTGCAGGCTTGTTCTAAGAGTCCTTGTACTAAGAGTCCTATGTTGTTGTTGTTGTTAAGTTATTTAGTCGTGTTCGACTCTTCGTGACCCCATGGACCAAAGCACGCCAGGGACTCCTGTCTTCCACTGCCTCCCGCAGTTTGGTCAGACTCATGTTCGTAGCTTTGAGAACACTGTCCAACCATCTCGTCCTCTATCGTCCCCTTCTCCTTGTGCCCTCAATCTTTCCCAACATCAGTGTCTTTTCCAGGGAGTCTGGCCAAAGTACTGGAGCTTCAGCTTCAGGATCTGTCCTTCCAGTGAGCACTCAGGGCTGATTTCCTTCAGAATGGATAGGTTTGATCTTCTTGCAGTCCATGGGACTCTCAAGAGTCTCCTCCAGCACCATAATTCAAAAGCATCAATTCTTTGGCGATCAGCCTTCTTTATGGTCCAGCTCTCACTTCCATACATCACTATTGGGAAAACCATAGCTTTAACTATACGGACCTTTGTTGGCAAGGTGATGTCTCTGCTTTTTAAGATGCTATCTAGCTTTTTAAGATGCTGCCATGGCAAAGGGGCTTGAATAACTCAGAGAAGCTATGAGCTATGCTGTGCAGGTCCACCCAAGATGGACAGGTCATAGTGGAGAGTTTTGACCAAACGTGATCCACCTGGAACAGGAACCAGCAAGCCACTCCAGTATCCCTGCCATGGACAAAGACAACAGAGAGCTGTATTTAACCTTGTAAATGAATCCATTTTCTTATCGGTTTATTTGTTGGTCCTGCACCAAATCATTTCCCCTAAACATAGAACTCAAGTGGTTGATTGAGAACCAGGATTAGAACCCAGGCTGCCAACTTGAATAAAATATTGGGAGGACGTAAGTCCCGCCCCATATAGTTGATCGCAAGGTGCGGCACATATACACCATTTGAATGGCAATGTCCTTCAACTTTGAGGGGTGCGCCCTGTCAATTATTTTATTCGGAGGGCGAAGAGATCTCAGCTCCTAGGAGTTGGCTCCTATGATTAGAACCCAAATGGGGCGGCTGAGAAATACACCCAGGTGAACCCCAATAAGTACTGATACAGAAATGCAAATACAAATAATTCCAAGTGGTTTGCAGGAGCCATGTAAAGGAAAGCGGGGAACTGGAGCTGGGGCTGAACAGTCTTGCTTGAGACTAATTTGCCTAAGAAAAATTCCCAGAAAACCCACATCATTGGGGTGGGCTGGAGCTTCTGACTTTATTCCCTAGTTATGGGCTTCCCAGAAGGATTTTCCCTCTCATTACTCCAATCCAGAAAGACAGTCCTTTTGGAGTGAGGTCTCCTTTCTTTCCTTCCACCGTGCCATAAATCCAAAGAGCATCTCAAACTTCATTTGGCTTCCCGTTAGCATAGGGCTTGCTTATCAGCCTGAAAAGGCGTCTGTCTGATCTTATCCCTCCACACCCCCTCCCCCTTTTATATATTTTTTGGCATGCGTTCACTTTTAAGATCTTCCCTTTCTTATGTAAAAAAGGCAATTAGAGCCGTATCTGTTTATTTTAAACAAAATGGCTGTTAATTAGCGTGATCAAAAACTCTGCCATTGTACACTATGGGCTTCGCTTTGTAGTCTCACTAAATTGCGTACGGTTTGGTGCCGCCTGACATGATAGCAACACAAAGTCTGGTCTCCCCACCCCCCCTTACTTAATGAACAAACAGATTTATGGGGCTTTGTTATGTTCCGTTTCAGATCTGTAGGTTCTGAATGCATTATTTAGGGTTCTGGGTTATTGTTTCTTAATGACTAATGTCATGTTTTTACTTATCAAGAGGGATTTAACTTGCTGAAGAAGTGCCTCGTCTTTCTTTTCCTTCCATGGCTTCTCTTTCATTTTGATGGCTTAATTGAATCAACCACTAAAAAGTCATCTTTCCATTATTTGATTTAGGTATAAAACTGCCACCTGTTCAACTGACCACTGTGCTGTGCCCATAGAAGCCAACTCCTAGGGGCCAAGGTCCCTTCACACCTCCCCATTATTCAAGTTGGCATTCATGGCTGTGCCTTCAATGTCAGCTGAGTGTGTTTGGACATTGGGAGATTATTACAACCCTATTCAGATTCGATACCAAAACATCCTTCCCTTCCTCAACCTTCCTTCCTTGCATGTGGTGATTAGAATTTTCTGGTCCTGGTTTAATGGCAAACAACAGTTTACTGTGCTTTTGCAGAAACCAGAATCAAGCTGTGATGGAAGCACTAGGCTCATCCTGCCAAACCATGGTTTAGCAGTGTTATGCCAAAATGTACATCAGCTTACAGGGAAAGGCTGTTTTCTTTTCTGGTCCAGTTACAACCCCACCTACATACCATGTGCTCATACAGTTTTAGCTGGTTTGCACCAAGGTCTTTGAAGGAACAATTGCTTCCATTTGAACCTGCCCTCTCCCATTAAGATCTTTGGAGGTGACTCAGGATGGATCAGTGGTTACATTGGACAGGGCCTTGTTAATGGTGGCACCCAGAGCCACTCAAGAGCAGGGGTCAGCAACTTAAGGCCCATGGGGGTCATTTAACTGGCCCGTGGACCCTGCCCACCCACTTGGGGACCCCTGCTGCCCACTCGGTCAGCTTCGTGTGCCGCACTAAACCAGCACGGAGCAGAACTGGGACTGCCTTCCGCAAAGCTGGTTGGCTTCCCATGGGAAGCTGCACACGCCTCCTCTGTGCCGGAAGGAGCTCCAGAAATAGCGTTTGCGCATGCAAGCACGCACACTCCAGTCCACCATGGCGTCTGCAGGACCATGAACTGGCCCAAGCCACAAAAACTTTGCTGACCCCTGCTCAAGAGGCATCATATGACTCCACCCTCCCTGTTCAGCAATGCCTTGTAAAGAATGACTCCTTTAAACAGCCTTTTAATGGTTGCTTTCCCCTCTAGATTGGATAACTCCTATTATTACGAGGTGATTTGTAATAGCACTGGGTTGTTTTGCAAACAAAATTCTCCCAAGATGTACACTGTTGTCACTAATATATTCGTTTTAATGCGCCGTTTCACCTTATGTGCATTTTTGTAAACATCGGTTGGTTGGAGAACTGCAGTACAGAATTTGGGTATGCTGGCATTTCAAAGGAAGACTGTGTTTTGGTTCTCATAGAAAGAATTTGATAGATTTGCCTCCAAATAGAAACTGAATCAAAATTTTCCTAAACCCCTAAGAAATATAGGATAGATAGATAAGGCAGACAAACAGAGCTTCTAAAGGACTGTGCCAGCAGGGGAAAGGATGTTCTCATGCTTGTATCCTGCATAAATAAAGGTTCTTCTTGTTCCTTGGGTCATGTGTAGCAATCAATGTATCCACAGGGGGGCTGGACTTGACAAGTATCATTGATCTGTTACTGCACAGTCACCAAGTGACCTGGGGTGGGAGGAAATGGCCTGCCTTGTTCCTGTGCTTTTAGCTGCAGCTTGCAATGCAGAAATCTACAGGCAAATCTTTTTCTGTAGCCCAGAGATAAACATCACCTGCTGACGTCAGCTCACCAAGCTTCTGGTAAGAGCGCAGCTGCAGCAGCTAATTGGAAAGTTGGCAACCAAATGCAAGGGCAGCTTCAGCTGCAAAATCATGTTTAGGACCTGAGAAGCAGTAACTGTAGCAAAAAGAAAAGAGAAATAGGTGTTTTTAATATATATATTGGTGAAAATATAACTAGCACTAGTCAAGCATCTCTGGTGAGCAAATTGCTTCCATTAAGGCCAGCTTTCAGCATAGTTCATTAATATTTTTCTCCATAAATGATGACTCTAGCTGGTCATCAATTTTGAACAAGAACATCTGATATTAAGGAAAGACTGTCTGGCTTGTCCAAAGGAGAATTCTTTCTCATCAGGCTTTAGAACTGCAAACTGTTTTGATGTTGCTTTTACGCAGTTTTATTGTATGCATTTAATTTTTTGCTGTTATTGTTGTGAATGAAACTGATTCTAGGGAGGCTTTTATATGCCTCAAACAAACAAACAAACTCACAGGGTGAGTCATTCTGGACTCACAGCTGTCCAGGCAGCTGTTTATCAGCTCCATCTGGTATGCAGGCTGAGACCCTACCTGCCCATGAACTGTCTTGCCGGAGTGGTGCATGCTCTAGTTATCTCCCGCTTGGACTACTGCAATGTGCTCTACATGGGGCTACCTTTGAAAAATTGTGCGGCAGCGGCGCGGCAGCAGTGGGAGGCCCCATTAGCTAAAGTGGTGCTTCAGGTTAAGAACAGTTTCAGGCTAAGAACGGACCTCCAGAACGAATTAAGTACTTAACCCGAGGTACCACTGTACTTTACCGAGGGAATCTGAACAAAACAAAGTATTAGGTGAGGTGCAAAGGAGTTTTGTTTTTCTTTGTTCAGGCCTTGTTCATAGGAGGAGGCTATTCAACCGCTAAATATGCAGGGCAGCTGCTTATCAGCTCCATTTGGTACGCAGGCTGAGACCCTACCTGCCCGCAGACTGTCTTGCCAGAGTGGTGCATGCTCTAGTTATCTCCCTCTTGGACTACTGCAATACGCTCTATGTGGGGCTACCTTTGAAGGTGACCCAGAAACTACAACTAATCCAGAATGCGGCAGCCAGACTGGTGACTGGGAGCGGCCGCCGAGATCACATAACACCGGTCTTTAAAGACCTACACTGGCTCCCAGTACGTTTCCAAGCACAATTCAAAGTGTTGGTGCTGAGTTTTAAAGCCCTAAATGGCCTCGGTCCAGTATACCTGAAGGAGCGTCTCCACCCCCATCATTCTGCCCGGAGACTGAGGTCCAGCTCCAAGGGCCTTCTGGCGGTTCCCTCACTGTAAGAAGCCAAGTTACAGGGAACCAGGCAGAGGGCTTTCTCGGTAGTGGCACCCGCCCTGTGGAACGCCCTCCCACCAGATATCAAAGAGAAAAACAAATACCAGACTTTTAGAAGACATCCAAAGGCAGCCCTGTTTAGGGAAGCTTTTAATGTTTAATAGACTATTGTATTTTAATATTCTGTTGGAAGCTGCCCAGAATGGCTGGGGAAACCCAGCCAGATGGGCAGGGTATAAATAATAAGTTATTATTATTATTATTATTATTATTATTATTATTAGATTTGTTTTGTTCTTGTTCTTGTTTTTATTATGTATTTCATTTTTTTTATCTTGCATTTTTATGTTGTGAACAGTCCTGAGATGTTCAGATTTACAGATAATAATAATAATAATAATAATAATTTTATTAAAATTGACCTGGGGAATCATTTGCATGATGGGAGCAACTAGTTCTAGGCTTTGTGAAATCAGCTCAAAGCAACTCTGGGAGTTCAGTTATGACAAACTTGAGGGGTCCTTATGATGTCTCAAAGCACTTAATCTGGCAGGAATATTGATCCTTATACTTGCAAATCACTCTGTCCCTTAAAAATTACGTATTTTAGATCTTCTAGAGTATCTCTTTGGAAGGTGTCATTATTGCTATTGGGATAGATTTGAGAAATGCCACCTCTCTCTCTTTTTTTTGACAGTCACTTTGTTGCTTTTAAGTAGGGCACGACAGCCAGAAAATTTAACACATAAAGCAACGCTGCATCGATTGGATTCCAGTGTTCAGATGTTAGCAAATTAGGCTGCTCACTCCTCAGACTGTTGCAATGCCAGGTTAATTTCTGGGCCAGCCCACGTAGATGCTGATTCAATAAACCCTGGGCCTGCTTTCTTTGCATCAGGGAAGCCTTTGAGAGGCCACGACAGAAGTTATGAACCAATCAATTTCCCATGCTCTTTTTTCTAGGCGGCCTTGCAGACATATTTTATAAATAAATGGGGCCCTTAACCCTTAAACTGCCAATCCTTCCGCCAGCTTGACAACAGTTGTATACTCAGGGAGATGGCGGTGGGACCGAGTGACTTATGGGGCTGAAGAGGCTGGGATATGTCAAGTGACGCAGATTGTTTAAATAAGCGTGTCAGGTTTCCAAAGTCTCCTTTGAAAACTCTTGCTTTATTGCACTTGCCACACTTTGCTCCTGTTTTAACCATTATTAAATCCATTGCATCTTTGTTTTCCTCAAATGTGCAACGTTTTATGGATGGTCCCTGCTGTCTATTACTGTAAAGGAAATGTGACTAACCTTGGAAGGTCCTTGGACTTCCAATCCCACCAGCCACATCCAGCCTGGCCAGTGATCAGGAATGCTGGGAGTTGCAGTCCAGCAAGGTTTCACCTGCAGAAGATGAGGGAAGCCTACAGCAGAGTGTGGCGTGCTATAGTCCCGTCCACCACAAGAAACACTTGGCGGCTCATGGCCACCAAATGTACAGATGAACTTTCTCCAGTGATAATGTTGGTAGTTGGACATGATATGAAGGGACAGCTCAGTCTATGGTGTTCTGTCTGTGAAAGTTCATTCATATGTGGCCACCATGACTTCATATGAGACCTGTCTCCTTTCATGGGCGTTGATTGCCCCTCTCTTTTAAGTTTCAGGTAAGCTGCTGAGACCTTTTCATTTTGCTGAGCTCTTTGTGTGGGTTGAATTTCTGTCTCCTCATTTAAATTCCCATTTGTCTTATGCTCTGCTCTCGGTTTCTTAATATAAGTACAGTCGTACATTGAAACCTGAATGCCTTGCGAGTCTAAAGTTTTGGCTCCCAAATGCCGCAAACCTGGAAGTGAGTGTTCCGGTTTGCAAACATTCTTTGGAACCCGAACGTCTAACGTGGCTTCCGATTGGCTGCAGGAGCTTCCTGCAGCCAATCGGAAGCCACGCCTTGGTTTCTGAATGTTTTGGAAGTCAAGCGGATTTCCAGAACAGATTCCATTCAACTTCCGAGGTACCACTGTAGTGTGAGTTGTTTGAACTGTTTTTTATTGCTGTTTGGATATCGCAGAAACAGAAGGGGATCTTTGCACATTAGGGGTCATTTAGTTCAGTCACTCTTAATGCCAGCTCAGCAATGCAGGCTCCTGCCTAATCCTGGCTGCTCAGTCAGGCCAATGGTCCATGTAGTCCAGCATTCTTTTTGCACAGTGGCCAGCTAGATGCCCATGGAGAACCCTCAAGCAGAATCTGAGTACAAGAGGATTCTCCTCTCCCATGGTTTCCAGCAAATGCTCTCCAGAATCATTACTGTCTCAGACCGTGGTGGCAGAGAAGAGTCATCATATCTAGCAGCCATTGATAGCATGCTCTTTCCCGAACCTGTCCAATCCTCTTTTAAAGCCATCCAAGTTGGTGGCCGTCAACCTGGCACCAAGTGAACCTGGCACCAAGGGAAGCCATCGTTCCTTTGGAAGATGAGCAGAATTGTTCTCAGCCTGGGCGGATATCGGGGAGGAATGTCCCAGTGGGCTATGGGATGGGGCAACCTGGTTCTGAAATGACTGAGTCTTTAGCAAGGTGAGCAGAATTGTTCCTGGGTACCTCAAGCCTGATAGGGACGCGGGTGGCGCTGTGGGTTAAACCACAGAACCTAGGACTTGCTGATCAGAAGGTCAGCGGTTCGAATCCCTGCAACAGGATGAGCTCCCGTTGCTCAGTCCCTGCTCCTGCCAACCTAGCAGTTCGAAAGCATGTCAAAGTGCAAGTAGATAAATAGGTACCGCTCCGGCGGGAAGGTAAACAGCATTTCCGTGCACTGCTCTGGTTTGCCAGAAGCGGCTTAGTCATGCTGGCCACATGACCCGGAAGCTGTACGCCGGCTCACTTGGCCAATAAAGTGAGATGAGCACCGCAACCCCAGAGTCGGCCCCGACTGGACCTAATGGTCCGGGGTCCCTTTACCCTTTACCTCAAGCAATAGAAAGAGCAGTTTGAAAGAAGCAAGCTTAAAGTCAAGGCAAGGTTGGAAACAAATCGTTCTGCAGCCTAATCCCCTGTTACCACGGGCTTCTTCTTTGAGCTACCCATGCACCTCTAGTTGGCTGTATTATCATGGGCATCTTGTAACAGTGGACGATTTAACCTGGACCTTCCCGCCTCCCCCTTCTGTGTCAACTGCTTTATTTTCTTTTGTGTCACTTTCTACACGAAGACACTGTTGCAAGCTTTTGTTTATGGGGGCGCAACGTATTCTGAAAGCTGCGAAGTACAGTGACGAAGAAGGAAGGAGAAGAAAAAACCCTGATCATATTCAATTGGACATGCTTTCGGCAGATTTGTTAAGGATTTGCCCGACACATTTGTAGCATTTAGTTGCCATGGCGATGACCTCGGTGGCAAGAGGGAACAGCCTTTAGGTTGGACCACAGATTTTCCTTTCATTTCCATTTAATTTGATTTGACTGCAAAATGTCACTTCCATTGCATTGATTAAGCTTCAGCTCTGCCACCAGCCCAGTTACGAAGGTCAAAGGGCAAATTGGAAGCTGTTGGTGTGCCCACCGTCTCCCCCCGCCCTTCATTTCTGACATCAATACAGATGAGAGTTGCGGATGGCGAGAGGAAGATGTGAATAATTACCTGTATTGTTATTTTTTAAGCCTAGCCAGTGCTTTCCTGCAAGTCCACAGTATGGGTGCAAGATATAGGGGATGCCTTGGACCCATAGCTGTCAACTTACAGATTTGTAAATAAACCAGCAGCCTCGAAAATAAGGGATCAGCAGCTAAAATAAGGGATTTTCTGGGCACAGGTATGTTCAACTTCTGAGCCCCTCCGAGCCAAAGGCAGAAAGCCCAGCCAGAAGCCAAATGAAGCCTCATCAATAAGGGACAGCAGCAGGACATGGCGTTGGGATAAGGGACTGTCCCGCTGAATAAGGGACGCTTGACAGCTATGCTTGGACCATACAGAGGGAGTGTGTGTAAGGGAATATTGTTGAACAGTGGCAGCAAACAGCAGTGAGTACAGAGGGGCTAACTTGAATAAAATATTGGGGCAGCTAAGCCCCACCCCACATAATCAATCACATTTGAATGGCAATGCCCATCAACTTTCTGGGAGCCCAACCCCCTCAAATATCTTATTGGGGGAGGCTGAAACCCCCTTGGCTGCTGGGTGGGAAGCAGAGCTATTGAGGGGCATGGCTTGTGGAGGGGGTGTGGCTTGTGGAGAGGGGTGTGGCTTGAGGAGAGAGGCGTGGCTTGGGGAGCAGCCGGGAGAGACTGATTTAAGCCAAAAGCTTGACGGAACAAAGCAAGTATCTGTTGTAAGTGACAGCTCTTTCAGAGTTCATCTTGCTGATAGGGTTGCCAGGACACCCAAAAAATTGTTGAACTTTCTAGACAATGCCCCCAAAACTGCTGCCTTCTGGAAATAGATCCCGCCCCCCTGAACATCACTTCCGCTTTTGAAATCCCGGAAATCCCGGAACATCAGAAAGCATGGCAGCCCTACACTTTCAGTATCTGTGTTGCGTATGTACATACCCGCCTAGCTCTCCCCACCATTATCACCTTGCAAAAGTCAAAATAACAATGGGACCCACATCTCAGCCCTTATATCCAGAAGCTGATCATTCATTTCATTTTTTAAAAAACAAAAACAAAAACACGACAGTCAGCTCTTTATCACAGTTCATCCACTGGGAGTATAATGACCGGCCGCCAACATTTACTAAGATTGGTAGTGCAGACTCAGTGATAGGAATTCCGTTTCTAAACAGTCTGTTTTCTACTTCTTTGGGCATTTCCTGTTTGCCTGTTATATAATCAAAGGGATGCAGTATTCTCATTAATTGGGCAGGAAAGAACTGAAATGGGAGACTGAGGGGGAGACTGAGGTCTAAATGGGTCAATCAACTTCAGCAGCACTTTTTAAAACAAAGCATTACACTTTTGCGTCCTGCAGCCTGGTTATTTACTCGCAATTCCCTTCATACTCGAATCCCATCGTTCCTCCCATTGGGAATATAGAACAACTAGCACTTCGTGGCACAACAACACTTAAAAACACACAGCGACACAGTTGACAGCATATGCAAAGTGGCAGTGTGTCAGCAAAGAAGGGTTTGTTACATTCCAAGGCTTGGGTGCACCAAAAGCTTTTTGCCTCGTGCTTCTAAGAGGCTGACGTGAGGCGCAACCAAACGTTATTTGGGAGGGAGTTCCACAACCAGGGGGCTGCCACCGAGAATGCCCTGTCACACATTGTCACCCAGCAGAAGCTAAAGTGAGCGTAACAAGCAAGGCACCTCCAGAAGATCTTAATAAATGGGTAGGGCAGTACTGGACAATGTCTTAGGTACTTGCAAAGAGCTGGGATGGATTTGCACCAGCGGCTGAGTTGCCATATAACCCCCTCCCCAAGTTTGGGGGTATGTCAGGAGGCTGAGTTTGCTCTTCCTCCACCATGGATAAATTCTGGTGTTATGAAAAAGGGAGAAAAAAAA
This sequence comes from Podarcis siculus, assembly GCA_034642415.1. Lineage (NCBI taxonomy): Eukaryota > Metazoa > Chordata > Lepidosauria > Squamata > Lacertidae > Podarcis > Podarcis siculus. The sequence continues at coordinate 31,326,185 of JAXCMG010000011.1, forward strand.
CATATCTCTCTCCACTTTCTTCATGCCATGCCTAATTCCATAAGCTTCTGTCTGGTCGCCTGCTGCTCACCTTTTCACTACACTAAAAAGCCCCAAATGCTGTAACCTTTTCTCATAGGGGAACTGTGGGGGAAGTTTGGCAACAATATCCTAGATATGCGGTTGCGCATAGGAAAGAAGAACGCTACCTTGTGCTTTTCTCCAGCAAAGTGCTTCATTTGTGCCCTATTTAATCTCTTAGTGCCCTATTTAATTTTTAAATAAGGTGTGTGTTTTAGTGCCATATTTAATAGCTTCCATCTGTGAAGAAGACAAGATAACTGCATCGCTAGGAGAATGTGCACAAACGCTCGTATTAGAATAACATGCCGGTTGTTTAGAACAAGGCAAACATTTTAATTTTCCTCTCTCTCCTTTTCTTTGCCTAAGTGACAAAAAACAAGGAAGATTTCATGCCGCTTTGACTTCATGTACCAAACGCATTTGGCGATGCATGAGCTCCTCCTCAGCATGACTTGTAGTGGGCTCGACTCAACTTAATTTGAGCTTGATTTGACTCGGGTGTGAATTAACCCATTATAATGTTGGAAACAATTTGAGATAAGCCTGGGAAAACTCCCTAATCTGCCAATTCAGACCCTCCAAGTGTCCCTATTTTCCAGGGATAATCCTGGATTTACATAAGCCGTCCCAGTTTATGATTTGATCCAGAAATGTCCCGCTTTTCCTTAGGACATCCCTATTTTCAACAGAGAAATGTTGGAGTTGTTTGACTCCCGAACCAAGGAGATAAGTAACTCTATAACTATGCAACCTTAAGAAGACATCTAAAGGCAGCCCTGTATAGGGAAGCTATTTAATGTTTGATGTTATATTATGCTTTTATATACAGTCATACCTCATGTTGCGTCCGCTTCAGGTTACGTGTTTTTGTGTTGCGTCCTGTGGCAACCCGGAAGTATCAGAACGAGTTACTTCTGGGTTTTGCCACTCGCACATGCGCAGAAGCGCTAAATCGCGCTGCGCACAGATGCGGCGCTTTGGCTTGCGTCCGTTCTGTGTTACGGATGGGCCTCTGGAACGGATCCTGTCCATAACACGAGGTTCCACTCTATGTTAGAAGCTGCCCAGAGTTGCTAGGGCAACCCAGTCAGATGGGTGGGGTATAAATAATAAAATGACAATGATGATTGAATAGGTGGCCCCTATTTTCATCAGAGAAATGTTGGAGGGTATGCCAGTATGGAGTTGTTCCCTGTCACAAATCTATCTAAAGGTTCTTCACAGGATAGAGGACCTGTTGATTTTACCATTGTACTGTTGAGAGGGTATTAACTTATGGTCTCTGTGTGTGGTTTGGGAGCTGCACGGTCAGGGAAAAAACAATGCTGTCCAGGGTTGTAAAGACTGCGGAGAGAATAATTGGGTGCACTCTTCCCACCTTGGATCAAATCTATGCTTCCAGGTGTCATAAGAAAGCTGCAGAGATAGTGCAGGATAGTGTGCACCCCGGAAATGATCTCTTTCAGCTTCTGCCTTCTGGAAGAAGGTACAGGGTTATGAAGACTAGGACTAGCCGCCTGAAAAACAGTTTCTATCCAAATGCGATTTTGGTTTTAAACACAGTGTAAGGTAGTCTCTGTGGGAGTATATTGTATTCAATTATGGGGTATCAGGCTTTTGAGGGGCTAACCAGGCTGGGATAGTTGGGCTAGCAGGCTTGTTGGCTTTTGAATGTCTGATGTAGATTTTTTCAATTTCGTTGTTCTGTATGGGACAATGAAAATAAAGATTATCGTATTGTATAAAATTTTGCATAGTGTGAGAAGGTGTGGAGAATGCCATTGCACTTGAGTCCTGCTTGCAGGCAGCCACCAGGTTTGTCACTGTGAAAACAGGATGCTGGACTAGGTGGGCCAATGGCCTGATCCCACAAGGTTGTCTTATGTCCTTATGTCTTGACCATATGTGATCCACAGCTGTTGATGGGGTGGTGGTTGATAGGACAGGACCGAATCCAGGTTCTGAAGTAGCAACCCTAGCAATATTGTTCAATGATGGAATCAGCAAGACCGTTGCCCTCTACAAGCCATAGAGTAATACATGCTCTTGCAATGTAGATATGTGCTTTACCTGCTGGCAGAATATATCACATTCCCTTCTAATACACTCATGATCTAACGCTGCAGTGGCTCTGTAGTCACTTTGGTTGTTGCTGATTCACGAAAGAGTAAGCAAACGGCATGCAAGGAAAATTAAATTTAAAATGCATTTAATCGGCAGATCCCTACATCACAAACATATGATCACCATATGGTTCTCAGCCAGACATTTGTTGCTTTCCTTGTTTAATACACTAGATGGATGTACCAGATAACATGCTGCCAGCCTAGCATTAATTCTGCCGGAGAAGAGGAACTAAAATGATTAGCCTGTCTTTCTGGTATGTTTATAAGCTATCTGGCTACTTTCTCCACTCCTTATTTTGACTCTGCCTTGCCCACTGAATTCCCATCATCCCAGGCTTCACATAAAACTGTCTTGCAATTAAACTGGCTGATAGCGAGCCCTGGAGACACTACGCAATGCCGCAGTAAATAGATAAGATGTATTGTTCCATATATCTGTGCAAAAGAGAAAGACAGCTTCATCACTTTAAGCAGAGCACTAATCGGGTTAGGCCAGAGAGGAATGGCTTCACTTTATTTCCACCCACCCACCTTCCATTTTGCCTGTGAAGCTATTTGTAGGTTTGTAATATTGGAGCTGCTTTTGCCTTTGAGACTCTTGCAAAACATTTACCCTTAGATGTAGTACCGGGCAACAAGAAATTTATCTCGACAGTCCTTAGGAAACAGAGAGAAGTAGGCTAGCCAGGGATAGTAGCGGGATTTGAAACGTTCCTGGTTATTTCTGTAGGTATGTGACCTTGCCACAAATGTAGGGTTTTCCAAACACTTGTTTCGATGCCTAGTGTTAAGTTGTGGGTGAACATATCAGACGACACAGTGATTCTTCAAACAGCTCTTGTTTATCCACAGGCCAGGACAGAACTGAACTGAAGGGTTCTGTCAGCCTGCTTATATAGAGCTCCAGTACAATGTAACTGTAACAATTTTCTAAAACTATCCAATCACTGAACGTCACTTTCGATCCCTTATTTGCATAACTATCTACAGTATCCCCGTGCTAGCCCAGGGTGAGAACTTCAGTACATAACACCTTGCATAATTGGGCATGGTTCCCCATTCAAAGATACAGAGGCCTGTGTCTATAGATGAAAGATCCTGCCTTGAGAAGGGTTAGAGTGGATGACCTCAAAGGTTCCCTCCAACTCTGAAATCCTATTATTCTAGAACCTGGCTTAATTGTACATTTCCCCATTTTTGTGCTAATTGTTGTTGTTTAGTTGCTTAGTCGTGTCCGACTCTTCGTGACCCCCTGGACCAGAGCACGCCAGGCACTCCTGTCTTCCACTGCCTCCCGCAGTTTGGTCAAGCTCATGCTGGTAGCTTCAAGAACACTGTCCACCCATCTCGTCCTCTGTTGTCGCCTTCTCCTTGTGCCCTCCATCTTTCCCAACAGCGGGGTCTTTTCCAGGGAGTCTTCTCTTCTAATGAGGTGGCCAAAATATTGGAGCCTCAGCTTCAGGATCTGTCCTTCCAGTGAGCACTCAGGGCTGATTTCCTTAAGAATGGATAGGTTTGATCTTCTTGCAGTCCATGGGACTCTCAAGTGTCTCCTCCAGCACCATAATTCAAAAGCATCAATTCTTCGGTGATCAGCCTTCTTTATGGTCCATCTCTCGCTTCCATACATCACTACTGGGAAAACCATAGCTTTAACTATACGGACCTTTGTTGGCAAGGTGATGTCTCTGCTTTTTTAAGATGCTGTCTAGGTTTGTCATTGCTTTTCTCCGAAGAAGCAGGTGTCTTTTAATTTCGTGACTGCTGCTATTACTTAAAAAAACAACAACACCACCACAGTTGTATATTAAGAGTTTTTTAATTACTATTTTCTAGAAGTCCACCCTCCCTCCATCAGCTGCCCAATCAGTGGGGGAATGGCGCCTAGATCACAGCATTTCTACTGTTCAGAACACATGGGATATTGGGTGTCTAATTCTGGCATCCACTGAAATGCGGGCATGGTTAAAGTAGGGATGTTTCAGTGATAATACTGGAGCCCATGTGCACTGGGTTGGGGACCCCTGCTTCAGTGATCCATTTTCAGTTTTTTTCTGTTTAAAATTGTTTTCATGTATATCTTCTCTCGGTGAACTGCACTTAGATTTCTCTTCAATTAAAAACGACAAAAATAATAGTAAATAAAACAGTAATAAAGTGAAATTCATAGTAAATTTGTGGGTTTCTCCCAAAAGGCAACGTAATGATGGGGGAAGTTAAAAAGACAAAAGTAGTGTAATTCATTAGACCTGAGAGGATTCTGCCAATTTGCTAGCAAAACCTTTACCTCTTCTTTATTTTTTTCTACTCTTTGCTTTTTCCGTCACTGTCCTCTTTTTAAATGTGTTTTTTCAAAAAAAGCCACACTTTACAGAGGCAAATGTCAAACATTTGGGCGTCGTAGACCTGAGCGCTCTTAGACGCAGTTCATGTTTTATTGTTGAATGCGGTTATAATAATACCTTGTAGGCCCATAAAATGCTTTTATGTTCAAATCACTTTACAAACATTATCTTATTAATAGCTAACAATTATATCTTTAGTGGTTTGAAACTGCGGTGTGGAGAACTGCCAATTGAGAAACCTGATATTAGCTTGAGACACTTTAAAGTGATTAACATGATTCTCAGTAGACAATTACATTGTCCTCTTCTGCAAGCGGGAAGTGGCTTTGTACATCCCAGGGCTGGTGGGCTGCGATGGACCAGTTTTGGAGGGTAATCTCCGCAAACTCCCAAAATTTTTGAAGCATTTTGATGGATTACAATTTCACACATTTAGTGTGTTGCGTTAGCCAGAATATCTTGACTAACATAGATGGAGTTCTGAGAGAGAGAGAGAGAGAGAGAGAGAGAGAGAGAGAGAAAGAGAAGCAAGCTGAAAATACAGTGGTACCTCAGGTTACATAGGCTTCAGGTTACATACGCTTCAGGTTACAGACTCCGCTAACCCAGAAATAGTACCTCGGCTTAAGAACTTTGCTTCAGGATGAGAACAAAAATTGTGCGGCAGCGGCGCGGCAGCAGTGGGAGGCCCCATTAGCTAAAGTGGTGCTTCAGGTTAAGAACAGTTTCAGGCTAAGAACGGACCTCCAGAACGAATTAAGTACTTAACCCGAGGTACCACTGTACTTTACCGAGGGAATCTGAACAAAACAAAGTATTAGGTGAGGTGCAAAGGAGTTTTGTTTTTCTTTGTTCAGGCCTTGTTCATAGGAGGAGGCTATTCAACCGCTAAATATGCAGGGCAGCTGCTTATCAGCTCCATTTGGTACGCAGGCTGAGACCCTACCTGCCCGCAGACTGTCTTGCCAGAGTGGTGCATGCTCTAGTTATCTCCCTCTTGGACTACTGCAATACGCTCTATGTGGGGCTACCTTTGAAGGTGACCCAGAAACTACAACTAATCCAGAATGCGGCAGCCAGACTGGTGACTGGGAGCGGCCGCCGAGATCACATAACACCGGTCTTTAAAGACCTGCACTGGCTCCCAGTACGTTTCCAAGCACAATTCAAAGTGTTGGTGCTGAGTTTTAAAGCCCTAAATGGCCTCGGTCCAGTATACCTGAAGGAGCGTCTCCACCCCCATCATTCTGCCCGGAGACTGAGGTCCAGCTCCAAGGGCCTTCTGGCGGTTCCCTCACTGTAAGAAGCCAAGTTACAGGGAACCAGGCAGAGGGCTTTCTCGGTAGTGGCACCCGCCCTGTGGAACGCCCTCCCACCAGATATCAAAGAGAAAAACAAATACCAGACTTTTAGAAGACATCCAAAGGCAGCCCTGTTTAGGGAAGCTTTTAATGTTTAATAGACTATTGTATTTTAATATTCTGTTGGAAGCTGCCCAGAATGGCTGGGGAAACCGAGCCAGATGGGCGAGGTATAAATAAATAAATATAATAATAAAACTCCCTTAGAACTAAACTAATCAGAATATAAGTAATTCCATGAAGTATCATGCCAATCTGACTGGTTACTAAGCAACACCTCCAACACCCTCTTGGACAATTGGCTACACAGAGAACAGAGTTAACCCCTAGGTTACTAACTGAATGATCTCTGCTGTTATACTTCCAACACATTACCAGATGAAGAGGAGACATATTGCAGTGCTGCTTTCAGCTGCGGCCGTGCGACTCCTGTGACAGCAAGTTCTGGCCTTTTGTGATTATGGCAATCTCGATACAAAGGCATTCTGAAATTTGGGCTGCCTTCCGCGTTTGCTGGCTGAAGACAAAAATCCACAAACAAGACCATCAAGAAGACAAGGTTAATTCTAGTCTTCCTCTTTCTGAGCGCATGGCATCTTCAAAGACTAACGCGGTCCTTCAGTGGTGTCAGATGGAGTATAAATGAAGTATGACTTCTGTGTTGCTGTGGCTGACCTGGAAATGGAATGTCAAACACCATATAATCAGCGCTCGTTGCACAAGCGACAGAGACCAAGCGAGAGTCCTAGTTTTCTGTTTGTGTCAATTTTTGGATGGCTTAATTTTCCATCTTGTCTAATTTTCCCAGAGAGCAATAATACAGTGGCTGTCAAATTAGAGGTTGCAGACTCCTCAACTCTGTGTCAGGAGCGAAAATAACATATTGGTTGTTATTACTGTTAAGTGTGATAAAAAGTGTGTGTGGGGGAGGAGGCATTTAGTTTCTAATACGCTTACACTGGCCTGAAGAGTGCCTTCCGAGAATATCATTTAACTCATTATCAACGGATTTTGAAAAGTCATTTTGGACATGATGTCTGACATCCCGCCTGCCCTGCAGACCCCGTTCCCTAAAAGACCAACTTGCTGCAATGCAAAATTGATTGTGGGGAGCAGGAGTTCAGCAGCTCCCTCCTGTGATCGTGTGGCATGGGAATTAATGCTGCGCTGAGATTTCTTCACGTGGCAAGGGAGGCCGTTTTCAAACTATCATTGACCTAGCCAACCTCAGGGAAAGAACAAAACAAAAATGAATGCATTAAAAGAGCCACGTGTGAGATTGTAGCTTGTGGATCTCCTCTGAAGGCCCTTCAGTCTGAGGAAATGCAGCACAGAAATCCTTGATACAGGCAGAGCAGAACTGGGCACATCTGTCCATTTTGGGCTTGCAACATTTTTTCACATCTGTAAGTCCATTCTATCACATTTCTGCATAAATTTGCACATTAAAATAATATTGTTAAGTTGTGGGTGAACATATCAGACGACACAGCGATTCTTCAAACAGCTCTTGTTTATTCACAGGCCAGAACAGAACTGAACTGAAGGGTTCAGCCAGCCTGCTTATATAGAGCTCCAGTACAACGTAACTGTAACAATTTTCTAAAACTATCCAATCACTGAACGTCACTTTCGATCCCTTATTTGCATAACTATCTACAGTATCCCCCTGCTGGCCCAGGGTGAGAACTTCAGTACATAGCAATTATCTGGGGCTTATGCTGATGCATGAAGGAAGTATTGGGCTAAGAAAGGACTATAAGGAATAGGAGGCTAATTAGACTCATTTCAATAGAATTTAAACAAACTAATCTTAATTTAGACCCCAAAATCCCACCCCCAATCTCCAGTATGTCTCTTTTAAAAAAAGGTAGCAACTATCACATGTACATATCAGCAAGAGATGACGATGGACTTGTAAAAGCGTAAAAGAGTATTGGGAAATGATCCATAATGAATGGGAAAAAATGTTTAAAAGAACCCCCCCCCCCGAGTCCTTTCTGTTGGGGACAATTCAGATTGAAATTCCCAGGTGTCAAAAAAGGTTATGTATGCTACTACTGTGTCCCGTGTTTTGTTAGCCCCAAAATGGAAAACGAGCGAGGTCCCAACCAAAGAAGAATGGCAACTTAAGTTGACAGAATATGCACAACTTGCATACTTAATACATAGAATAAGACAACAAGAAGGACATACGTTTAAAGAAGATTGGAAAACGTTTATTGAATATATGGGAAATAAGTGTGTACAGCTGAAAACGCTGGCAGCATTAAGATGAATTCGACAGTGTAAATAAGTTTGGATGCAATAATGGAATACTGGATGGTATAGTTTTTGTAAAATATGCAGGGATTTATGATATGTAAAATGAACCCTGGAGAGAGAAGAAGGGAAGTCATTGATACCTTAAGGATGCAAAATGAGTATTTTAAATTGTATAACAATTTTATAGATATAAAATAAATGTATGTGTGTGTGAGAGAGAAAGAGACAGACAGCAAGAGAGAGAATTGTAAAACAGAAAATTTAATAACAAGAGAGAGAGAAAGAGAGAGAGAGAGAGAGAGAGAGAGAGAGAGAGAGAGAGATACCAAATACTTCACGCAGATAAAATGCAGGTGCATTAACCTGACAAGAACGCACATTCTCTTAAGGATGAGATGCTCTGTCGAGACTCCTAGGACATAATTAAATAGTGTTATTTATAGTAAGCAAATAGCTCAGTCATGGGAAGAGAAAACTTCCCCTAAGATGTTGAAGGAGACCAGGGTCAAAACATATATAACCTATAGCCTGTCCATTTGACTACTTGAAAACTTTGTGGTGGCTTTTGCCGCCTTAGAGGAAAGTGGCTTCCATCAGATTTGGCTGGTTGCTCAGCTTGCATTCCTGTCTGGTCAGGGATAGCCTGACTTCTGTTGTCTATGTTCTGACAGACATGCCCATTAATTTCTGGGAGTCTAATCGGGATATGACTAGCATTGAATGTAACCGTGTGTTTGTGTGCACACCCGCCCGCTATTTGATATTGGAGGTGACAATCTGGGCTATTTATTAGGGCAGAGGTGGAAATACCCTGAACCTCCAGGTTTTGAATATGATATATCTCTTGGAGGGCTTTAAAGATGGCCAATATTACACTCCACCTGGAAGTTTTCTACTCCCAGTGGGAGGAGAGTAAAGGCTGCAGGCTCTCCGGAAAAGCTTCCTCTCTTCATAAGAGAGGGAGAGAGCGCTTTGAAAACTTTTATGGGAAGAAAAAAACCGCCACTGCCCAACATTTTGGGGTGCATCTCTACACCCCTTTTGGTGCCATGGGTGGCGCTGTGGGTTAAACCACTGAGCGTAGGGCTTGCCGATTGGAAGGTTGGCGGTTCAAATCCCCGTGATGGGGTGAGCTCCCGTTGCTCGGTCCCATCTCCTGCCAACCTAGCAGTTCAAAAGCATGTAAAAGTGCAAGTAGATAAATAGGTACCACTCCGGCGGGAAGGTAAATGGCGTTTCCGTACGCTGCTCTGGTTCGCCAGAAGTGGCTTAGTCATGCTGGCCACATGACCTGGAAGCTGTACGCCGGCTCCGTCGGCCAATAAAGCGAGATGAGCGCCACAACCCCAGAGTCGGTCACGACTAGACCTAATGGCCAGGGGTCCCTTTACCTTTACCTTTTAGATGCAAAATAATTTGACAAAATGTTTTCAGTAATTTCAGCTACCACTATATTTAAGTAAGATACAGTAAAAATACAGATAGTATTTTTATTCCATTTGTTAGAACAGCAATATATAAACATACAAGGGTTAAAACAAGACATTAATACAAAATGGTGCAGTCAGCATTATAATGTCACAAACTTGTTTTTATCTGTAAGCTGCCTTGAGTCCCATCAGGGGAAAAGGTGGGGTATAAATAAATATACAATAATAATGATAATAACCTATCCAGATGTGACATGTAAACCTGACAAGTAATTTTAATACACAATTTTACAATAATATGCATACTTTTTAAGATTGCTGATTTTAATTCTATTTTAAATTTGTTAATTCAGCTTGATCTTTTGATCTTTTATTTCATTTTATCAGTATTTTTAAAAAATGGTTTTTTATATTGCTTTATGCAATCCTTCTAGAGATGTACGGCTATGAACCATGTTAAGTACATAAAATAAATATCCACACCACCCAAGCAGGAAAAGTATACCAGGGATAGATAATCAGTTGGAACAAGACCTCAAATCAACCATCCCATCCCGTCAAATGCCTGGGAGGAGAGGAAGGACTTCAACTGGTGTTGAAAAGATGACAAAGTTGGTGTCAAATGGGGCTCACTGTGGAGAGTATTCCACAGACAGGGGGACGCTACTGAAAAGACCCTGTCCTTTGTCACCCCTCTTCAAAACTCCCTTAGAGGAGGTATCTGGAGCAGCTTCTCAGATGCTGATGTAAGAGATAGGCACGAGAGGTGCCCCATCAAGTATTGGAGAACCCAGTTACATGCCAAATATTTGGAACATCAAAAATTTCGGCATCGGCCATGCGCTTCATCTCAGCCATCCACATCTGGCCTATGCATGCAAAAGAAACATGCTTCTAATGTTCAAGCCGTGTGTGTCTAGTTCAAACTAAAGAGAGTTTAATATTTAAAATGTGTCTTCGAAATATCCTGGATGTTCAGACTAGTCGGAGTTAATGTTCTGCTATTAAATATTCAGTTTTACCAAGACCTTTTAATGCACAAGCAGTTTTCCTTCCTCCTTCCTTTCTTTTTTAATCATGTCATACGCACAAAGAAGACGCGTTTGAAGAGACCACAAATACATTGCAGCGACTTGCATTTTTGTTGTTGCTGAAAAGCTGCTAAATGTTTTTTTTCCTGCTGATGCCCTTGTGAAGTTGTCACTCTGTGACTGAAGCTGTTCTATGGCTGCAAAGCCAGCCAGCCCCCCTTTTATTTGCAGAAATAGATGAGCATTTTTGCAGAAACGTCTCCACCGCCAATGTTAGGCTGAAGCCTTGTTCATGAAACCCAAAACTTTTAACGCCTTTCAGACATGATGTGAATCATAGGTGCCAACTATGCAGGGTGCCCGGGTACCCACAAAATTTAAATGAAGGGGTTGCCCCCCTCCCCGATTTCACTTGGCAGCACACACATGCCAGGGGGCACACATCCCATCCATCACGTATGTTTTGGGACTCGATGCTGGGTTTTCTCTCAGAAAACACTGTAAAAAAATCTGCCCTCCCCCGTTTTAGCAATTGACCACTTTTGAACTGTTTCTATAGCAGCCCAAATAAGGTGTGTGAGATGGGGGGAGGAGGGGGGGGGAGAAGTGTTTAACCACTGATATATTAGTGCTGGGAAAGCTAACAATTACCAGGAGATTTTCTTTTTTCTTGTTTTTTTTTCAACCTTATTAAAGAAATTGCATTAAAGATGAATGAGCATTTATTTGGAATAATTGTGTTTTAAGGTAGGTAAGATTAAAAGATATTGAATGGAATATCGACTGTTTGGTAGGAATAGGAATAATGAGATTCCCGTTGCCTAATCTTACGATAATTGGGTTATTACTATGCAAATTAAGGTATTACCTTTAAAAAAGAAGGTAAAGGAGAGGCTGGAGACAGCCATTTATCTCTCTATCCTTAAAGCTACGCTGCCACTTGTCTTTAGGTTGAAGATCCCTTTTAAAAACAATGTGGCAATATATAGTTCATCATCATCATTAGTTTGTTATATATATTAGTAGGCTCTTCCGGAATCTTTTAGGGATAATTGACCCAACACCTAACCTTATGATCTTCATCACCACACCCATTGGATCACATCAGAGACTTACCTCTGTCGCCATTGCTGTGCCCACAAGCACAAGTTGTGCCAATAATAATAATAATAATAATACCCCACCCATGTGGCTGGGTTTCCTATCCATATGTACCAGCTCCTAGGGGTTGAGGAAGTTTTGCCCCCCCCAATTCTTTTTGAGGGGGCTGGGTGCCCTCAATGTTCAGAGTGTGTTGGGCAATGCCCCTTGGCTCCTGTGACATCACATGCACAATGTCAGGACATCATGTTGTGCCCCTCAATCAGCTTGAGAAGATGGCGCCTTTTCCTCCTGTGGCACCCAGGAAAGGTCTCAGAATATGTACATCCCACCCAAAATACAACTGAGACTGTTCAGTTGCTGTTTGCACTGGATCAGCCTCTCCTAGATTGAACATACCCCTCAGACATGCCCATGTTTCACTACATCTCAGGATTGGACGCCCACCATCCCTGCTATTCCGAACAGAGGAGAGGTGAGAAAAGCTTTTATTCTTCTGTCAGAGAATGTGGTCTATTAAGTAGTGGGTGGACATAGCAGACGACACAGAAATTTCTCCAAGTAATTATTTATAAGTACAGTGGTACCTCTGGTTGCGAACGGGATCCGTTCCGGAGTCCCGTTTGCAACATGAGCAGAACGCAACCCGCCTCTGCGCGGGTCGCAATTCGCCGTGTCTGCGCATCTGTGTGATGTCATTTTGCACGTCTGCGCATGCGTGAGTGGTGAAACCTGGAAGTAACCCTTTCCCGTACTTCTGGGTCGCCGCAGGACGCAACCTGAAAAAACGTATCATGAAGCAAACGCAACACGAGGTATGACTGTAAGCTGGAACTGAACTGAACAGCAAACAGCTCAGCCGGCCTGCTTTTATAGGCAGCCGGTTGTCAACATTGTAACAACAACAGCCCAGGGTTTCCCACCTAAATTAACTGATGTGGACCTGAGTGAAAACTATATACACAATACCCCCCTGGTGGCCAGGGTGAGAACTTCAATACATAACATGGTCAAATGTCAACGCCATTTTGCGGCCCCCTCTTTTTCTCTTCTCTTTTAAATGCAGCGGCCATTTTGTGTTATGCCACTGGCCCACCGCAGCCATTTTGTAGCTGGAACCCAAAGCACGTCCTCAAGACTCCAAATGTGCCTGCTGAGCCCGAAACATTGGCGACTCCTATCTAGTCAGGCATCCTGTTTCCCATAGTGGCTACCAATTGCCTCAGGGAAGCCCACAAGAAGGCAGGGCCAGATTAAGGGTCCAGACCCTCCAAGTGTCCATGCCAGTTCGCTGATTGGAATTGCCACAGTACCAGCCATTTCCGACCCCTGCCCAGCTGCTCTTTGTCATGGAGGGGAAGGTTCCCTTGGTTTCAGTGGGCGGTTGTTTTCTATAGCAAATAGCAGCTCCAGGGGTGGGAAGGTTGATCTGGAACATGGTGCAGGAAGAAAGTGCTAAAAGTCCCTCCCCCGACACGTTGGTCCCTATCCTGATGTGCAGTTCAAAAGTGATGTGCTTTTGGAATTTGGTTAAAAGTACTGGTGCCACCTATCCACTTTGCATTGCTTTAAGTCCCAAAAGCATATTTTGCTGCAAGCATTGATGCATCAATACATTTTGCATGAGAGAGAGAGCACAAGTAGAACTGGCTTGCTGAAATAGGGAAAGCATCCGAAATTTAGAAATTAGATTGCAAATTGGATTAGAAGGGCAGCAACTAGTTTTTGGAAACGGGAAATGTTTTTGTTGTTACGAGACTAGATAGCACAGCAAAAGGGCTTTTGAAACAACACAAGGCTTTGGAAACAGAAGCTTTTCTTCTTGTAAAACTAAGGTGGGCTTGAGGGCGAAAGCAAAACAGTAGGGTAGAGAGCACTGTAAGCTGGCTTGGTGGCGACATGCATTCAACAAGCTCTCCACGATGTTCTGTAAGTGCTGCCTCCCACATTGTACTCTGCTGGAAACAGCCGCGTGGCAGCCAATCCATTGGCAAATCATGGGGGGTTCTGAATGCCCCAAGTGCTAAGAATAACTTCCGTCAACTATGCCATCCCCCCCTGCTTTCAGTTTCTTTCTGAGCTATATATCCACCCTCGCTGCCCAATTGTCTCTCCCTGCTGACCTCCACCCTTTGGCCAGGAAGCTGGCAAGCAGATGGATTGCGCAGCGCATGACGTTGATTGCTCCCCGGTCACTTGGAAACCGAACAGCATTGCGGTGGGAGGGCGGGTGAACTTGCCACCTGGAAAACACTCAGGCGCTCAGCCTTCCCTGGCATGAGGTCAAAGGACGTGGTTATTAGCTCACGACCCTGCATTTCCCCCGGGGAGAGACTGCAATACACTTGCCGAGAGGCTGGGGTCAGCTGTTAAAAACTGGTTTTTAAGTAGCTCCGTATCTTTGCCCGGATGCAGATGCTGTTTTAAGTGGGAGTAATTTGGACATTTAATCAAACGCGCTCGCGCACAATTCAGTGCCGCAGAACCAGGCGAAGCTCTTATTATAGATTCACTGCGCTGTGTTTTCATGTGTGTTCAAGGATAATAATACTCGGATACATTTCAAAGGGAAAAGAGATCTGCAAAGGTAGAGATTTGGAAGAATTTAAGCCTGTGTAAATGAAACTCTGTTGTTTAATTATGGTGGCTGGCTGTGAATGCAGTCATGGGGCGCAAAACTCCCAGGTTTCGGTCTGTTTATTTGGGTGCCTTTTAAAGATACAGGAGGACTTTGGCTGATTTTGAGGGTGGGGAAAATTGAGGTGGAAAAGGATGACAGTCAGTTCCTATCTGGGACACACATGGCTCTGTATATGAAGAATCTGGACCAAGGCCATTTTGCCAAAGACAAAATGGCGCCCTGGCCCCACCATTCCCGATACAGAAGCCAACCACAACTTTCACTGAATCTTTCTTCAACCCTGGAGATGAGTTTGTCGCCTTCGCTGCACCTGAAGTCAGGAAGTTAGATTAAGTCTATGTGGCACTGTCAGCTCTATCTCCCAACACCTTGCTCTCACTCTCCATTTCTCGGCAGCTGCCTCACTCTGGACTTCCCTCTACTGCAACTTCCTCATTCATCTCTGTTCTTAGAAGAATCTAGATGTTTCTGGGTGCAAATGAATGAGCACGTGAACCAGGCTATGGGTGGTCTGCCCTGGAACTGGTGTGGAGAAGTGGCTAGAGTCTTTGGACAAGGACCAGAGACCTTCAACAATAACGCTCAATGAGGTGACCTTGGTGTCATTGCAAATCTGATGAGCATCCCCTCAATTCCATCCAAGTCATTTATAAAGACATTGAACAACAACGGGCCCAGGACAGAACCCTGCAGCACCCCACATTGGTCTGATCTAGCAGGGTTATTACATTTGCAGAGGAACCCTTGGTCTGATTGGGTATAAGGCAGCCTTCTAGGATTCCGTGGTAAGCATGAAGCTGCCTTAATATAATAGAGGAGACCAGCATCTTCTCAAGCATCAATATGGGGAAGGGTTGTAGCTCACGTACCAGTTTCTAGGGGCAAAAGCATCAGAGGGCTATTTTGCCCCCATGTCTTGCCTGTAGGCATCCCATAGACACCTAATTAGAAATGGGGCGCTGGACAGGATAGGCCTTTTTGACTCTTTGCTCATTGCTGGAATAAGCCCGTTTCCCTTTCTGTGTCATGTGGTTGCATGGCTGGTGATTTTTTCCTCTGAATTCAGAATATAAGCAGACAAAACACTCAAAGCAAAACTTTCAGAAACCAGGCTATTTTGCATACTTTCCACCCCCGGACCATCCCTCGCCGCAAGAACATTCAGTCTATGTGCACACCCAAGCCTCTAAACCTTGATTTCCATCTTAAGTTTTGGGTACATGCATATCAATACAGATGGCCCTTAAGGCAACTTTGTCCCAGGCAAACCATGGGCAACCCTCGATCCCCACAGGTTTTCTGCTTTTTGTTTTTGGGTGGTGCGAGGGGAGCTATTCTCCAGTATGCAAGGAACTCCCCCCGGCCAGATCATTTCCAGGAACAGCACATTTTATGCATGCATTGGATCAACTTTGAGAACAGGGAGAGTGATCACACTATCCTACCTTACGATGGTGGTGTCTGGTGCCTTTTGGGACCAGTAGGGCAGTTGGCAGGGAGACTAACGGTGGGTGGAGCCAGAGACAGGTGGAGCCAGTTAATTCTAATTTTGTCCTCTTCCTCCCACACCCTGATGAGTTCTACAAGGGCAACACATGAGGAAGACTGTTGGAAGTGAGAAGACAAACAACTGGGGGTTGGCAGGCCAAGGCTGAGGCTGGGATGGGGGACGGTGCATCATCTTCACCCTAATGGACCAGCCTCCAGTACCTTACATGACCGTTGCAAGGTTCACTGTAGTAAGGAGTGTTTCGACCACTTGAAATGTACGAGACAAATAGTGAGTAATTTACCCCAGGCTAAATTGTGCCTTGCTGAGATTGCAAGTGTTTTCCCCCTCCCTCCCTCCCCCCTCCCTCTCCTCCTCCTCCTCTTTCCGTGTATATATTTATATGGTGCATTGTATAATTATTGGACCCTATCTTGCAACATGTTGAGGGAAGCTTTTGAAGATATAATCTTAGTTTGAGCTCCGTGGCTTAGTGAGATGTGGGCATGAGGCCCTCCCTATCTGGTGCTTTTTCATGCATAACAATGGAATGCTCTGCGGCGACTCAGCGTCTTTAGATAATACCCACCTACATGAAATCCTGAAGGCTGGTACACAGTTTTTAAAAGGTCATAACAAGAAAACTCGGTCTTGTAGCAGATTTTTTAAAGTCTCCCCCCCTCAAATTAATTACTATTAAATGCAAATCAGTGAGCAGTGTATTTCTCTTTGAAGAAGAAGAAGAAGAAAATCCTGGCAAAATGTATCTGCAAAAGTATGAATTGTTCCAAGCCGTAGGAGTATCAGTATTTATGAACTCCCAGGTATCTTCTTATTTCTTTTATTTTGTCTCACCTGGTTTATTTCAGTCTCCAGCCATTACTATTAAGGAATTCATGACATTTTCCTTTGGCAATAATTCAGCAGAAGAGAGTATTAAGAGTCCAAGCTGGAACTTCTAATCTGAGCCTCTTCAAAATTCAGGGGATTTTAGGTAGGATTCCTTTGATCTGAATGGACTTTGAAGGTTTTTGACTCGACACGAGGAGAAACCAATTTCTGCTTCTGCAGGGGTCTGTGGGCGAAGAAACTACGAATCGCTCTCTGCCCGTGCAGCTCTTTCTTTTTGTGGTTAAGGGCTTAGCAAACAGGGACACTTCTGATCTTCTTCCCTACCGGAATTTCTACTGGGATTTCAGAATTCCAAATATTGCAGGCTAGTTTTTGAAGTGGAAATGATTAATCGGAAATCCTACGTTGAGCCCTCTCCCCATGCAATTGTTGTAGGGCAACTCATGCACAGAGTTTGTTCACATCCTCCCCACTCTGTGCATTCAGGAGGGAATAGCCTGATGACTGTAGTTTATGTGTAGGTAACCTCAGGGCTGGACTACTGCACCAGGCTCTCTGTGGGGCCACCCTTGGTCTTGGTCTGGAAGCTCCAGCTGGTGGAGAATGCGACCGCCATATTGCTGACAACATGTGACACCACTTTTAAAACATCTACATTGGCTGCCCACTTACTACCAATGAGTGTTCAAGGTCCTTGTATCAATTTACAAAGTCTTGAACAGCTTACATTATGTCCAAGGTACCTTAGAGCAGTGGTTCTCAACCTGTGGGTCCCCAGATGTTGGACTACAACTCCCATCATCCCTGAGCTCTGGCCTTGCTAGCTAGGGATGATGGGAGTTGTAGTCCCACAACATCTGGGTGCCCACAGGTTGAGAAAGGCTGCCTCAGAGACTGCCTGAACTCTTATATCCCAGCTTGATCAAAGAGATAATCTGCAGAAGCACTGTTGGTCATCCCCCAAGTTGGTGATGCTTATTTGACATCAGCACAAAGTAGAGTCCCTGATGTCACCAACACAGTCCTGTGGAAGGCTCTTCCAACAGAGATTCAACAGGCGCCTTCTATTTTAATCTTTAAATACTTATTGAAAACTTCTGTACGCTGTCAGGCTTGCAAAGATGGTTAAGAAAACATCTTCTAATAGTTAACCCATGACCTGGGATTTTATGTGAGTTTATTGTACAGTACAGGTATAATTTGTTATAAACAGCTCTGATATTTTTATGAGATGGTGGTATGCAGGCATTTTAATAAATAAACGAAACAGTGTGGGAGAAGCACTCTTGATGTAGTCATAGGAATGAAATCATGCGGTTTTGATTACATGAGTATCGATTGATATATTTATACCGTATAGGGAAGTTAATTTAAATGCAATTTAATTGGTACGTACTTAACTTGCATGCCACTTTACATTTCAAGAAATCTCGGAGTGTTTTGCATCTCAGCGAAAATCAATCTTTATTACATAAAACTGTGACTTCTGATTTCGGTACAGCTGCTCCTAAAATTCCACACTTTAAGTAACAGGCAGAATACATCTTTAAACAATGTACATTTATAATGTTCTATGGTAAATAATAATAATAATAATAATAATAATAATAATAATAATAATAATGTTTAAAAAGGGAGGAATGCGGTTTGACTGCCCCGTAGGATTTTGGTGGAAGAGGCAAGTGAGAGACAGACCCCAACAAGGGTTAACCAGCTGTGCCAGCAGTGGCACAATGGAGACAAGGGCAGCTTTAAATGAAATGAAATGAATATTTCATTCGGCCACTCGGCTGCCTGCTCCAATTGCCTCCTTTGCTAGGCCGAGATCTTAATCTAAAGTGACAACAACATCAGTTTCAATGTGCACCAGTCACACAGAACATGACTTCCTTAACATAAACACTATTTACATGGAGAGTCTGGCTAGAGCAGGGAACGGGGAGCGTGCCCGGCCGAGGAGCAAGGCTTACAATGAAGGAGC
>JAXCMG010000011.1:31344879-31395226 GCA_034642415.1 Podarcis siculus
TTTCTGTATAAGGAGGATGTTGGGTTGCTGATGGGGATGGGGAGGAAGGAATTCAGTTCGGTTCACATTTGCAGGCAAACCTGCATCATCCACACTTTCCTAAATGGTACCTGAGCCAAAACACAGTCATTCTTTGTCATATTTAGGGAAGCTTTTAATGTTTAATAGGTTATTGTATTTTAGTGTTTTGTTGGAAGCTGCCCAGAGTGGCTGGGGAAACCCAGCCAGATGGGTGGGGTATATATTATTATTATTATTATTATTAATAATAATAATAATAATAATAATAATAATTTGCTCTTCTCTGAATTTTGCAATGCAGTCCTCCAGCCAGGCAATGTGTCCAAAAAAATGCATAGACAAGCATAGAGCATGCATAAAAATGTATATATAATTGTGGAAAATAGTATGCAAAATTGCTTTATATGGGGGTGGAATTGCTTTGCAAAAATGTGCATATTGGGCAAAATTGCATGCAAAGATATGTATAATAGGAGGAATTCACACTAAAATGCCGATGGATTTCCATGGTGACTCCTCCCCACCTTAATTGCAAATTTATGTGGAATTGTGAACTGCATTTAAGACTGGAGAAGCTGGGAGAAACTGGAATGGACAGATTAGCCTATCGCTATTTTCAAACAGCTGTAATTGATGGACCACCTTCTTCAACACCCTGGGCATTGCCCTTGCAGAATTTTTTACCCAGTTCCCCTGCTTGAGCTGGGGTAACTTGGAACACTTCAGAAAGAGAAGCCTTTGATGTCTGTGTCCCCCAAGGATGCCCCACTGTCATCCTCTGACTTTGGGCTCTCAAATTACAGTGGCATCCTGTGCAGCGCTAAAATTCACCTCTTGTGTTCCATTCTACAGCATCGTTTTGGTGCCCCTGTAGCACGACACCCAGTTCCGCTGCACTATTCATGCCACCCTAAAACCGCCCCTGCTCTGACTTGGAGGCATCCATTACAGAAGCCCTAGCTGAGCTTTCCAAACTTTTCGTGTTGACGACACACTTTTTAGACATGCATCAGTTCACGACACAGGACCTGGGTGGCACTGTGGGTTAAACCACAGAGCCTAGGACTTGCCGATCAGAAGGTCGGCAGTTCGAATCCCCACGTTGGGGTGAGCTCCCATTGCTTGGTCCCAGTTCCTGCCAACCTAGCAGTTTGAAAGCATGTCAAAGTGCAAGTAGATAAATAGGTACCGCTCCAGCAGAAAGGTAAACGGAGTTTCCGTGCACTGCTCTGGTTTGCCAGAAGCGGCTTAGTCATGCTGGCCACATGACCCGGAAGCTGTACGCCGGCTCCCTCGGCCAATAAAGCGAGATGAGCGCCGCAACCCCAGAGTCGGCCACGACTGGACCTAATGGCCAGGGGTCCCTTTACCTTTTTAATTCAGTTTTACTAGCAAAGTGGAGGTTAAATTAGCCCCTTTCCTGCTCTGAGAGGAGCGTGGGGAGTGTTTGCACGACACGTCTACACACTACAGCCAACACACTAAGGTGTCGTGACACACTGTTTGGAAAGCTCTGCCAAGTGAGACCAACTCTATCTGTTTATAGTCAGCCCAACCCCTGCCGAAAGTCTAGCCTAACTACATAGAAGGACACACCCATTCACAGAAGTCAGGCTTCTTTATAATGTGCAAGCGCCATTGCAAACTACTCAACAATTGATCCACCCATCCATTTGGGTAGGTGTGCCTGAGAAGCATTCGAGCCAGGGGTCTTGTTATAGAATGGTCTAAAGAGCTCTGAGCCCTGGTTTCTTTTTGCAGAGCCCTGTGTCTCTTCCTGCCTTTCCTTCCTTTTTAAAACTTCCTGTTAAAATATTTTCATATAGACTAGGCACACTATGAAATGCAAAGCTGGTCCCCTCCACCTTCATCCACGCCCAGAGGCATGGATACATAAAAATTAGCATATGTAAATTAGTGTTTTGGGCCTGTGTCCCGACTCCTTTAAGTACCTAGCAGCACCAGCCCTAAAAAACTGTTTTAGTAATAATTTAAGCAAGCATCTCCTAAGCATTAAATATGTTTTAATACGCTTGTCCCACCAGAGGAAAAAGAACTATAGAAATGTCATCTCACTTTGCCTAGTCACAACACTATAAGCCCCCCAGGAAAGCAGAAATTACAAGAGAAGGTTCTCTTTAGAAAATACAGAGATCTCAGCGGCATGGCCTGCATGTTGAGACATTTGCATTCCACATTAAGTGATTTGTTGAAGCTCGTCTCAGTTTTTGCTTTCCTTATGTGAAGAGACAATTCCATGCAGGCCAATTCTGATGCGACAGTACTCATTGTTTCCTCCCGACACCCCGCTAATTCCTGTAAATGTTTCAGTCGTCCAGCATTCTGGCCCGGCATTGTGTGTTCGGGACAGTTATCTGCATAAAAAGCTGTTTTCATGAGTCATATTCAAATCACTGTTGTGTATCGCCTGCACAATATTTTATCCGTTTATTCTTTCGCTGTGAGGGTGGCAGCGATGATAATGCTCTCCACTCAAAAACACACGCATTTCTCTATGAAAGCAATGTAGATCTGAATCCGTTTGAGCAGCACATGTGAAGTTGATTTAATTAGGTATTGTATTATTCATCCAATCTTAGTTTTTGGAAGTATGGATCCGGTGATCCTCTCAAGGCTACTGCACAATCTAGATGCTTTTCTGAGCACAGATTATTTGCAGCACCCTTAACATCTGCATGCATCCACTGCCACACATGTGAACTTTTTGCTAAATTTTAACGGGCCGCGATACACACATTTACATCTATTTATAGCAGTAAGGTCTCACCTCCCATGAATTATGAGTCTTTTTGCCAACATTTACCTCTGCAAGTCAGAGTTGGCCATCAAGGGGCCTCTTAAAACTTCAATATGAGCACAAGTATCTAGTTATATTTATCAGTTCCATTGATCAAAGTGGCAAACGTCATCTCTGATTTGTAATTTCTGCAAAACTCCTTGTTACCTACTGGGATTTTCTTTCTCTTGAGAAACAACTCATAAAGAGAAATATGGCTCAGGGGGACAGGAACTCTGCCCATTATGGGCAAAGCTGCCTAAATATAAGCTATCCAGAAAAGTTAGAGATGGGTACAATCTTAACCAGTACTACAGGCACAGCTTCCAATACACAACTAATAGAGCAATCCTATATGTGTCTACAAAGAAGTAAGCCCCACCAAGGACAATAGGGCTTTCTCCCAGGTGTGTGGATATAGGACTGCAGCATAAGCAAAGTTGATTTTTAGCAGGGATTCATGAAGGGTGCCTAAAAAGGAAATACAGTGGATTCTTGGGCTGCAAACATGATCCGTGCGGGAGGCACGTTTGCAAACCGCAGTGCCATGTCTGCGCACACGTGGGTTGCAATTTGGCGCTTCTGTGCATGCACAAAGCGTGATTTAGTGCTTCTCCGCATGTGCGAGCGCCAAAACCCAGAAGTAACCCGTTCCAGTACTTCCGGGTTTGGTGCGGTGTGCAACCCCAAAACACACAACCTGAAGCATCTGTAACCCAAAGTGTAACTGTAGTGTTCAGTTGGAGATAACCCGAGAAAAAAGTTGTTTTATTTTATTTATTAGACTTACATACCTGTCCTTCATCCGCTAGCTAAATATTCAAGGTAAAAGCACAAATAAATAGTTAAAACAAAAACAAGAAAACAACAAACCCCCCTCCCAGGGGCGGAGGAAGGGGGGATGCGGTGGGGGCAGACCACCCTGGGTGTCTTCGCTGAGGGGGAGGGGGTGACATTTGGGGTGAATTCCGACCGTGACTCCCAAGCCTACCCTGAGCCGTCGGGGGAAGGGGGCAGCCGCACCGCTTTGCTAGCGGGATTCCCCCCCTTCCCCCTTCGTTTGGAAAGCTTGGGGGAGGCTTGGGAGTCGCGGGAGGGTGGTGCGCCGAATGTCCGTCATCAGTGGCTCGCTCCGCCCCTGTGGGCGGCTTTCTCCACCCCCGGCTGCAGGGCGCGCACGCTGCTCGGGAGTGCGCCCACCCTACCCAGCGCAGGCATATGCTCTGCCACTGCCCCCTCCCACAAACACATTTAAAAGGCTGTAGAATATTAATCAGTCAAAGGCCTCCTTAAAGAAGGACTTTTTGCCTGGCACCTAAAAATATACAGTGGTACCTCGGTTTAAGAACTTAATTCGTTCCGGAGGTCCGTTCTTAACCTGAAACTGTTCTTAACCTGAAGCACCACTTTAGCTAATGCGGCCTCCTGCTGCCGCCACACCCCCGGGGCACGATTTCTGTTTTCATCCTGAAGCAAAGTTCTTAACCCGAGGTACTATTTCAGGGCTAGAGGAGTCTGTAACCTGAAGCGTCTGTAACCTGAAGTGTATGTAACCCGAGGTACCACTGTATAATGAGGCCACCAGACGAACATCCCTGGGGAGAGCATTCCACAGATAGGGAGCCACTGAAGAAAAGGCCCCATTCTTGTGTTGCCAGCATCCAGACCTCTCATGGAGGAGGCACACAAAGAAGGGGCTCAGATGATGATCTTGGGGTTCAGACTGATTTACATGGAGAGAGGCAATCCTTGTGGTATAGCATATGCTATTATCTGGAAGGCTATGCAGTATAGCGGCTAAAACATTTGGTGCCCTCCATAAATTTTGTACAACAACTCCTATCACCCCCAGTAGTCAAGGAGGAATGGAGTTGAAGTCCAAGCCATCTGGAGGGACACAGGTTCCCCACCTTTGAAGCAAGCAGCTATGAATGTAAAGGTGTGCCTGTACGCCAAAGAGACTATCTCCGATAGGGGTCTGTGTTAAATAGTTACTAGTGGCCAAACAGATTAAAACATTGAGAAGAACACATCTTTCACGTAATAACCATCATCTCACCAACATACAAAAACTAGAAATTAGATTAATTTAGACCAGCTCACTCCTACTTGAAAGACGAATGCCTACTACAAGTAGATTTATTGAGGATTAACAACTAATAGAACAGTATCTATTTCATGATTGTTAATCCCCAATGAGTGCTTTTTAAATAATTAATTGGCACTTAACGAAGGGATTATGTTCATTGTGGTGTTGTATGGGAAGCAATAAAAGACTTCTATGGATGATTAAATGCCAAAGGGAGTAGTCTCATGATACAGAAGCAGAAAGATGATAAGGGGCGGCGGGGGGGGGGGGGGCCATGTAGATCTAAGTGCTTTCCTGTTACCTACCATACAGGAAATAATACCTTTTGCTTGTCTGGATAGAGGATAAAGAGGTGGTTGTGGGTGGTTATAGAAACCAGCCTAATGCACAAAGGATTTTTTGCATTTGCTACTCCACCCACATTTGCCTCTGGCCCCGCCCACCACTGACATGTGGCCCCCAAAAACATATCCAGAAGGGAATCTGGGCCCCACCGGGGTTGAAAAAGCCTCCCAACTTCTGTTCTGGATTGATTTTTTTAATTAAAAAAATTATATCACTTGTGGACAAAAGGTTGTGGAATGGATGGAATGTAACGCCTATTTCACTTCTACCAGCTGTATGATTTTGATGGCATTTCAGGAGATCTGTGGTGGAATAGTCAAGCGTATTTAACACTCCTAAGTCATATGTAGATGTTCTGTTAGCAGCTTGTCATGGTCAGGGTGTGATCTGGGTGAGAATGGCTGTTCCCCCTCCCCTAGTCTCTGAAAAATGAAGAGGAAGAATATGTTTCATTCCGCCCTTTGCTACTCCCCTGGTAGAGGACCAGAATTTCTGGATAAAGGAAGAACCGGGAACTTCCACTGGCATCTGATGTATTAATCTGTTATAGGAGCTTCAAGTTGGCTTTTGCTGCCTGAGGTTTGGTTGAGGCTGGTCTCTCTCCACTACACCCATGGCCACTAAATTTCCTATACTTTCGTTTATTTTATAAAATTTGTTATAAAACCTCAGGACTTGTCATTGCAGACACTGAGAACCAGTGTTTGTTTGTTTGTTTTTTAAATTATATCCTGCAATTTCATTTTTAAAAAATCAAAAAATACACACACAAAATAAAAGCCACAAAAAAACCAATATCACATATCACAGCCTAGCTGTAAATTATATCCCACCCTCTTTTAATTAGCTACATACACCTGGTGGCATAGAAAAGTTTTTATTTTTTATTTTTTTTTTTTAAATAATATTTATTATCTTTTCCAAAGAATACAAAGCATATCACAAAAAACAGAAAAAAACACAAAAGAGATAAAAAAGAAGAAAAAAAAAAGAAAAAGTTCCACCTTTCCAACTTCATTTTCTGTAACATCTTGTCTTGACTTCCCCGCACCTCCCCTTCTTGTATTCCACTTCCAATGTTTTGTCCAGCAACCTTTTAACCTTTGTGTCATAACCGTATATTACTAATACACTTCTTTATAATCATTTTTAACCATTGTTTCGTTATATTTACTTCAGTTTGATCAGTAACTTTTAAATTGTATACCTTAATCATATATAAAAAAGATGAAAAAGCAAAAAAGAGTACAAAAATCACAGAAGAGAAGAGAGAAATAGTAAAAAGATAATACTATTCCTAAGGTTGTCCCTGTTTCCCCTCCACGGATTCCCCATTTTGAAAATAGTAATTGACGTAAAACCCTTTTTAACACTGCACAATAAAACAGGCCCCTTTTGGGCTCCCATTCCCTCCTTTTCCCTCCCCGGTTTCAGCCCCAAACCAAAGGCCAAGTCTCTCTTTTAGCCTGGTACCCTTACATCCGAAGCTCTCAAGTCCTTTTCTGTCCCTCTCAGCCGGCTTCTTCGAAAGTCTCTTGTATTAAATCCCCAAATTCGGAAAAAAGCTTTCTCATTCCTTTCGGCCAAGACTAGTTGTTCCAAGGTAAAGCTCCAACTCTGTTTCTTAAGTTCATAGATCCCAACTAGTCCAGCTGTCACTCTGGTCAGGTTCAGAATCATCTTGGTAGATCTTCGACTCTCCTTCGTCTTCTGTATCTTTCCGGTCGCCCGCTGTTTAACAAGCTTCTTTGGTTTCTTTTTTTGTCCAGCTTTTGGTTTCTTTTCTTGTCCAGCTGCCCATGTTTTGAACATCAAGCCCTTTTCCATCTCAGTAGTTACGTTTTCTGTTGATTTCGACTTTGTAGGGCTTGTAGACAATACATGACCTTGCTCGTAGATCTCTCGCAGCTTTCCCACGAGAACGACCAGCTCTCGCAACTCCGCTCGTATTTCCCGACCGATCTCCATTCTTGTAGTGTCCGTAGATCCCCTCTAGAGGGATTCTAGTTACTTAGTATTCCTTTCACTTCCAAACCAAAAGTCCGTTTTGTTTGTAACAATCTTCTTTTACTTTAGAACATAATAGCCGGCTAGAGTTTAAACCTTCAGTTTTTTTATTTTTATTTTTGGGCTTTTGACAGCTGATTTGACAGCTGTCAAAAATTTCTTGTAAATCCTCAACAGGCTCTTTTTACGGATTACTCCCGGTCCGGGAAAAGTGGTACTTAATCCAAACACATAAATTCTTGCCCTCCAGCACAATATTTTAGTCTCTAAACCCGTGGAATTAATATGTCACCGAAAATAGCGAACAGCGCTTCTCACAGCCTTAGTTGGCAGATCCTTGCTGTCAAACTGTTTACAATGGGGGGAAATGGACCTCCTCTTTTCATCTCCCCCGCTCGTGCCAAATCCAAAATGAGGTAATTTAAATTCAGTTCCGATTACTCACGGGTTGTTGATTTTGAGTCCAAATTTTAAAAGGAAGAAGTCAGCGCTCTCCAGCAAATGGCATGCGGCTTCACTCGGCAGGGGAAGCACAAGACTCACAGCACCACACCGCTCCCCGGCACCCGTTCCGTAGCCTTTAAAAAGGCTCTTCGCGAGTCGGGAGGGCGCTTAAAGGTGCCCGCCGAGTCACCACGTCCACGGGCATTCGCGCCCGTGGTTTTTAAGGGTCTCCGTGTCGCCGGCACGGGAAAACCCAGCCCCTACCGAGCCGATCCCCTCCGGAGCTCGGAGGGAATCCGCCATTAGCTGATCGCGCTAACCCGGAAGTCCGGCATAGAAAAGTTTTTAGCAAACATTTAGAAATGCATAGAAAGGATGTCTGCTGGATCTCTGTTGGAAGAAACTGAGCTGATAATACGGTTGTGTTGACATCTGATGAGCCTTACCATTGATGCTCCTACAGGTGATCCCAGCAACTGAGCCGGAGTATAATGGTTTAGGTGGTCCCTAAAGTTCCTGCCAACCTAGCAGTTCAAAAGCATGTCAAAGTGCAAGTAGATAAATAGATACCGCTCCTGTGAGAAGGTAAATGGCATTTCCATGCACTGCTCTGGTTTGCCAGAAGCGGCTTAGTCATGCTGGCCACATGACCCGTACGCTGTACGCCAGCTCCCTCAGCCAATAAAGCGAGATGAGTGCCAAAAACCCCAGAGTTGGTCACAACTGGACCTAATGGTCAGGTGTCCCTTTACCTTTACCTTTAAAGTTCATTGGAGGGACGTGGGTAGCGCTGTGGGTTAAACCACAGAGCCTAGGACTTGCCGATCAGAAGGTCGGCGGTTCGAATCCCTGCGAAGGGGTGAGCTCCCGTTGCTCGGTCCCTGCTCCTGCCCACCTAGCAGTTTGAAAGCACGTCAAAATGCAAGTAGATAAATAGGTACCGCTCCAGCGGGAAGGTAAGCTGTACGCCGGCTCCCTCCCTGACCTAATGGTCAGGGGTTCCTATACCTTTACCTAAAGTTCCTTGGACTCCAATTGTTCAGGGCTTTGAAAATTAATTCAAGAACTTTGAACCTGACCAGGTAGCAGATAGGCAGCCAGTGCAAATGCTTTACCAATGGTATCACATCCTGTCTGCTGTCTGTACCTGCTGGACTTATTCTGCCATGCCAATAGAGCCCTGTGCCTCCCAGCTGACTAGGGACTCCTACCCTGGGCCCCAGACAAGCTCTGCACAGGCCTTTCTCAACCTGATATGTTTTTAGACCACAACTCTCATCACCCTTAACCAATGGGCATGCTTACTGGGAGTTGTAGTCCAAACTCTCTGTAGTCCTCCTCTGCAGGGCACCAGGTTGGTGAGCGCTATTTTAGAGAAAGGGTAGTTCGCTCGTCTCAATTTTGAAGGGGGTCGAGCCCTCGCCGTGTCTACCCCTCCTGTCTTCCCGCTGGACATGTTTACACGTGCAATGTAAATAACATCCCCAGCCTGTTAGTGTATTTTAAGAGACTTCAGAGGTTATTTACATTACAGATGTGTTTCCTTAAACCCATCCGTTCCTGAGTAGTGGTATGTTTTGACAGAAGCGTCTCTATGAAATTATAGATTGCACAAATGGAGCTGAATTCAAGTCAATCACAGGGGAGCAAGCTCCACGAATCTCGATGAGGTCACACACCTCCTGAAGGATGCAGTTTGTTAATCCGATATCGCAACCAAGGAATTCCATTAATAGACTTGCACGCACGCAACGGCTGTAGAGATCCTTGCTTCTGACAGTGAGTAATGTGTGGGAGAGAGAGAGAGAGAGAGAGAGAGAGAGAGAAGGGAGGGTGGAGAGGAGGAGGAAGAAAGAGAGACAGAGACAGAGAGAGGCCCTAGGCAGCTGAACACAGAAAGAGTTGATGTGAAAGGGACCACAGTTGGATGTTCAATCTACCGACAGTGTCTTTTTATATATAGATATAAATTTTTATTAGTTTTTTAACATATCATTTTCAACAATAATTAAACATACTTTTACATCTTATACAATTTCCATCAATCTCATCTGAAAATTTTCCAATCTAATCTCTTCGTATACATTTCTTACTTTCCCTATTACACTTAAATCTCATAACTAATATCTCTGTTCTTTTTCTACTTTGTAACGCCATATATTTCTCCTTACAAAACTTCTTGCAGTCCTACTAGCGTAATTTGTTGATTGCAATTGCTCTTCAGATAGTTCCTATACTTCTTCCAATCTTCTGTGAATCTCTGGTCCCGCAGGTTTCGAATCCTTCCTGTCATTTTGTCCAATTCTGCATAGTCCATTAATTTTGTCTGCCATTCTTTTTTCATCGGAATTTCTTCTTGCTTCCGTTTCTGGGCTAACAATACTCTTGCCGCTGTTCAGTCTACTGACAGTGTCAAGCCAGAAGCTCAGTTGAGGTCCCAGGTTTAGTCCCTGGCATCTGCATTTAAGTGTGGGAGAGGCTTCAGTCTGAAACCCTAGAGAGCCTCTGCTGGTCATTTGTCTGATGGGTCATTTGTCTGATGGACCATTTGTCTGACTAGGTACACGGCAGCATCCTGTGAAACATAAGCCCTACTCAATCCTTCTAGTTCAGAGTACAGTGGTACCTTGGGTTAAGAACTTAATTCATTCTGGAGGTCTATTCTAATGAGGCCTCCTGCTGCCACCGTGCCGCCGGAGCATGATTTCTGTTCTCATCCTGAAGCAAAGTTTCTAACCCGAGGTACTATTTCTGGGTTAGCGGAGTCTGTAACCTGAAGCGTCTGTAACCCGAGGTACCACTGTAAAGGCGGCATGCAAGGAGGGGCATATAAAACAGCTGCACCCTGAGGTCTGTTCCACACCAACCCTCCGTGGTGTCTGTGCATACAGCACAAAAGTCTGCCCTGGTGGGTAGGGAGCAGGAAGGATCCAGGCACACAACACACCATGGCTTCTCCACAATGTGAAGCCTTGATTGCTAAGTGTCAGAATCCCAGCCTGAACCAGACACTGGAGAGACACCTTCAGACTCCACACAGCATCCCCACTCCTGAAGACATAGAATCTTATAGCTGTAGAGTTGGGAGGGACTCTGAGGGCCATCTAGTCCAACCCCCTGCAATTCAGGGATCTCAGCTAAGCATCCATTACGGATGGCCATCCAATGAAGGAGAGTCCACAACATCTGGAGGTAGACCTGTTCCACTATCCAACAGCTCTTGTTGACAGAACGTTCTTCCTGTTGTTCAGTTAGAATCTCCTTTCTTGGAACCGAAAGCCATTGCCTCAAGTCCTGCCCTCCAGAGCAGGGGATAACAAGCTTGCTCCATCTTCCATGCGACAACCCTTCAGATATTGGAAGATAGCTATCGTATCTCCTTTCAGTCTCGTCTTTTCTAGCCTAAACATACCCAGCTCCTTCAACCCAGCTCCTTCAATCGTTCCTCATTTGACTTGGTTTCCATACCGATGTACACTGGGTAACATATACTTGCAGTTTCACAACCCTCAGCGAAACATAGAAACACATAAAACCTTTTGCCAAACTTGATGAAAAAAGAAAATTGTGTTAAAAGTACAGTTGATAGGGATTTTTAACTTGCTGTAGCTGTAAGGTGTTTTTTTTACGGTTGCATTTGCTGATTCATTTCACATTTCCCATTTTTGTTTTATGGTTACTGTATATTAATAAAGGGATGACAAGTAGACTACTAGTGGTTGTATGTTGAACATGGGGAAGCAGACTGAGACAGCAATATCACAATTTTTTTCTCAGTAGGAAGGAAACCTCATTTATTTCAAGGGGAGTTCTGTGCTTAGGCTGTGATACTATACTCCTATGTACCAGGGAGCAAGCTTCATTGGAAACAATGGCTCTTACTCTGAGAAGACATTTATGCAATTGCACTTTTGTGTACTGGAAGTTGTGTGTCTGTGTCTGTATGTTTGTGTGTGTAGGGGAGGGTATCCCCTACCAGAGCAATTTCTCTAAAAGCAGTAGGGGGCTGGAGCAGAGGGAACACTCTGAACATTAAGTATAACACAGCTGCGCTCTGTTTATGCTTAGGCTACAATAAAAAAAGCTATAAAATTTGAGATGTCAGAGCGCCACTTTGCTTTATTTATACTGTTTCCTCTGAGCTCTGTCACCCAGCACATTCATCTCCTCAGCTCCAGCAAGAACGGCAAAGATTAAAATATCACAGCTCAAAATAGGAGTCAAGAGGAAGGAGATTCATCATAGCCCTATTATTATTTTTAATGTACCAAAAAATGTAAATAGGGCAATGAAGTTGGCTTACAGTCATACCACTCTCCTTTTGGGTGGGTTTTAGTGTATGGAATGGGGAAGGTTTTGCAGATCTGAGACTTCCTTGGAGCGGGTGATGTATTATGCAAATAACAGGGGTCTTGGTGGGTTTTGCTATTTTTAAAAAAAGACTCATTCATCGTTTTCTGGGGTTTCCCCTTGTAGAAGCAGAAAAGCTCAGGGTAGCATTTTTGAAAATGAGTTTTTAAATAGGACACCTACGTACCAGATCCAGACTAAGTTAGCAGATCCTGGTTTCTGCTGAAAGCAACAAGTCCCAATTGTTCCGGAGTGTGGTTGACACTTCAATGTGTGAAGAAGTGGTCCCCGGTCCCTTGAAAGAGAAAGCAGTGCGGCCATTTCTAAAGAAGACGGCTTAAAACTTGTTAGTTTGGGCAAGTGCCTTCTTTTGGAGGACAATGGCAGAGAGAGTTGCCTTTTATTGAGAGCAAGGCAACATTAGGTAAAGGTAAAGGGACCCCCCCTGACCATTTGGTCCAGTTGTGACCAACTCTGGGGTTGCGACGCTCATCTCGCTTTATTGGCCGAGGGAGCCGGCATACAGCTTCCGGGTCATGTGACCAGCATGACTAAGCCGCTTCTGGTGAACCAGAGCAGCACACAGAAATGCCGTTTACCTTCCCGCCAGAGCGGTACCTATTAATCTACTTGCACTTTGACGTGCTTTCGAACTGCTAGGTTGGCAGGAGCAGGGACTGAGGAATGGGAGCTCACCCCGTCGTGGGGATTCGAACCGCCGACCTTCTGATCGGCAAGTCCTAGGCTCTGCGGTTTAACCCACAGCGCCACCCACGTCCCCAAGGCAACATTTCTCCTTCTCAACCTTTCTGCAGCTTTTGATATCATATCCTCTGTGGGGTGGGTATCTTCCAGTGGCTCCAGAGCTACCGATGAAGCAGAGAATAGTATTGGGAGAACGTTGGCAGTTATGCTATGTGGTGCCCCAGGCAATTGGGAGCGAGCAGTAGGGGTTTTGAGGCAAGGTGCCCCCAATATGCTGACGACACCCTGTTCGATTTATCCATAAGATCTGAGTCAGCAGAGGGTGTGTAGGGCTTAGGCTGCTGTCTGAATGCAGTGATGTGCTGGATGAGGAAAAGTTAGGCAAGCACGAATCCTGGCAAGACAGAGGCTCTGTGGGTGAGTGGTACTTGTGTCAGGGAAACTGGCCAGTTGCCTACTCTGGATGTGGTTGCACTTCCTCTGAAGTAGCACATATGCAGCCTCATGGATCTAGCCATGCTACTGGAGGCCCAAGTGGCCTTGCTGGTAAGTGGTACCTTTCCCAGGTTTGAATTTAATTCTAAATTATATTCCGGAAACATGGGAGATTTCAAGGGGTAAAAATAAATAAATGGATGTACCGTGCTATATTAGAAGCAAAAAAACTTGTGTTGATGAATTGGAAGAGCCGCAAAAGGATTCCATTGAGCACATGGATTGATAATATGGACAGATTAGCTACATACTAACGAATAGCATGTCGACGCAAAATAAGAATGGATAAATATGAAGAAATCTGGAACTAATATTTAAGCAATAAGGCGGATAGTGGTGGGAAGCAGGGGGAGGAGAGAGAGGTGGGAAAATATTTCCCTCCTCGGGGAAAGCCTCCAAGAGCCGCACACATGCTCCGCATGCTCTTTAAAGGGAGAGTGGCTCTTGGGGGAGCCTTCATCCCACTGCCCGGGAGAGGCTGTGCGCGGCTATCCCATAACCCAGAGCAGCAAGAGGGATTGCTGTGCAGCAATTCCACTTGCTGTCCTGGCTTATGGCTTAGCGTGCGGCTCTTGCGGGAGGTGGTGGAAGGGACAGAGCGCGCAGCTCAGAGCGCCACCTCCCAGAAAAGCCCCCAAGTGCTGCACGGAGCTTGGGGGCTTGGGGGTTTTTCCTCCTCGGGGAAAAGCCTGCAAGCACCGCACACACGCTCCACGTGGCTCATGAAAAGGAGCGCTGAGCAGAGCATGGGATGCATACAGGCTCTGCTCAGCCCTCCCTTTAAAGAATATTTTTTCCCTCTTGCATTCTCCCTCTAAAAATTAGGTGCTTCTTATGGTCAGGTGCGTCTTATTGAGCGAAAAATACGCTAAATAAATTAGCTGCAAACCTACCTGCTGGAATTTACTGAGATTTGAGGAGGGAGGTTCTATCAAATGCTGATTTCATCTGTCCTCTAATACAGAGGTTTTCAATCATTTTGCGTCCATGGCTCCCTTGACCAACTACATTCTATTTGCAGCATCCCTGTGGGCTGCCGCAACAAACCTTTGGGAGGCTGTCAGATGTCGGTGGTGGTTGCTCGTGAGGAACCAGTCAGGACTCAGACCTGCCTTTTACAGGTTTTTATTTTGGTGCAAACTATTTACAGTGCAGAGCCACAAGTTCATGTCTGCCTCAATTGTTAGTAGAATCCGGGAGTGGTTGTTTCCTGGACCTCCCCCAACATAAAAGTCTCGTTACTCCCAGCCTTTTCCTTCCCTCTTTGCGTTTTATACCTCTGTGCAGGGTGGGCGATGGAAGGGGCATGCTTCCCTCCTGGCCGGCTTGGCCAGGAGTGGTGCTGAGGCTCCCAGCAGCATCCTCTGGTCCTTTTCCCTCTTCCCCACTGGAGGTGGGGCTTTCCTCACCACCGGAAGAGGAACTGCTTCGCAAGATTTTCAGAGGCTCCCTGTAACCCAATGGCCCCTCTGCTTCCCAACCTTGTTCTGATGGCAGTACCCTGACAGAGGCAAAGATGTGAGAGGGCATCAGAGGAGGGAGGGAAGGAAAAGGACAGAGGTCAGTGTTGCCTGCGGCACCCCTGACCATCAGTCAAGGCACCCCAGGGTGCCATGGCACACTGGTTGAAAGCCACTGCTCTAATAGAATGTGGAAGTGGAAGTTAATGAAATGCTATGAAATTCTGCAAAGAATTAATGGAAAGGGAAGCCAAATTTATCATCTTCTGTAGCAAACAATCAGCTCCAGAAATGTCAAGAGGACATAACCAGTTTCTGCCATATAGGCGTTTCGAATTAAAGTTTCCTAAATGACGGCTAAGCCACATCCATTCAAACAAAATATTCTACAGCTGGACACCTTTAACTAATAAGAATGAAACACAGGTAATCCAGTAAATCCACTCAAGATTAATATTTACGCAAACCCCGAAGGCTTCCCGAGGTCTGCTGTGTTTCAGCATTTAGGCAACCCTAGACAATAAAAGCAGAACAGGCCATTTGCTATCAGTTACATTTTAACCAGAGGTTTTCCTAATGCCAGTTGGCTGACACTGATGCTTTGCTGACTTAATAGCATTTGTTTAGATATATTTAGTAACAGTCTTAATGTTGTCTAGACTACACATCAAAACGACTGCTAATGCAGCTCTGATCAATTTTCTGTAAAAGGACAGGCCAGCAAAAATAAGTAAGCATGGCTTGTCATGTTTGCAATTAATATATATATATATATATAGTAAAGTATCGCCGAAATGGAGATCGTATTTGAGCTAAGCAAGATAAGATGTGCAAGAGCTCAGCTGCATCTTACTTGAACTTAGAACACATATGTACATGAAGCTTTCCTTGTGGGGTAGGGGGAGGTAGCTGAGGTCTCCCCCCAGGATCTTATAAAAGGGGATGTCTGCATCTTGCTCCACCTTGATTCCCTCAAAGCACCATGGGAAATGTAGTTCACCCATCACAGAGTGACAACTCCCAGCACCCTTAACAAAGCACCCCATGTGCTTTATGTGTATGGTGTGCATGATGCCTTATATCCCATTGGACTCGGTGAGGTTTCTTACATTGCGATTAACTTGCCCTGTTTTCAGTGTGACCTAAGATCAAGCTCCATAGCTTGGCCAGAAGAGCATGAGACTCTTAATCTTAGAGTCGTGGGTTTGAGCCCCATGTTGGGTAAAAGATCCCTGCATTTCAGGGGGTTGGACTAAATGATCTTTGTGGTCCCTTCCAACTCTACAATTCTATGAAGTCTTGAAGTGTGGATCCAACCCAAAGTACGTGCTTGCACGCCTTCCAAATTTGCTGATTTCCACTTTTGCCACTCAGGTTTTGAATTCAAATTTCAAATGTCGGCACAGGAGAGCTACACTGTATGCTTTTTCTCAAAGTGTCGATTGGCTCTATGGTCAACATCCCAGCAAGGAAGGCCTGGTTTGTAGCTCCATTAGCTGACAGCCCATTACTGGCATTAGAACAAAACGTGGAGCTGGCAACCATCAGTCTGGACAGCTTTGTTGAAGGCAGAGCTTGGTAAGCAGAAAACAGAAAAATGGCAGCATTGCTGGGGCTGCTAACTTGCCCTGCTTTCAAATCATTTCCAGGGTGTCCATTTGCACCCTGAGGCAAAGGTGTTCTGTTTACGGAGCTTTGTCACAGACACCTGTGGCCATTCAATGGCATGTGGCTTAGCTAGGCACACCTCGAGGTACAGAGGAACTTTCATCTCAGCCATCGTTGCCCTTAAAAGCTCATTAAGCTCACATGCAGAATCCAGCGGCAAGGTTATATTGCGCCCATTGACATTGTTTAATGTTAAAGACAAATGATTATTCTTTTCTGTATACACCGCGGGAACTTTTTAAGTGTATATTGTCCTTGGAGTAATGCGATATGTAAATGTTATTGTTAGGAATTTGGCACTTGGCAATATATTTTACGTCATATAGCTGCCTTGGCTGAACGCTAGCCTCAGTTTTGGACAATGTACCCTTGTAAGCCAGGGATGGTTGGCAGAGATCACCTGGGAGCTTTTCGTGTCGGTGAACTGACAGCTTGTATTGGTTTTCTGCACCCTGTTTTAAATCACCACATTGCATCAACACTCAACGAACTAAATTGCATTCGTTCTGGAGTTGGGAACCTGCGGCATTCCAGATGTTGTTGGATTCCAAATCCCTTCTGCCCCAGGGATGATGGGAGTTGTAGTCTAGCAACACCTGGAGAAATTCAAGTTCCCCGTTTGTGTGTTATGTTGCTGCTGCAAACCCTTCCATGCCCTGAAGAAATGGCCAGGAATTCTCAGCAAGGTGGCCAGGAAGATGGTGGAGCATTGTCCCTGTTTGCTGTGGCAGCTAGAAATACTTTTTTAAGCTTAGTGTTGTTGTCTTTTAAAAAGCTAAAGTAAAAGAGAGAGAGAGAGAGAAGTGACAGCAGGAACCATAGCTGTCAAGTGTCCCTTATTTGGCGGGAAAGTCCCTTATCCCAGCGCCGTGTCCCGCTGCTGTCCCTTATTGATGATGTCCCTTAAATTTCCCGGGTTTGAAAAGAAGCAGCTCCTCTCCCTCCCTCCCTGCTGGCCAGGGAGGAGGGAGGCTCCAACTGTGTTGCTTGGCTGCATTGCTCACCCAATAAGGAGTATAAGAATGACTGGGGGGTGGAGCTTGCATGCCTTGTGCCGATCAAATCGGCCGCATTGCCTGGGGACTCGCCTTTGCTCAGCGCTTCCCAGCAGAGAGGTCACAGTGGTTTTCCTTTCTACATCCCCTTTGCTGGGTTGCTGTGCTGTGGGAACCACCGCTTGAGGCTTCGTTTGGCTGCTGGCTGGGCTTTCTGCCTTTGGCTTGGAGGGGCTCAGAAGTTGAACATACCTGTGCTTGGAAAATCCCTTATTTTGGCTGCTGATCCCTTATTTTCGAGGCTGCTGGTCCCTTATTTTCAAATCTGTAAGTTGACAGCTATGGTAGGAACATAGGCATTTTCCTGGCCACCTGTCAGAATGCCTGGCCCTGAGGAGAAGGTCCTGTTTGGTTCTTTTCCCACGCTTGGCAATGAGTGAGTGCCCAGTGAGCTAGGCTCCTGAGGGTCTCTTCTGAACCCTGGGGCCTTCAGTCAGGGCTGACTGATGGTGCCAGGCCTGCGCTTGGTCACAGTCTTCCCCACTATGGTGAGACGCGCTATATTTGTGCTTGAAAGGAGGTAATTATTTCTAAATTTGCACCTATACAGAAAAATTAGCATATTTATTTAATTTATTTAAAATATTTATAGGCTGCCATTAAGAGTAAAACTTGCTCAAGGCAGCTTTCAAGGCGAATGCAAATTGTATGCAAATCCCTGTCTTCTTTTTTGGGTGTGTGTGTGTGTGTGTGTGATGCATCTGGCAATGCAATGCAACATTGGCAATGTAAAAGTTCAGGCAATGCAGAAGTGGCTGCCCTGATGGGTCAATACAATCTGACGCACATTCTCTTGGCAATCGAAAGGAGCTGCTCTCCCTGCTATGCTGCATTCCTGAGAGTGGAGGAAGTTACCATGAGTTCCTGCTGGATGTCTGTTTATGATCTGCAAACTTTGAAAAAGTCAGTATCGTGCTTAGAAAGGAATTCCCCTTTGATCCAGTAGGATCCCTTTGACTCCCTTCCTCTGCTTTTGAATATATCATCTTAAGAGATACTGCAGAACCTCCCCACCATTAAACTTCGACAGAGGAGTACCTTCATTTGATAAGCTTACAATCATCTCCACATTTCCCTGGCCGTAAGTCCCACCAAACGCAATGGGGCTACTGCTGAGTAGACGTGCATAGGCAAGCACTGGCCATTCAGTCTGCTTGTCTCAAAGCTGACTCTTTCTCACCAGACACTGGATAACCCACCCCTCCACCCACAGGAGGCAACACCGAGGGGCCGAAGGGTCTTCAGCCCTCCCAATAAAATATTTGAGGGGGCATTGCCATTCAAATGGTGTGTGTGTGCCGCACCATGCGATCGATTATGTGGGGTGTAGCTTACTTGCAACCCCTGCCCCCAATATTTTATTCAAGTTGGCACCTCTGCCTCCAGTTTGACTCTTTTCAACCTTATTCTGGAGTTGCCCCTGTTATTGCTAGCATGGTGTGTGTGTGTGTGTGTAACAAGGGGAGTGCAGTAGGTGCAGCACACCCCATGTGTCCGCACTGAGGGGGGTAACAAAATGGTAGGTGGCACTCACCACAGGGCCTGCAGCCATAGCTGTCAGCCTTCCCTTTTTTGGCAGGAAATTCCCTTATTCCAGCACTGTTTCCCGCTGCTTCCCACTGCTATCCCAGATTGTTAGATATCCCGTAGACTGTCCCTGGGACAGGTGAGGCTGCTGATCCCTTATTTTCAAGTCTGAAAGTTGACAGCTATGCTTGCAGTGTGCCCGAGCCACGCGTCTCTCCTGGGAGTGGCACATTGGCTCGAGCACCCGCAAGCTCCACCCTGCCCCAAACAATCCGCTCGTTGTCTCCCCCTCAGCTGTAGGGTGGCTGAGTGGGAGGAGGCAGGCAGATTCCTTGGAGGCCCTGCGGTGCCCCTGTGGGCAGCTGGCCCCGACCCAGTGCCCGATCAGCTTGCTCCGCCGCCGGGGGTGAATGTGCTTCCCCATTGGGAGGAAGTCTTGAGGGGCTTTCATCCAAATGGGAGGGGAGAGCACATGACTACCTGCTTCCTTTTGCAGAGCAGGGTGAGCAACCTTCTTTGGTTTTTTTAATATAAAATTTTATTAATTTTTTAACATATCATTTTCAAGTAATTAAACATACTTTTACATCTTAAACAATTTTTTTACTTCCATCAATCACATCTGAAAATTTTCAGTCTAATCACTTAATATACATTTCTTACTTTCACTATTACATTTAAATTTCATAACTAATATCTCTCTTCTTTGCAATATTTCATATATTCATCCTTACAAAACTTCTTGTAGTCCTACTAGCGTAATTTGTTGATTACAGTTGTTCTTCAAATAGTTCGTATATTTCTTCCAATCTCTTCCAATCTTCTGTAAATCTCTGGTCCCACAGGTTTCAAATCCTACCTGTCATTTTATCCAATTCTGCGTAGTCCATTAATTTTGTCTGCCATTCTTCTTTCGTCGGTATTTCTTCTTGCTTCCATTTCTGGGCAAGCAACCTTCTTTGAAAGGAGACTCCACCCACACAACCACTTCCTTCTCATTGCCGCAGCTTCCTCCAGTGGTGGTTTTGTGACAGGTTTAGCGGCGCTAGGCACCAGTGCCTCAGGGGGTACTGCAACAATGATTCAGAACAGAGCACAAATACGTGTGTGTGTGTGTGTGTGTGTGTGAAATTTTAACTTTGCACAGGGTACTGCTGAAATTTGAGAACCCAAACTTCTCCTCTGCTTCCTCTGTCCCATCCTTGGGCAGTGTCAGGATTAACCAGTAGGAATCTGTTGGGTGTTCCTCAATTGGCCTTTGGTGCAGCACCCTGCCTAATCCACAGTGCCCTCTTGTGATTGGCTTCCAGTGGGTTTGGGTTTGTGAATTTGGCAGAAAGTGGATTTGGTCATTGATAAGCACCCCTGAGGCACACTTGGGCATGGGCCCCCTTCTCTACCGTCCTTCCACGACCGACCAGCATGGGAAGCTGTGTGGTCGAGTGCTCTTGGGGACTTGGTGAGTGCCCCCTGCTGAATAGCAGAGATAGGGTGCACCGGTCATATCACAAAAACCCATGGCTCCCCTTTTTGGGCAGCTGGGAAACTTTGACTCACATATCACTGCTAGGCTGATGTAGCACTGGTCAGGCAGTGTTACCTGGGTTGGTAGAATGAAGGTTTACCTTCCTGCTGGCACACGTTCAACCTACCCATGTTTAACTAAGTGGGATGCATATCCCCAAGTAGTGTTGAGCAAGTGTAACACTAAACCAAAGCTGGTCTCTGCAGCCTCTGGAGTAACTCTGGCTCTTCCTGAGAATTTTGTATTTTTAACACAACCTCTTGACATCTATGGGACGTGGCTGGCGCTGTGGGTTAAACCACAGAGCCTAGGACTTGCAGATCAGAAGGTCGGCGGTTCGAATCCCCGCGATGGGGTGAGCTCACATTGCTCGGTCCCAGCTCCTGCCAACCTAGCAGTTCGAAAGCACATCAAAGTGCAAGTAGATAAATAGGTACTGCTCCGGCAGGAAGGTAAATGGCGTTCCCGTGCGCTGCTCTGGTTCGCCGGAAGCGGCTTAGTCATGCTGGCCACCTGACCTGGAAGATGTACGCCGGCTCCCTTGGCCAATAAAGCAAGATGAGCGCCGCAACCCCAGAGTCGGCCACAACTAGACCTAATGGCCAGGGGTCCCTTTACCTTGACATCTGCTTCAAGCCTTTGGAATGGAGTATGTTGCACTGCTCACTAACTAAGCAAGCTAAGTGATTAAGCCAATAAACTGGAATGCCCAAAAGCCGCTGGAGAATCTTAAGTAACGCAGATACATTGCAGCACGCCATTTGTACGTGTTTTTACAGCACGTTTTGCTAGGCTGGAAATACTCAGAGCACACCTAGCAAAAGCTATCCCATATCACCCCAGCCTGCAGAGCTAGATATTCAGTGATATCTGTATCTTGTAATGCTAGATGATTTGTTCCTTGTCTGGATGTTTTGATTTTTGGTTGAAGAAAAAAACGAGAACCGCCAATGATATGGAGATGACCTATGGTTGTAAGCAATGAAGGATTAAGTCTGGGACTTTGAACTAGGAGAAAGAAAGAAGAAATCAGTGTGGAACATGTACAGATATGTTTTTAACAAGGGATAGTATTCACGTGTGTCCTTAAATACCAGAACTAGCTATATGGTGCTACCCAAAAGAAAGTTGGTTCTGGTTCGCATCTTAATGCGCACTTACTTAATTTGCATTTTCTGAAAAACTACACTAGGGGTAGCAGATCCCCAGTTTGGAAACTAGATCTGGTGTCCCAAGGAAATTTTCATCCCCTCTTCCAAAGTTCCCAATTATTTTAGTGGAAGTGGCAAAAAAGGTGTAGACACAGTGTATGGGGTATGTGCACCTGCTGACACAGGTGCAAATAGCCTCCTTCCCAGTCACCAAATCATTTGATGAGTGGAGAGGCAGTGATAGACACCCCGCCTTAGTTGTTCTGCACAGATCAGCTGAGGAGGGGGGCCTGTGTGCCAGTGTGTAGGTGCATGTGAGAGTGTGTATGACTATTTGGGATGGGTACACTCACCTTTGGCCACACTTAGTACTTACTGTGACCCCTGGAGGTTGGGTAAGGAAGGATGTGGTTGTTTGTTGTTTGTTGTTGTTGTTATTGTTTTTAAATGGGTTAGCCCTGCAATATGCAAGCCACATTTGGGGATGATGCTGTTCTCCAACCCAAACCTGTGTACAAAAATGAATGTATAAGGGGGAAGATCATGCAAACATGCAAATTAGGAAATGTAGCTTGTAAAAAATAATAATGTGTATATTAGGAGGAAAGAGGGCTTAAAATGCTGACAAATCTCTTCAAACTGAAATGGTGAACTGAAGACTTTCAAAAACTGAGAAAATGAAATGGACCGATTCATCTGCCCCTAGCTGTAAATATGGGTGCTGGGCTGGTCCTCCCATTGGACAGAATGAAGCAGCTGCTTCAAGCAGCAAGTTCTGGAAGGCAAAGGAGTGATGGTGGAGTGTTGGAGAACAGAGCTGTGTCCTGCAATGCTCCTGTTGTCCTGAGGTGCGCTGTCCTGTCGTAACCAGTGCTGAAGTCAGATTCCATTGCCAGGCTGTTCCGGTTGTGGAATGAGGCGTCTGAGTGTGTGCTGTCTTGTCCTTCATCTCAAGCAGCTCAATGTCTTGGTTTAGCCCAGTATGGATGAACGATCATCCTCCTGTTCAGAGGTTGACATTTGCCTGGCTGAAATTCATCCTTAAGCTCTGAAGATGGCTTTTCCTTGTCCGGATAAAGGACAGAGAAAGTGTGCATGTAGAAACTAACCTACTGCACAAACGTCAAATTAAGATGAGTTGCTGTGCTTACTTTTGCCTCTGGCTCCATCCACCATCTACAACCCTCAGAAATGCATGGCACTAGGAGTGCTAACAGACCCCCACAAGATCATGGTAGTGCCTTGACAAAATGATACTTATGTACATAATTTTGAGCCTCATCTGAGCAATAGGCTAGCGGCCAATAATCTGGAGGTGCAGATTCTGGGAAAAGTTCAATACCATCTACCTAATAACCAGTACATAAAAAATCTTGCCAGGGCTAAAAAAGTGGCAGCCCTATTCATCTTTAGGTAAACGATCTGATGCAGGCACCAGAATTACTTTTCCGACAGATAAGAAATTGAAGCTGAGAGATGAACTCATGGCTATTTATTTCTTTATTTGAATTTATATACCACCCTATACCTGCAGGTCTCAGGGCGATGTGTTGACTACCCGATGTGTTGAACCCAAAGGTGCAACCGTAGTCATAGTGACTTGGTCTATGAAGGATTAGAGTGCATCTGTTCCAGATCGCACCGATGCATATTTCTAGCTAAGTAAAATTCAAAAGATTCATTCAAGGGATACAGCTGGTGCCAGCAAGTCAAAAACGAGACCTGTTCTCTCTCTGTGTGTTAAGTCCTAAGTGAGCAATAGGCTAATAGACGGTAATCCAAAGGTGCCAATTCTGGGGGAAAACACAAT
This sequence comes from Podarcis siculus, assembly GCA_034642415.1. NCBI lineage: Eukaryota > Metazoa > Chordata > Lepidosauria > Squamata > Lacertidae > Podarcis > Podarcis siculus. The sequence continues at coordinate 31,368,329 of JAXCMG010000011.1, forward strand.
ACCATTTAATAACTAAAATGTAATTACTAATGAAAGCTGGATGGTATCAGGCACCTGATATCTAGAAAGATCAGAATCCCCTCTCCCGCAAATCTAATTAATACTTTGCGCCATTAATTATCCCTAGCATCAAACAAAAGTGGAGTGTTCCACCCAGTGCTTTTTTTCTGGGGGGACGCAGGGGTATGCATACCCCTAAACATTTTGTGAATCTAAGTTTGGCCTCATTGAGGGGCAGTGTTTCAATATGAGTAGGAAAAGGAGAGTACCCCTAAATATTTTTAAAAAGAAAAAAAGCACTAGTTCCACCTAGTTTGCATTACTCCTCAAAATACATTATTGAAAAGCCCTATAAATGTAGAGCAAAAGGTTAGCATAGCCCTCCTTCCGAATTCTTCATTTCTGTCTCCAAATTCTTCCTTTTGATTGCTAGATATGCACTGAACTTTATGTTTTGCTTTCCTATGAGTGAGTCTTAAAGTGCCTAGGGTTAATGCGATATGACTGGTTGAGCATTGGGGCTAGGACATGGGTCAGCAAACTTTTTCAGCAGGGTCCACTATCCCTCAGACCTTGTGGGGGGCCAGACTATAATTTTTGGGAGAAATGAACAAATTCCTATGCCCCACAAATATGCAGCTTTCCATTACGAGGATTGAACCTGCAACCTTGGCGTTATCCGCACCATGCTCTAACCAACTGAGCTATCCAGTTGATCATATCAGCACCTATCAGCCGCAGTCACCATGACCAATGGCAAGGGATCCAGCAGCATCTTGAAGGCCACAGGTTAGCCATCCCTGGCAGACACCTTCCTCTTGGAGCATGGAGGGCATTCTCCAATGGCTGAGCTTGGTTGACCCTAGCAGGTCCCCGTGTGCCGTTGACATAACCTGTGTTAGAAGCCCATCCGAGACAAAGGACCGAGAACCGTCATAACCCAACGTAGCTCTGTTGTAGTTTATAGTGAACAGATAAGTGAGGGGGAGAGGGGTGGGGAGAGAGAGACAAAGCGACAAGATGAAAGATAATTATTGCTTTCAAGCCTGACTGTGGTGACTTCTTAATTGCTTCGATAAAGCAAATTTCCACACTGCAAAACTTATTAGAACAGTCCCTGCATTCATCTCTCCTCGCTGGTAAGCTTGTTCACAGCAGCACCCACTGGAGGCAACAAGCAGTCGCCGTTATCGCTGCAGACGGGATATGGCACAAAGATACAGTGCTGTTAGCCACAGAGGCCCTGGCACAGATGCCTGTAACATTAGGTTCAGGGTTTGTCTTCGCTGTCCGAATGCATTGCTTGAGATTACTTAAAAGCAAAAACACCTAAACTTCGTCAGCTTGAACCGATTTGTTAACTGCATGCAAGGAAGATTTATTTTAAGGTAAAAAAGTACGTCTCTCTATTTTAGCTGTTTAGGGCTCAATCTAGGACAGGCCTGTGGATAGCAGTGGGTGTCACTTCGGTTTCGCTCAGTTTCTCATTTTTTCCCACTTTTAATGTATGTGTATCAGTTTGCTTAAAAGAAAAGTCTTCACAATAATCAGCATTTAGTGTGCATTTCACCTAACCTACACATTTTTGTATGCCTCTTATACACGTATTGGCACATCGGTGTTCCCTAACGCATTTTTCTTTTGTGTTAGATCTGCCAATACATACATTTTTTGCACACTTTCCCATAACATATGTATTTTTGTACTTATCATTTGATTGAAGAACTGCATTGCAAAATGAGGGGGAGAACAGATTCTGAAGGACGGCGGCATTTTTTGTGGCGTATATTGTTTCAGGAAATGCAAATTTGGGCTGTTTGCATTAAAAGACAAACTGAATGGAACCCCCCAAAGCCATTCCTAGCTGTAGATAACAACTACAACAACAATGTATATCACTGGAGGGTCATAGATTCCCAATCACTGATGTAGACATACTTCTCTATGGTCCCATCTGCACTATACATTTAAAGCAGTACAGTGGTACCTCGGGTTACATACGCTTCAGGTTACATACACTTCAGGTTACAGACTCCACTAACCCAGAAATAGTACCTCGGGTTAAGAACTTTAATTCAGGATGAGAACAGAAATCGTGCTCCAGTGGTGCGGCAGCAGCAGGAGGCCCCATTAGTTAAAGTGGTGCTTCAGGTTAAGAACAGTTTCAGGTTAAGAACTGACCTCTAGAACGAATTAAGTACTTAACCCGAGGTACCAACTGTATTGTACCACTTTAAACAGTCATGGCTTCCTCAAAAGAATCTTGGGAACTGTAGTTTGTTAAAGGTTCTGAAAGCTGTTAGGAGACCCCCTATTCCCTTTGCAGAGTTACAATTCACAGAGTGCTTTAACAATCAGTCCCTGTTCCCTGTTCCCAGATAACTCAGGGTTTCCCAAACTTAGGTCTCCAGCTGTTTTTGGACTACAGTTCCCTTCATCCCTGACCACTGGTCCTGCTAGCTAGGGATGATGGGAGTTGTAGTCCAACAACAGCTGGGGACCCTAATTTGGGAAACCCTGTCCTAGTCCGACACTCTAACCACTGCTCCACACTGGCTTCCTAGAGCACTTCTGCTATGGGGCAGCTATATAAATTAAGTAGGTGAATAAATATGGGGAAAGCAAAAGGTTACTTAGAGAAGGAACTGGAATATTTTCCTTGAAGCTTGGATTTGTTTTATTCTGTATTGTTTTATTTGATGTTTTAATGAGTTGTAAACCTCTTTGCGATTTTTTCCTTTAAAATACCAAGCGGCACAGAAATGAAATTAATAATCACAATAAACTTCACTGTTAAAAAAGAAAGGGACTAAGACATTCGGTTGTGGCAGCTGTAACCTAGGTGAAAGGTGCTATTTGGTGAATATTTTACAGATTTGAGTTTCTAACACTGGCTTAAAGTGGTACAATACTGCTTCAGATGTAGGGCCCAAAAGGCAAAAACTCTTTCCCCAACAGGGATAATCAGATCTAATAAGCTGAAGTGTAAGGCTGTATTAGCTGCGTTTTCAGAAGCAAAGCAATAAAAAAAACAAAATAATGCACAGCACCAAAGCAGAAACCATGCGAAAGTTGTATGTTCGAACGCTAAGTCTATGAGGCTTCCCTGAAAACAGCCCTCCGATGAGCGTCAAATCGGGAAGACCGATCAGCCCAACATGAAAGACTCGAGTGTTGCGTTGCTATGTGAGCTTGGGGTATAATTTTGCAAGCTGACAGGAGTGAAGCATCTCCTCAATATCTGTATTTGGCAGAAGAGATGAATGCATACATCAGGAAACAATGTTTAAGTGTTTTATTTCCTTATTTCAGCCTGACAACCTGTCAGCGTAGTTAATGGCCACCAAGAGAGAGGGAGGAATGAGGGGGAGGGAAAAGAAAGCGAAAGGAAACAAAGGTGCAGATTTTTTAAAAAAAAGGAAAAGAAAGGGAAAAAGAACCAAAAAGGGGGGTGGGAGAGAGGCAGAAGAAAATAAAATATTTGTGGGGCATCAAATCCAAATAGATATTTAGGAACATAGCATGCAGCCTCGTACTCAGACTATTGGCCCACCAAGCTCAGTATTAGGTCAGCCACCCCAGAGCTGTCTGGAAAAATGAGATCCCAACTCCCATCAGCCCCAGCCAGCGTGGAGAGCTGTCAGGAAGGATGGGAGTTGTAGTGCCATGTTGACTACGTGCTACTCAACCGTGGGACTCCTCATCACCAAGTCCTGGGTCAGGCTCCACCTTGGGGTGAGGAGTCAGGATCCTGCAACAAGGCCATGGAGGGTCTGTCTGCACCCAGGGGGGATTCAGCTGCAGAGGGAGAGGTGGAGCCTTAAACGCCAGATGGAAACTTGACCCATCTGGAAAAGTGCCCAGTTACACTTTGTTTTCAATGTTGAAGGTCATCAATTTAGAATTGGTAATATTATGTATCTATATATCTCTATCTCTATCTCTATCATCTATCTATCATCTACCTATCTATCATCTATCTACCTATCTATCATCTATCTATCATCTATCTATCTATCTATCCACACACACACACACACACACACACACTGATCAGAAGGTCAGCTGTTCGAATCCCCACAATGGAGTGAGCTCCCGTTGCTCTGTCCCAGCTCCTGTCAACCTAGCAGTTCAAAAGCACATCGGCGCAAGTAGATAAATAGGTACTGCTGTGGCAGGAAGGTAAACAGCATCACAGTGTTCCGTTGTGCCACATGACCCGGAAAGCTGTCTGCCGACAGACGCCGGCTCCCTTGGCCTGAAAGCGAGATGAGCGCCGCAACCCCATTGTTGCCTTTGACTGGACTTAACCGTCCAGGGTTCTTTTACCTTTACCTTCCCCCCTCACACACACTGGTATGTGTGTGTGAGGTTGCCCGATCTGAGTTTTATTGTCTTGGGGGACTGTGGTAAGAATTGTAAATTGAAAGATGGAAAGAGTTGTGATGGGAGAGGGTTCAATTAGTACGCCTTAGAATTCCCTCCTACAACAGATGAAGGACAGATATAACAGATGAGTAAGTTTTGAAGTCAACCTTTCAAACAGCTGTATGTTGGGAAGTATGAGAATTCAGTGGTGGCTGGTCCATTGGGACAAAGGTGGCACCCCAGAAACCAACGTCACCTGCTAGCTTCTTCCTCTTGTGTCTCAGTGTTGCCCTTGTAGAATCCAGCAGGGAAGAGGTATATGGACTAAATTAGGGAATTAGCTGGCTCTGTCTTTCATTGGCTCTGTTTCCACCTGCTACTTGAGCTCACTGCCTCCTGCCCTGCCAGTCTCAACGAACACCAGCCACCACTGATTCTCTTCATTTATTTTTAGGATGGAATCTGTGGTTTTGCCATTCAGTTTTATTTCTCACAGAAGTTTTGCCAAGTAATTTCCTGGGCATAGAACAGTAAGAACTTAAAAAGTAAAGTAAAAAAAGACACACATGCACAGAGAGATCAAAGGACATTAGCCTAGAGAACTACTCAAAGAACATAATGTGTACAAGTGTTTTTCTTATCAAAGACACAGCGTTATCACACACCTCTATTATTCTTTCTTGGGTGTTGTCCAGGCCCATTCATATGCTCCTTTGAGGTGCATCATGCCCCAAAGTTTCATGGACATTTCATGGCTGAGTCGAGATTTGAACCCAGGTCTCTCAGGTCCAGCTTTCAAACCACATTTTACACTACTGCTATCAAGTTTACTGCTTAGCAGAAATGAACTGGGGTACCGAATGTAGGTGTTGTTGTTGTTTAGTCCTTTAGTCGTGTTCGACTCTTCGTGACCCCATGGACCAGAGCACGCCAGGCACTCCTGTCTTCCACTGCCTCCCGCACTTTGGTCAGACTCATGCTGGTACCTTCGAGAACACTATCCAACCATCTCGTCCTCTGTCGTCCCCTTCTCCTTGTGCCCCTCATCTTTCCCAACATCAGTGTCTTCTCCAGGGAGTCTTCTCTTCTCATGAGGTGGCCAAAGTATTGGAGTCTCAGCTTCAGGATCTGTCCTTCCAGTGAGCACTCAGGGCTGATTTCCTTCAGAATGGAGAGGTTTGATCTTCTTGCAGTCCACGGGACTCTCAAGAGTCTCCTCCAGCACCATAATTCAAAAGCATCCATTCTTCGGTGATCAGCCTTCTTTATGGTCCAGTCTATGGTCTCTGCAGATAATAATAATAATAATAATAATAATAATAATAATAATAATAATAATAATAATAATAATAATAATAATAAACCCTGCCTACTTTCTCACAGATGTAAGTCCTGGCAATTTTCCACTGAAAATTTTGGACGGCAGATTGGCTGTCCACATTATATCAGTGTGCTTGGCTAGGTCTCCAGCAGGAAAAAATAGGAAGTAGATCTGAAAACATTAATACTGCTTTAAAACAACTGCTAGAGATGATTGTTTCTTGGAACACATTCTTGTCAAGCACAGCTTTGGAAATGCATAAGGCATGGCAAATGGCTTCCAAGAAGAAATACCTTTATTCTTTATTTTAAAATAGGATTTCCTTTTTAAAAATCTTTTATTTGCCCCCACATTTTAACTTTATATCAGGAGCGGTGAACTGTTTTCCACCCAGGGACCACATTCCCTTCTGGGTGACCTCCTGAGGGCCACACGTTGTGGTGGGTGGAGCTAATGAGGGCAGAAAAAGTCGATTTTACCATTGTACAGTAGTCTAGCTTACACACAAACACACCTCCCTCTGTTTTCCACCCAGACAAAGCAAGAGGCATTGTCTAGAGCAGTGTTCTTCAAACGTGGATCTCCAGCTGTTTTTGGACCACAACTCCCATCATCCCTAGCTAGCAGGACCCGTGGTCAGGGATGATGGGAACTGTAGTCCAAGAGCAGCTGGAGAATCAAGTTTGGGAAACACGGGTCTGGAGTTCAAGGACCCATTCCAGCCACACAAAAATACTCAAGGAGGTTGCAAGCAGGGCAATATGGGTTGTAGCTGTGGAGAAAGTAGCACCTTAGAGAAATCTTCTGAATGCCCCTGGTGTGGATTTTGCCAATGAAAACTGAATTATGCACTGGATTTTTATTATAATTTTTATTCGCGTTATATTTATTTCCCTGCCTTTGTTGGCCTCAAAAGCAACTTGCTCAGGGTTTTCATGTGGTCTCCCATCCAGTCGCCGGGTGACATAGTTGTATCATGAGCCTTCTTAAGCCATGAGGCTCTATGCGCAAAACGGTGGTGGACACATGAAATGGACAAATGGACACCAGCCTCATTACGCGCACCCTGAAATTTTCCTGAGCGGGTACAGGGTTTAATATAAAATCCCACCCTGGAGCAGCGAACCAGCAAATTCTGGCTCAGAACACCCAGAATTCCTGCAAAGGCCCCAGGAGGAGATTTTACAAGAGGGCGATGATGAATGTGGTGCCGATGGCCGCGAGCGGGTTTTGCGCTACAAAAGTATAACACTGAGAGCGTTTATGCAACAATTCTGCACGCAGTCTACAAGAGGTGTTAGCTTGCTAAAACACCAGCTTAAACTGTTTTAGAATGTAACTAGATGAGTAATTTAGGTCAGGAGCAGAAACAAAAAGAGGCACTTTTGTCAATCTGTGCTCCTCTCTCAAACTTGTGGGTGAAGCATCAGGCCTGGTCTGGTGGACAGCTTTGCAGGGCACTGCCTGATGTCCTCAATGGCTCAGAAGGCCCCCTCATGAGACTGACATGGATGTGCTGCTATGCACCGCCCACCCCAGCAACCATCTGAATGGCCATTTTGTCAGTGGGTGAGTGATGCATAGATGTATGAAATCTACAATTGGAATAGATTCGTTGGATCGATAGGCCGGGACATTGTGTTTTGGGTTTATTAAGAATGAACGAGTGCTGAGATTGGCTCCCATTCAAAAGATGCATCACTGCCTGCCCAGCGCTAAAGTAGCTGTCATGGGGCCCAGTGGGTAATAGTGCTGCGGCCATGACTTTGGTGGCAGAATTAAACAATACTTCACGGTTGAAGAGGGAGTGAATGTGTGCGCGTGCGTATGTGTTGGAGGCCATGCCCCCCTCCAAATCTGGTGCAAACCCTGCAAAGCACTATACAGTGGTACCTCGGGTTACAGACGCTTCAGGTTACAGACGCTTCAGGTTGCAGGTGCTTCAGGTTACAGACTCCACTAACCCAGAAATAGTACCTCGGGTTTAGAACTTTGTTTCAGGATGAGAACAGAAATTGTGTGGCTGCGGCGCAGCAGCAGCAGGAGGCCCCATTAGCTAAAGTGGTACCTCTGGTTAAGAACAGTTTCAGGTTAAGAACGGACCTCCAGAACGAATTAAGTTCTTAACCCGAGGTACTACAGTGGGCGCTCAGGTTGCGAACGTGATCCGTGCGGGATGCACGTTTGCAACCCGCAGCATTTGCAACCTGCAGCGGCACGTCTGTGCATGTGCAGGTTGCAATTCAACGCTTCTGCACATGCATAATGCGCAATTTAGCACTTCTGCACATGCGTGACCTCCGAAACCCAGAAGTAACTAGTACTGGTACTTCCGGGTTTCAGAGTGTCCGTAACCTGAGAAAACACAACCTGAAGCGTCTGTAACCCAAGGTATGGCTGTACAGTACTGTATACATAGCAACCCTAATTTTAATAAAGGGTATGAGAACATGGAACAGCCTACTAGATCAGGGTCAGTGGCCCATCTAGTCCAGCATCCTGTTCTCACAGCAGCCAACCAGATGCCTGCAGGCATCCCACAAGCAGGATTAAAGTACAAGAACACTCTCCCCTCCTGTAGTTTTCAGCAACAACTAGTGTTCAAAAGCATTGTTGCCTCTAGCTCCTTCAGGTATACTGGGCCGAGGCCGTTTAGGGCTTTAAAGGTCAGCACCAACACTTTGAATTGTGCCCGGAAATGTACTGGGAGCCAATGTAGGTCTTTTAGGACTGGAGTTATGTGGTCTTGGTAGCCACTCCCAGTCACCAGTCTAGCTGCCGCATTCTGGATTAGTTGTAGTTTCCAGGTCACCTTCAAAGGTAGCTCCACGTAGAGCGCATTGCGGTAGTCCAAGCGGGAGATAACCAGAGTATGTAGCACTCTGGCAAGACAGTCCACGGGCTGGTAGGGTCTCAGTCTGTATACCAGATGGATAGACAGCTGCCCTGGACACAGAATTGACCTGCGCCTCCATGGACAGCTGTGAGTCCAAAATGACTCCCAGGCTGCACACCTGGTCCTTCAGAGGCACAGTTAGCCCATTCAGGACCAGGGAGTCCTCCATACCCATCCGCCCCCTATCCCCCCAAAACAGTACTTCTGTCTTGTCAGGATTCAACCTCAATCTCTTAGCTGACATCCTTCCTCCAACCGCCTCCACACACACACATAGGACCTTCACCGCCTTCACTGGTTTAGATTTAAAAGAGAGGTAGAGCTGGGTATGAATTTGTTAATCCTCTTTCGAAGCCATCCAAGTTGGTGCCGATCATGGCTGCCACATGTAATAAACCCACACTCACACACCAACATCATACCTTCAAACTTGTCCAGGCCCTAAACCGGGACACGTGTCTTTCAGGCCGTGCTCCCAGGTGAGTCATGTGACCTGTGTGAGATCACGGCCTCAGAAAAAGCACTTTGGGGGGGGGTTGATCATGACATGAGATTGCAGCACCCAAAATGGCCTCTGTGCTCTTGTGTGAAAAAAACGGGATGTCCCGGTTTTCCCGGGACAGATGCAGGGTATGCAACATCACCATCAGTTGTTGGGACAAAGATTCTTTCAAGAAGAAGAAGAGTAAGGAAAACCCATTGGGAGCATCCAGTAGAACAGAGTTTATTTTTTATTGATTTTACTTTGAAATCTGATTGGCTACGCCGACTGGCAGTGACTCACCTGGATTTTAGAAAAGGACATTTCTGCCGCTACCTGGATATGTCATAGGGCTAAACCTGGGGCTTACTGAGCCATAGCCCTCCCCCATAACTGATTTTATTCTTACAGTTACCACCCGTTTGTGCTGTATTTGGCAAATAATTTTGCTACTGGTTAATCTACAACTTTACTGGTGGGCAGGTGGGTAGGAACCAATTACTGTACCTTGAGCAGTACTATTTAATGAGTGTAATTTCTACTTGCTTTGACAAGTTCCAGTTGGGTTTTCCCCCCCTTCCTAAGAGAAAAAAATGAACAATGAGCTAAAAATTAGAAATAATGTACTTTTAGTAAACTATATCTCAGAGGAGCCGTGTGTGTTCGTTCATGTACAGGCGGAATTAGTCTTAACCTGCCAAGCAGTAGGGGGGGGAAATTATAACACCTTTCAAAGATGTAAATTGACAATTAACAAAACAATAGAATCCTCCAGCCTTCCTACACAGAGGTGCAAATTGATAATCAGGCCTCAATGAAAAACCGGTAGGTCCTGGTTAGATTTGAGTTTGAGATGAAGATTCCCAAAGAAAGGAATGAAGGAAAGGGAAAAGGCAGTGGGCAGGGGAGAAGGAGACATCTGAGAAAGACATTGGGTGTGTGTGTGGTTTGAATAAAACCCAGCATCGTGAAGCTAGCAGCTGATCCACTTTCCATGGGCTTCTTCTGTATGTGAAAGGTGAGCTCTTTGCAACCATCCTTGGATGGTTCCTAGGGCTGTAGCACTGTCTCAGGGATTGATTGCATTGATATATCCCTCATTTCCTCTATGGAAGAAGAGTTTGGATTTGATATCCCACTTTTTCACTACCCTAAGGAGTCTCAAAGTGGCTAACATTCTCCTTTCCCTTCCTCCCCCACAACAAACACTCTGTGAGGTGAGTGGGGCTGACAGGCTTCAGAGAAGCATGACTGGCCCAAGGTCACCCAGCAGCTGCATGTGGAGGAGCGGAGACGCGAACCCGGTTCAGCAGATTACGAGACTACCGCTCTTAACCACTACACCACACTGCAAGGTGGTGTTCATAGTTCTCCTCCCCATTTTGGTAGGTTAAGCTTGGAGAGTGTGCCCCAGGTCACCAAGTGAACTTCATGTCTGGGTGAGGATTTGAATTCTGTGTCCACCACTCTAATCATGGCACTATGCTGGCAGAGGTGTGTCAGGGTTGGCATAGCTTGCTGTGAACAGGACCTCTATCTCAAGCTTCCTTGCACCTTCTGTTCATGAAAGGAGGGGAACATCTTGAGAAAGCAACAGGAAAGGTGAGCTCTCCTATAAATGCAGAGATCATCTTTTTTCAATGGGGAATCAAACTCTTAGTTCCTTGCAGGAAAAGATGCTCCATGCATCATCCATAGGAGAACCCACTGTTGCTGCCTCTATAGCAGTCTTCCCCTTTTAGTAACTTAGGAAGTTGCCTTCTACAGAGTCAGACCATTGGTCCATCCAGCTCAGTAGGGTCTACACTGACTGGAAGAAGCTCTCCAGGGTTTCAGGTGGTGGCCTCTTCTAGACTTACTTGATGACGCCAAGGATTGAGCAAAGCAGATTCTCCACCTCCGAGCTACAGTCCTTTCCCCCCAAGGTAAGGGAGAGTTGGCTAGGGGGAAGCAGAGTAGCAAACCACAAGTGTTTGAATGGAACAATTGAAAAGCACTGGGTGCATTTGAGATGGGAAGCGGGACAGTTTGACAGGGACAAGGTGTTGGCACTAACATATCAGTCCCTATGTACAGGAGCAGGTTTTTCATTGCCATAGGCACCAACTCCTTTTGTTGTTGTTGTTGTTTAGTCGTTTAGTCGTGTCGGACTCTTCATGGCCCCATGGACCAGAGCACAGCAGGCACTCCTGTCTTCCACTGCCTCCCACAGTTTGGTCAAACTCATGCTGGTAGCTTCAAGAACACTGTCCAACCATCTCGTCCTCTGTTGTCCCCTTCTCCTTGTGCCCTCCATCTTTCCCAACATCAGGGTCTTTTCCAGGGAGTCTTCACTTCTCATGAGGTGGCCAAAGTATTGGAGCCTCAGCTTCAGGATCTGTCCTTCCAGTGAGCACTCAGGGCTGATTTCCTTCAGAATGGATAGGTTTGATCTTCTTGCAGTCCATGGGACTCTCAAGAGTCTCCTCCAGCACCATAATTCAAAAGCATCAATTCTTTGGTGATCAGCCTTCTTTATGGTCCAGCTTTCACTTCCATACATCACTACTGGGAAAATCATAGCTTTTACTATACAGACCTTTGTTGGCAAGGTGATGTCTCTACTTTTTAAGATGCTGTCTAGGTTTGTCATTGCTTTTCTCCCATATTAGAGGGGGCCGTCCCCCCAAAGCTGATGGACATTGCCATACAAATGTTGAGTGTCTGCTGCGTCTTGTGATTGATTATGCGGGGCGGGGCTTACCTGCCCCCTGTCATGGGCCATAGTCAGCGTCACCTGCTGAACTGAACAGAAGCCTGAAGTGGGAGAAGGTGGAGTGAGAAGAAGGCACTGATGAGAACCAGCTGGCTTCAGCCTTCTAGAGCTCCAACAACAACAACAACAACAACAATTTATTTATACCCCACCCACCTGGATGGGTTTCCCCAGCCACTCTGGGTGGCTCCCAACTGAATATTAAAAACACAATACAGCATTAAACATTAAAAACTTCCCTGAACAGAGCAGCCTTCAGATGTCTTTTAAAGTAAGATAGTTGCTTATTGCCTTGACATCTGTTGGGAGGGCGTTCCACAGGGCAGGCACCACTACCGAGAAGGCCCTCTGCCTGGTTCCCTGTAACCTCACTTCTTACAGTGAGGGAACCACCAGAAGGCCCTCGGCACTGGACCTCAGTGTCTGGGCAGAACAATGGGGGTGGAGACGCTCCTTCAGGTATACTGGGCTGAGGCCATTTAGGGCTTTAAAGGTCAGCACTAACACTTTGAATTGTGCCCAGAAACGTACTGGGAGCCAATGCAGGTCTTTCAGGACCGGTGTTATATGGTCTTGGCGGCCACTCCCAGTCACCAGTCTAGCTGCCGCATTCTGGATTAATTGGATCTCAGCAGCAGTGAGCTGCTGGAAACAATGGCTGTGATTCCTTGCTCCACCTTCCTGCTCTCTGCTCTCCAATCATACCCTTGGTTCTGTGATCATCTGGATTCTATGACCTCTGGACTGCTTGACTTCTCAGGAAAGTGCTTGCTTGGCAACAAAACTCAGAGAAGGCTACAATACCACCACTGCAATATTTTATTCAACTTGGACCCCTGTTTGTTGGTAATTTGTTTGCCCTTTTTTATTTATATTCTGGCTTTCTCCCAGTACAGGACCCAAACAGGTGGGTGTGCTGTGGGAAAAATGTGCTAGACGCATTCCACTATTGTACTAACACATTTTTTAAAAGTCTGATGGGGTTCATCTGAACCCCCTTTTCAGACCATACTTGGATTCAGCGATAACCTACAATGTCTCTGGGCTCACCCTGACAAAATAAACCCAGTATACGAGAAGTTGTTTTCAGCTTCATATCTGACACCTTGGAGTTCGCTGATTATGTATTTTCTTGGTCAGGCTACCTACCTTTCTAACACTCTTTCTTGTTTGCTGCTCTGATTCCTCATTTCCCTTCATTCATTTACTCCCTGTGGTTTCCAATAAATCTCGGAGCACCTTCCAATCAAATCCCCCCCCCCCCAATCCATCAGTAATCATATACCCTCCCCCTGACCTCCCCTGGAATATAACATGTAGAATCAGCATTTTTATTTCCCTACTCTGAGCAGTTCCCATCCTGGGTGTTTTGATGTATAATGGCTTAAGATATGCCCTGTCGTCGAATGTTGGCTCCTATATCTTGTTTATTGTTAATTTCTGGAGAGAGGTTTTAGGGTTCAGCTAATTCTCTCCTTCAGGGTTCCAAGTTAAATATCTACTGGAGAAGGATCTTTTTATGCCTGGGATATTAAGTCAGCCTTCCAACATTGCTGGGAAACTACCCTATTTCTGGCATGGCCTGGTTATAATCAGAATGGAAGCAATTTGTGTACGCAGAGAAAATACAACTGGAATTTGCAGACCAGTATATTAATCTGTATGATTTTGATAGCGTAAGAATGTAGGATGAGCCCTCCTAGGCCAGACTAGGTCCATCCTCTTCTCAGTTTGCAACTGGGTGCTTCTGGGAAGCCACCAAGCAGGAAATGAATGAAGCCGCATCCTCCCCACTTCCAGCAGCTAGTATTCAGGGATGTATCACCTCTTATAAAGGACCCCTGACCATTTGGTCCAGTCGTGACTGACTCTGGGGTTGTGGCACTCATCTCGCTTTATTGGCTGAGGGAGCCGGTGTACAGCTTCCGGGTCATGTGGCCAGCATGACTAAGCCGCTTCTGGCGAACCAGAGCAGTGCACGGAAACACCGTTTACCTTCCCGCCGGAGCGGTACCTATTTATCTACTTGCACTTTCACGTGCTTTCGAACTGCTAGGTTGACAGGAGCAGGGACCAAGCAACGGGAGTGCACCCCGTCGTGGGGATTCAAACCGCCAACCTTCTGATCGGCAAGTCCTAGGCTCTGTGGTTTAACCCACAGCGCCACCCGCGTCCCTATCACCTCTTATACAGCTCAGTTATATCTATGTTTTATAGAATTGTAGAATTGGAAGTGTTCCTGAGGAACATCTAATCCAGCCTCCTGCATAGCAGGAATATACAGCTGTCCCTTAAGGGGATCAGACCTGCAGTGCTGGTGATAATAATAGTAGTAGTAGTAGTAGTAATAATAATAATAATAATAATAATAAAATTATTTATACCCCAGCCGCTCTGGGCGGTTTTCAACAGTGCATTAAAAAGAGAATAAAACTTCAAGGGCTGCCTTCAGATGTCTTCTAAAAGTCTGGTAGTTGTTTTTCTCTTTGACATCTGGTGGGAGGGCGTTCCACAGGGCGGGTGCCACTACTGAGAAGGCCCTCTGCCTGGTTCCCTGTAGCTTCACGTCTCTCAGTGAGGGAACCGCCAGAAGGCCCTCAGAGCTGGACCTCAGTGTCCAGGCTGGACGATGGGGGTGGAGACGTTCCTTCAGGTATACTGGGCTGAGGCCATTTAGGGCTTTAACGGTCAGCACCATGCTTTAACCAACTAAGCTATCAAGCTCCATGATTTCTCTTGTTTTCATGTAGCTTTGGAAAACAAATTCTTATGCAATTTTTTGATGCTTTGTAACAAATTATATTTTATGTAAACCACTTAGAGGTGTATTTTTATATCAAGGGGCATGTAAAACGTTGGTGATCTCCAATTAAGATAGCATCTGAGTAGACCCATGGAAATAAATGGAGTTACTTAAACCTCTTTATTCCAATGGACCTTTTCTGAGTATGACCAACACTAGATATCACCCTTAATAAATACATTGTCCACCTTTGGTGCTGTTACAAAGGCTATTTCGTGGATTGCATGCCACTATATTGGAATTTCGAAAAGTGTTGCATCGTATCACAAGTGACTGGTTGGTTGCTTATACTTGAGTTGGCTATGTAACCAACTGCATACTGAATCAATGCAATATCCCAGGAGTTCCGTCGCTTGTGGGGTAGTGCATGTGCTTTGCATGGTCAACAGATGTGAAGGACTGAGAATCAAATGGTTTTCACTAGTGCTGAGCCGAACGTTGCTCAGATTTTGCATTTGCCTGAAAAGTAGAGAAATCCAAGAGATGTGGTAATCCATGCTCTGAAACACACACAAACCTTCTGGTCGTTTTTCCACTCTTCCTTGAGTGAGACTGGAAAGTCAGGAACACACACAATTGTTGTGATGACATCCAGGTGCTTTATAGCCTGTCAGATCTAGCACTGTATACTTGGAGGAGCGTCTCCATGCCCATTGTTCAGACCAGACACTGAGGCCAAGCTCTGAGGGCCTTCTGGCAGTTCCCTCACTGTGAGAAGTGAGATTACAGGGAACAAGACAGTGACGCCCACCCTGTAGAATGCCCTCCCATCAGATGTCAAAGAGATAAAGAACTACACAAATTTTAGAAGACCTCGGAAGGCAGTCCTGTATCGGGAAGTTTTTAATGTTTGATGTTATATTATGTTTTTATATGTGTTGGAAGCCACCCAGCCAGATGGGTGGTGTATTATTACAGTCATACCTCATGTTACGCTTGCTTCATGATACGTTTTTTCAGGTTGCGTCCTGCGGCGATCCGGAAGTACCGAAAAGGGTTACTTCTGGGTTTCGCCACTCACGCATGCGCAGACGCGCAAAATGACGCCACGCGCATGCGCAGAAGCGGCGAATCGCAACCTGCGTGTGCGCAGATGTGCCACGGCAGGTTGCATTTTATTCATGTTGAGAACTGGCCTTCGGAATGGATCCTGTTCGCAACCAGAGGTACCACTGTACTGTCATTGTCATTGCCATTATTATTTAATAGTTCAGACACCATAGATAATAAATGAATGGCATTAGAATGTGGACAATGCTTTATGTACTGTTGACAGGGATCACTTTAAGTATCAAGATTTCTCAGCCCTTTTATAATGACTTTCCCCAAATGGACAAAAGGCAGTTACAAAGTTTTCTAACGAAACTGGCACCCCATTTTGACTCCATACTAGTTGTGAGCGACTTGTGCCTGGCACCGTCACACCAGGGCTCTCGACACGGAGACACTTAACTTTAGCGGCATAAAGCACTGATCCTGATTTAATACCTTTGGAATGACTCTGTACATTTAATGGAGTACTTCAGCCTCATGCGGCCGCATAAATAAACTAGATGAGCGTAATAACGTAATGGTATACGAGGGAGGGAATGATAAAACATATTTGCTACCTTGCTCTCTCGTTTATAATCCAGGCTGCTTGTTTACAGCTTGGGATGTTCAGTAAATCCAATTGTAATCCACAAAGATCCATTGATGCTTTAGCAGACTAAGCCAAAAAAAACTAGTGCTTAACTGTAATGAGAACAAATAGGCCAACATTATGAAAATAGGACATTAAATCCTGATTTGGCTCAATGTTTATTGAGTTACAAACCCCAAACAATATCACTCTATTTTAGTGTGTAATTAGTTAAAATTTCCTTTTTTCCAACACTGCCAAACATTACAGGGAGCCACTAACTTAAATGGCTTTTGAATAAGTAATGCACAAGTAATACATGGGAGGTAGGTTGATCAATGGATATTAGCCATAGCAGTTTAAAATGCCTGGGAGTATCAACACAAAATGATTTGACATCTCAAAAGTGGCACTTAATGCACTCGTGACCTTGGATCTATACTAAAGCTGTAGTAAGGACAGAACCCCTCTGAACTGGAACAGTACAGCTCTCTAATTCATGGAAACCTGGAGCAAAGAATGAAGATGGTTTCATTGTCTTCCTCTGTTTTTGTGCTTCCCTAGACGTCTCCTTGATTAGATCATCTTTTGGTTTTAGCACATGGCTGAAGTTTTAATTAGTATGTTTTAATAATAATATTAATATTAATATATATTTTTATACTCCACCCTTCCTGGTTCAGAAAACCGGGCTCAGGGTGGCTAACAACAAATTTTAAACACTTAATTGATGCAAAAAACCCCAGCATAAAATACAGTATAAAATGTGAATAACAATAAATTCAGAATTCAAAAATCAGTTTAGGGGGGAAAATCCATCCAATAAATATTAGATGATCACCAGGGCTCGCTGGCTAAATTACTCCTGTTTGGGCCAGCGAGGAGACCAGGGGAGAATTAGTTGTGGGATCCCAGAGAGGGTAATCTTCATAAAAAGGGGAGGGGGAGGGAAGGAAGGGGAATAAGTTCAAATTGAAAGCCAGGCGGAATAGCTCTGCCTTACAGGCCCTGTGGAAGGAAGTTAAATCCTGCAGGGCCCTGGTCTCATGGGACAGAGCATTCCACCAGGTCAGAGCCATCACTGAGAAGGCCCTGGCCCTGGTGGAGGATAATCTGACTTCCTTAGGGCCTGGGACCTCTAAACTATGATTATTCATGGACCTTAAGGTCTTCTGCAGGCAGTCCCGTAAATACGAGGTTTTAGGTGGTTTGGTGGGGCAGGGTGGGGGAGAATATGCAACACCACAATTCTGTGCCCCTCTGCCTTTCACTTTCCATTGTTTGTACTTGTTGCAATGCCCCCCTGCGGCACCCTCTCAGCTCAGCGCCCTGTCCAGGCAAACCAGTCACACTCCCCAAATCTGCCATGGAGCCCAGCATTCTTTTCTCACTGTGGCCAAACACAAGCACAACCTGAGTGCAACAGCACTCTCCTCACTCGCAGTTCTCAGCAAATCAGAGGCTTCTTTCTTCCAACTGCCTTTCCCTGCAAACTTCAAGCAGCCGCCGGCATGAAGAATTTATACTGACTCATAGGCTCCTGCAGGGGCAGATTTATTATGAAACTAATAGAAGTTTGAGCTTTGGGGCCGCTAATACTGGAGGGGCCCAAGAAGCAAGTTCAGTCCACATTGCTTTTTTAAAAAATGAGTCTAGTAGACCCAATTTGAGGATGGATGGCGGCTAACCGATTGAGGTTGAATCCTGACAAGACAGAAGTACTGTTTTTGGGGGACAGGAGGTGGGCAGGTGTGGAGGACTCCCTGGTCCTGAATGGGGTAACTGTGCCTCTGAAGGACCAGGTGCGCAGCCTGGGAGTCATTTTGGACTCCCAGCTGACCATGGAGGTGCAGGTCAATTCTGTGTCCAGGGCAGCTGTTTACCAGCTCCATCTGGTACGCAGGCTGAGACCCTACCTGCCCGCCGACTGTCTTGCCAGAGTGGTGTATGCTCTAGTTATCTCTCGCTTGGACTACTGCAATGCGCTCTATGTGGGGCTACCTTTAAAGGTGACCTGGAAACTGCAATTAATCCATAATGCAGCAGCTAGACAGGTGACTAGGAGTGGTCGCCGGGACCACATAACACCAGACCTGAGAGATCTGCACTGGCTCCCGGTACGTTTCCGAGCACAATTCAAAGTGTTAGTGTTGACCTTTAAAGCCCTAAACGGCCTCGGTCCTGTATACCTGAAGGAGCATCTCCACCTCCATCATTCTGCCTGGACACTGAGGTCCAGCGCCGAGGGCCTTCTGGTGATTCCTTCACTGCGAGAAGCCAAGTTACAGGGAACCAGGCAGGGCCTTCTCGGTAGTGGCACCTGCCCTGTGGAACGCCCTCCCACCAAATGTCAAAGAGAAGAACAACTATCAGACTTTTAGAAGACATCTGAAGGCAGCCCTTTTTAGGGAAGCCACTACCGAGAAGGCCCTCTGCCTGGTTCCCTGTAACTTGGCTTCTCAAAGCAAGGGAACCACCAGAAGGCCCTCGGCACTGGACCTCAGTGTCCGGGCAGAATGATGGAGGTGGAGACTCTCCTTCAGGTATACTGGACTGAGGCCATTTATGAGTAATGCCTGAAGGGGGCTTGCCTCTCAGTATAATCTAGCACATGGGTTTCTTACAAGGTTGTTGGGGAAAACAATCTTTTAAAAAATGGCTTGAGGTGGTTTTGTGCATGTATCATTTGCCTATGCCTTTGGCCAAAGAGTCTCTCTCATTGAAGAGACAGTCGTCAACCTGAAAATAAGTCCAACTCGACTCTTGCTGACCCACGCAAAGCACGTAAGCAGAACTCTGAGATGAACATCGCTCTGTCCCCGTGAGAAGAATCTGCCTATAAAAAGAAATGGGAAAAAACATAGCCACTGATCCTGGAAACATTAGGTGCAGCAAAGTTTAGTAAGAGGAGTTTCAGTCAAACCTGCCCTATGCCTGCTATTATGGGCTACCTTCCAGAAATGGAGTTTGCTTCTATGCCATTTCTGATTGAGGCTGGTGAGCTAATTCAACCCTGGACACTTTCATCAGCTGTTGCTTGGAGGTGTTCTGATTTCCTTATGAAATAGTCTCGTACCAGCTAAGGAGATGGAAATGAGGCATTTAAAAGCTTTCTCAGGAAAAAGGAGAAGAAGAAAAGTGCTTTCCCCATTTCCCGGCTTCGAGCATAACATTTGATATTAATGTTAAGGATTCGGGCAAAAGTCATCAGCGAGGGGGAAAGACAGAAATGTAGAACTGGTAATTTTCTGAGTCCCCACCCCCCTTTCCTTGGGATGCTATTTTGAGGCTTTTACAACAAAGCAGAATGGGGGTATATTCCTTGCTGATGAAAGCAGAACTTTCCATAATAAGCAACATTGTTGATGCATGCAAACAGATTTCTTTGGTAAGGTATTGCACAAGCCAAGTATCCTCAGCAAATTTCAAGTGTGGTTTTGCTTCTATAGATATTAGTCCTTGACTACTGAATATGTCTATAAGCCTATAGGGCAGTCTTTCCCAAACTTGGATCTCCAGCTGTTTTCGGACTACAGTTCCCATCATCCCTGACCACTGGTCTTGCTAGCTAGGGATGATGGGATTTGTAGTCCAAAAACAGCTGGAGACCAAAGTTTGGGGAAAATTGCTATAGGGGAAGGGCCATAGCATTAGGAGTAAGAGATTCTTGGTGACCCATTGAGCTACTAGAAGATGCAGGTCCATCTTCTCCCCATCCCTAGCTTAAAGAAAAGCACACTTGCTCTGGTACAAAGACTGAGACATGTGTTCCTGTTGTCCACATTCATCGGAAGCAGTCTGTGCTGTGGTCCCTGGGAAAATGCCAACTTTGCTTTGTTTGCATTTCACCTCGAAATCGACTGTTCGGTTCTGACCTCATTTCCCGCACAGTGCAATTCCCTGCACTCCGAAGGAAGTCCTACCGTGTCCCATAAAGCTTGATCCCAAGTAAGTGTACATATAAAGCCACCTCTGGACTTTCCATCTCAGTGGGCCTACGTTGCCTGGCAGGGGGTTTTCCAGGAATTCAGATTGGGAACATTCCTAGTCCTACTAGGAGATCCCATAGACTGGACCTGGGATGTTCTGCATGCTAAGCAGGTGCTCTACAACTGAGCCACCGCCCTGTTTAGAGTGCCAAGTGAATTCCCTTATTTAAGAGTGACACACTTCTGATTATCTGATGGTGGGCCAAGAGGCAGAGAATGGCGATCTCCGCAGGGAAAGGAAGCTGGATGAAATACGACTCTGAATATCAGTTGCTGGGAACTTCGAGTGAGGAGAGTGCTGCTTGTGGCCTTCTCATAGGTTTCTGGCCAGCCACTGTGAGAACAGGATGGGACATTGGCCTGATCCAATAGGGCTCTTCTTATGTTAAGAGTTTTTGACATGTGATGATTATTGTTAACAAATGGTGGGGGAAGGAAGGGTACCATTTGTTTCAGTTCTGAGAGTCGAAACTTTTTGCAACATGCCATAGTTATCCTGTTGCGGAAGCCATCTGGGGAACAATGTGATTGTCTTGGGAGTCAATCATGCAGATGTGCCAGCTTTTGTATTATCAATTATTTGTCTGGGGTTTCCCCCCACTCTGCTTATGTGTGGCATATAAGACTACCTAAACACTGTATTTAGACTCTCTATCAATGACAGCTCTGTCACTCTGCCGTAGGATTACTGTTTCAAATGATAATAGCTCCAGAGGCTGGAATCGGGGAACAAGAAAAAATACTTTTTTAACTCTTAGGACGGCTTGTAGTTTCGAAGTAAGGAGGTGGTGGTGGGGGACGACGACACCCTGCACATTGAAATCCATTCTGCAATGAAATGCAGAGTGGTTCGGCAACTTCTAAAGACCGACTTCTTTTGAACTCTTACCCACACATGCAGTGTGGCATTGAAGCTGGAGGTTCAGAGACAAACCTTAACAATGCCGATCATTGTGTTCCTAGCCTGCCTTCTGATTTACATTCAGCTATGCGCCCAAACTGCTTCCGTACAAGCTGTCAATGTCAAAAATAAAAAAATAAAAAATAAAATCCCTCCCGCCGCTCCCCCCTCCCCCCTTTTCAGATCTTTAGCTTGAAGGCAAAAACCTTGACTGCTTCTATCGGCAAGATAGCAAAAGACATGCTGTGGTAAGATCTAATTGCATGCAGGGGAAGATCTGTTTGTCAACCTGCTCTAACACTTTCACCTGTTGCTGCTCTTCATTCCGAAGCAATGCATTTATTAAATCATCACGATTGCCGTAGAAAATAAAATAATGTTGAAAAATGAAATACTGCATTCAGTTGGGTGTGAACAAGATAATCCGTTGGCCAATGGATTTGCCTTTCTCTTGGTTTAAGTGCCCTCCCTGTGTTGCGGACCACGCAGTCATAATTGCCCTCCTGTTACAGGGAGCCTAACCCTGCTAAATGAAGTCAGATCGGCTGCGGGAACATGCGTGCGAAATGTGACAATCAAACAATTTGACATTATTTCTCTTTAGCGTACCTGTCCATGCCTTTTTCTTTCTTTTTCCTTGTTCTGATTGACCTCGGGAGACCTTTGCATTCATTCTTTTTTCTTTTCTTTTTGTTGGGGATCAAAGACATATTTAACAAAACACCATGCTAAATGTGCCGAGAGATGTATTAACCCGCTGGAATGCTTCAGATGCTGCCATAGAAAACAGACAACAGCTTTATCCTCTTTATAGATGAGTAACCCAGGAAGCAGGGATGTGGGTGGCGCTGTGGGTTAAACCACAGAGCCTAGGACTTGCCGATCAGAAGGTCGGCGGTTCGAATACCCACGACGGGGTGAGCTCCCGTTGCTCGGTCCCTGCTCCTGCCAACCTAACAGTTCAAAAGCAAGTCAAAGTGCAAGTAGATAAATAGGTACCGCTCTGGCGGGAAGGTAAATGGCATTTCTGTGCGCTGCTCTGGTTCGCCAGAAGTGGCTTAGTCATGCTGGCCACATGACCCGGAATCTGTACGCCGGCTCCCTCGGCCAATAAAGCGAGATGAGCGCCGCAACCCCAGAGTCGGTCACGACTGGACCTAATGGTCAGGGGTCCCTTTACATTTACCTAACCCATAAATCTGCCTTGCTCTGAGTCAGACCCATTGGGCCATGTAGCACAGTGTTGTCTGCACTGACTGGCAGCAGCCCTCCAGGTTTTCGGAGAGGGAACACTCCTACATTTCCTTGGGGGATTGAACTTGGGACCTTCTGCATTCAATGCAGATGCTCTAACCACTGAGCTGCAGCTCATATTCATCACTTTGCTGTCCTCACAAGCTTTAATAGAAAGACACACAGTGGGATGTTGCTTATATAATATATTATATAATATATATATATATATATATATTATATAATATAGATATAATAATTATATAATATATAATGCTTATTTAATAGCTCCAGAGGCTGTAATCGGTTAGCAATTAGTTTTTGTTAAGTGCCATTGCTCTGCCGGACAGTTAGCAGAGAAGCAGCCGATACGTCGATGCTCTGAGGACTTACAAATTGTGTTGAGTTATTTTTGTTTTCTTCTGCTTTTAGTCACTTTGAACTGGAAAAATTAGACTAGAATTTTAAAACATAGTGGACTCAGATTCCATTCCCGTTAGGTCTCCAGGTCTGTGCCAAATGTTCTCTAGTTTTGATCTTTGGACAGACAGTAGCAAATGGGGTAGAATGTGTTCCTGGAAAATAATGATTAAGCGGGTTTTGTCTTCCTATTCCATCCTGTCCCATTGCTTGGCTGGCTGCTGCTGCTACTGTGGCACCGTGCCCCACCTTGTTGCCTTCTTTTTCATGGTTCAGCCAATCAGGGTTCAAGCATTGGAGAGAATCATGTCATGACTCCACATAACCAGTCAGGGACCACGCAGTGAATGGCATATCATCTCAATGCTCTGTTGGCACTGCAGTGATATCACAAAGAACAAGTGAAGGCAGCTGAGCACGAGAGTGAATGAAGGCAATTTTTTTTTGCAAAAAGTACCCAAAGCTCTGAAAAACAGGCATTTTTCAACCGCATTTAACATTTGCATGAATGCTGTGCATCAGTTTGCTACATCATTTTTTCCTTCTAATTATTCCCCACCAGAAAGCTACAACCAATAGCGAGCTTGTTTCCTTTTTGAAAGGTTTTGGTAGCAGAATCTGTGGCTCCTCTGGGTGTCTATATATTTCAATAGAGAGAATATTGGACTAGGAGAGTTGAGAAACTCAGCATTCTTTGGTTCTCACGTCTATGGCTTTATGGAAGAATGACATAATATATGGAGATTTATTTAAGACTGATCTATTTAGAGCAGGGGGTGAAGATAATGTGACCTCAGTAGCAATCTCTTCTAAAAGATAGGGATATGGAATTAAAACAGTGTCTTGTAAGCGCTTTGCCAGTGTTATTTCTCAGATATCCTCCATTAATTGTAGCATTTGGTGAAAGCTGGGAGAGAAGCCCAGCCTTCTGAATTTTGGGAGTGGATTTCTGGACAACTTCCCAAACTGCATCTGGAGTCTGGCACAAAACTATAGGCTTCACTGAGATCCAGAGAGAGAGAGCTAAGAGCCCTTAACACCTTAATGAAAGAACACATTAATAACAGTTAACTAATTTCATAGTGGAAGATGTTTTGAGGTGGTGTGATCTATAAAAGCTATTACCATGCAACAGAGGCGCCATCTTGTCACGTGGATGGAGGCGGCCCCCACATTGTCCTGATGTCATGTGCACAACATCATGTGTGTAGTTGTGAGGAGCCTGGGGCAGAGCTGAACACCCTCTGAGCATTGAGGGGGCCCGGTCCCCTTAAAAAAACACACATGGGGGCAGGAACTGCCTTGGCCCCTAAGAACTGGCTCGTATGTCCTGCAATGTTATCTATGGTTGTTTAAGTGGCACAGCATGCATTGCTCATTTAGCTGTGAGAAGCGAAATGACTATCCTTTTGGAATTTGCAATGGTCTCTCAGCACTTGGGTACCTTATTAGGACTTGGCAATTGGGCTCTACATGGTCTAAGACTTTCCAGAACTGGGTGGGACCCATGGCAGATTCCTGGGGTCAGAAATCTGGGACAGGTCCTGTTCCAGAATAAGAGGAGTCCTGCTGGATCTAGTGAGGGAGGGAAATAGAGTGAGGGAGAGTCCTGAGGCCCTGGGGTCATTTTTGGCCCTCGGACTTGAGGTTTTCCGCCCATATCATACAGATTAATGAAGCTGGAGCTCCTCCACTTTCAAGTGAAGCATCATCACACCCGCCTACAACTTGGGTTAGTTTGCCCAAAAGATAATGGCAAGGTGTCAAGAGCTAAGGCCCCAACAGAATGTTGCTTCAGACATCTTGTGAATACATCATTTTGCCCTGGCTTTTCCCAGAGCCATCGCATTGGACCCTGTTATTATGGATTTACTGTTTCCAATCTGTCCCATTGCATTTTTACGTTATTTTTGTGTGACGCGGATCGATTTAAAAAACAAACAACTTTTAAACAAGTGCATGCAGATAATCATCTCAATCAATTGCAACAAAGCCGATTGCTTTTCAGACAGCAACTTCTTGATGCTTGGGTATATTTTCCACTTTTTTAAAAAAATGAAACACCCAGAAACAGGAATGGGTCTGTGACAACTCCAGAACTGCATAAATTACCTTCAAAACTCTGCGTATACATCCCCAACCTTTTCCTTTTCCTTTTTCTCCCTCAACACCCCCCCTATGTGCGCTTGTGTCCTCTTTGGTGTTTATTCAACTTGTATGTATTTTTCTCCTTCCTCCATCTGGTGTCTGGTTTAATGCCAGTCTGTCTGTTACCATTTCAAGAGCAATTTAGCCATTTCAGGATTTTCTTTTTCGTTCTTTCTTTCTTTTTTTTAATTGTTGAAATAGGTGTAAAATTGAGAGCCGCCCATATGCAATATTCCCCCCACACACCCTTTCATTACGTTTGTTTGTTGCCTTTTCTCTTTTTCTTTCTTCTCTCCCTTTCAAGCAAGTTTCTTGCCATTTACCTTTGCATTAGCATTTCCTATTGATTGGCATTTATTTTTTATTTTTTATTAAAAAAATCGGTGTATTATTATTGTGCTCTTTTGTTTGGCCATTCAAGAGCTAAAACAAAAGCCACCCAGCCCTACCAGGGGGACGCATTTGCATGCGGTGAGCGTTGCCCGGAGAAAAAGTAATTGCTAATGCATATTTATGTGGCACAAATTTGCCATTTGTTTATGCATAAAATTATCAATAGTGCGGGGCGGCCTAGCCGTAGAAAATGGTGACCTTTTTAGCTTAATAAATAGAAATCAGCTGTTATTGTGAAGAGATCAGCCATTTATTCTGTGTTGTGGGATGCAGCCGGGAGAAAGAAAAAATGTAGATTGGTGCTGGCAATATCATTAAATGGAAGGCCAGTGACCCTTTTGGTATAGTCTATTATACTTTTATCTAATAGGGGATAAATGACTCAGGTTGGGAAATAGATTGCAATCTCCCCGCTCCCTCCTCTGCACTGAACAGCAGCAAAACTTGCTGCTGCACATTTTTGGCAATTCAGAGGATGGCTGCCATTTAGACGACGGCAAACTTTTATTTAACTTAGATACACGTTGTAGACTAATGGGGGGAAACAACACACAAAATCTGGTCCCACGAGACCTGTGTCTTTCCTTGGCAAATGGACGAGAAGCATACCATACTTTGTTGGTGAGCAAGGGGTCTTTAAGCCCCATGCAGTGTTTGAAATTAGCCAGGAACCGGGTGCATTTAGCGCCTGGCTATCAGCCACTTGCAACCAAGTGAAGATGCCCGGATGCCAGGATGCTGCCTGACATCTCCACCATCTGGAGACACATGCCTGGGGACCATTGGATCTTAACTGTTTTAACACATTAATACCACATTCTGTAGAATTCTGTCCTTAATATTTTATCTGCACAGTTGGAATGAATTTCAGGAACCCAACTGCTTTTTCCATTGAGCCTGAGCAGGAGCGGTGAACGTTATAGTTAATTGTTGTAGCTTGTCTTCACTTACCCCACCCCACTGCCGGGCTCACAGTTGTGAAGAATGTTCTTATGTTATGAATGCGTCCGTGTCACCCTTAAGAAAAAGAGGTCGAAATAGGCCAATATATACCGTATTTTTCGCTCTGTAAGACGCACCAGACCACAAGACACAGCTAGTTTTTGGAGGAGGAAAACAAGAAAAAATTTATTCTGAATCTCAGAAGCCAGA
This sequence comes from Podarcis siculus, assembly GCA_034642415.1. Lineage (NCBI taxonomy): Eukaryota > Metazoa > Chordata > Lepidosauria > Squamata > Lacertidae > Podarcis > Podarcis siculus. The sequence goes on from JAXCMG010000011.1 coordinate 31,394,810, forward strand.
ACAACAAGAGGGATCACTGTGCAGTGAAAGCAGTGATCCCTCTTGCTGTTCTGGCTTCTGGGATAGCTGCACAGCCTGCATTCGCTCCATAAGACGCACACACATTTCCCCTTACTTTTTAGGAGGGAAAAAGTGAGTCTTATAGAGCAAAAAATACGGTATGTTGACTGTGCCTGGATCAAGTGACTTTTCCTGTTTCAGTTCTCAAAGCTCTTAACTAGCGCAGGGTTGTCTTCTGAACTAACCAGATGTTTAACTGAGAATCAATCACAGCCAGTCTATCATTTTTTTGGGGGGGAGATAAGACTTTAGAGCAGCGGTTCTCAACCTGTGGGTCCCCAGATGTTGTTGGACTACAACTCCCATCATCCCTAGCCAGCATGACCAGTGGTCAGGGATGATGGGAGTTGTAGTCCA
>JAXCMG010000011.1:31395626-31488072 GCA_034642415.1 Podarcis siculus
CCAGTGGTCAGGGATGATGGGAGTTGTAGTCCAACAACATCTGGGGACCCACAGGTTGAGAACCGCTGCTTTAGAGCCAACTTGCCCCCAAATGGCAACTAGACGTTCCGTTTTGGTGACCACAACCTTGGTTTAAGGAAACATTTGGTGCTTGGCTTATATGTCTGAGTTTCTAACACTGGCCCCATGAGTCCAGAGTTCCAGCACATCAGCAGGGATCCTGATTGGCCAAGATCCCCAGTTGTGTGGAGGATCCTGACACTCTCACCCCATTCTCAGGTGGCAAACTGGGGGGGGGGGGGAGTTGTCATTTTAGTGGCACAGTAGCAGGGGTGGAATTGTGGCTGCTGCTAAGTTTCCTTCCCAGAGGAAGACTTGGAATGATGGTAGACTGAAACATCCACCCTAATCCTTCCAAATACAGATGAACCCAATCATAAGAGATTCAAAATACCTCTGTAAGTTGATAATTGCTGTGACACACAAATACATCATCTCCGAAGCAAAGGCTCTTTCCTTCAGAACCAGTGTTTATGCAGGTTGTATCAATTAAACCATCAATCTTTATCCTGCTTAACTGGAGTCATTTAGGGACGCGGGTGGTGCTGTGGGTAAAACCTCAGCGCCTAGGATTTGCTGATCGCATGGTCGGCGGTTCGAATCCCCGCGGCGGGGTGCGCTCCCGTCGTTCGGTCCCAGCGCCTGCCAACCTAGCAGTTCGAAAGCACCCCCGGGTGCAAGTAGATAAATAGGGACCGCTTACCAGCGGGAAGGTAAACGGCGTTCCGTGTGCTGCGCTGGCTCGCCAGATACAGCTTGTCACGCTGGCCACGTGACCCGGAAGTGTCTGCGGACAGCGCTGGCTCCCGGCCTCTAGAGTGAGATGAGCGCACGACCCTAGAGTCTGTCAAGACTGGCCCGTACGGACAGGGGTACCTTTACCTTTTACTTCTGAGTAGACATAGTTAGAATGGCGCTGCAACTGACTAAACTGGTATGATTATTTGGCTAAGATTTGGGATGGCAAAATGTATACAAAATGCTCACAGATATGTTTTTGTTTGTTTGTTTTTTAGCCCTTTTCCTGCTAATGAGTCCGTTCCCATTACCGTGCTTTGAAGACTCTGAAGAATAGGAAAACCTACAGCTCGGTGCTATTGGGTAGGACAACGCAAACGAACCCACTGCACATATTGTGAAGGGCACGCATCGCAGAGGTGTCCGATATGAAAATGCAAAAGCAGAAACTGGATAAGGTGATTCCGCTTGAATAATTCCTATATGACCATGATTTGTGTTTTCCACTCTGATATATTCCGCTTTGAGGCACGATCCTCTGTTTTATTAGGTTGATGGTATGGAACAAACCTCTTGTTTTCTGTCACACGTGACATTTGAAGGGCAGGAGGTGTAAAAGATTATGGAACAAGACTGATGGTGATAACTTGCCTTTGGATCCTGTCCTCCTTCCATCAGGGAGTTCCCAGCGCTGTTACATATCTGCAACACCCTTGCAACATATGTTCACTGAGATAGGGTTGCCATATTTCAAAAATCTCGAAAGAAAAAAAGAGTTTTTGAGCTATTTTTGATGAAATTTGCCAAAATCTACACTTCCGAAATGGGCTGCCATACGTCCAGATTTCCCCAGACGTTTCAGTGATTTCTGCCTGGATACTGTTTACAAAGCCCAAATACTGGCTGGGCCCAGGAAACTCCAGATGTGTGGCAACCATACCTGAGAGGTTTTGCCAAGGCCTCTCAGTGGGCTTTGTACCTGAGATGGACTCTTGAAACCCGGTCCTGAGTTTGGTTTTTGTTTATTTGAGGAACTCATCAACCACATAAGCAAAGAACCTCTAAGCAGTGTGTGTGAAACAGTTTATAGCAATTAGCAATATGCAAATAAGTTCAGGGAAAAAACACACAAGTATGCCAAACTTGTTTACATGCTCAGGTAAAGGTAAAGGTACCCTTGACCATTAGGTCCAGTCATGGACGACTCTGGGGTTGCGGTGCTCATCTCGCTTTCCTGCCTGAGGGAGCCGACGTTTGTCCTCAGACAGTTTTTCAGGGTCATGTGGCCAGCATGACTAAACCGCTTCTGGCGAACCAGAGCAGTGCACGGAAATGCCGTTTACCTTCCCACTGGAGTGGTACCTATTTATCTACTTGCACTTTGATGTGCTTTCAAACTGCTAGGGGGGCAGGAGCTGGGACCGAGCAACGGGAGCTCACCCTGTCACAGGGATTTGAACCACCGACCTTCCAATCGGCAAGCCCTAGGCTCTGTGGTTTAGACCACAGCGCCACCCGCGTCTAACCCACATGCTCAGGTAGGCTTCCCAAAAAGGAATTGTTTTTACCAGGAGTCTGAAACACCAAAACGGATATGTCTGCTGTTGGTACACTGAATGCTAAACTCCTAACAGATGTGGAGTGAACATTGTATTGTGCAAGAGTGCAAGTTGTGCAGATCTAGGTGGTAAAGAGCCAGTGTGATGTAGTGGTTAAGAGCGGTAGACTCGTAATCTGGGGAACCGGGTTCGTGTCTCCGCTCCTCCACATGCAGCTGCTGGGTGACCTTGGGCTAGTCACACTTCTCTGAAGTCTCTCAGCCCCACTCACCTCACAAAGTGTTTGTTGTGGGGGAGGAAGGGAAAGGAGAATGTTAGCCACTTTGAGACTCCTTCAGGTAGTGATAAAGCGGGATATCAAATCCAAACTCTTCTTCTTCTAAAGCAGACACATAAGGGACAAGGCTTGAGAGACATTTACTGGTTCCATACTGTTGAGGGCTTTATGTACTCCTAGTAAGATTTGAAGTTGGCTCAGCAACCAGGGCAGATATTTGAGCAGAGGTGTGATACAGTGCTGGGATCTCACTCCTGACATCAATCATACTAACTGCCGTTTCCAAAACAACCACAAGGGAAGCCCCACACAGAGTGCATTGCAGTAATCCAGCCTTGAAGTCACATCAGTGTCTCAGTCTTTCAGTGTTCCTCACTATACTTTGCTATAAAGTTACAGTGCAATGAAGAGAACTGTGTTGTGTGAATAGGCAGGGGATTTCAGAGAGTAGGTATTGCCACACTAAAGGATTGGTTGCTTACAAGTGCAGAACAGACAATATGTGGCACTTTTGTAAAAGTTCCTGTTCTGCAGGAAGGTGATCCTTCTAGTAAAGAAAGCTGATTGAGGGCTTTATAGACTGATAATTTGCATTTGGCCTACCCATTGTCTTCCTTGGGAAGAATATTCCTCCACAGCTGAGGGGCAGCAATGAAGAACACCTTTCCATGCAAGCTTCGTGTGTTGCCAGTTTGGTACCTACATAGGAAATGTCTCTTAGGTGACGTGAGAAGCATTTCTTGTTGTTGTTTAGTCGTTTAGTTGTGTCCGACTCTTCATGACCCCATGGACCAGAGCACGCCAGGCACTCCTGTCTTCCACTGACTCCCACAGTTTCGTCAAACTCATGCTGGTAGCTTCGAGAATACTGCCCAGCCATCTCGTCCTCTGTCGTCCCCTTCTCCTTGTGTCCTCCATCTTTCCCAACATCAGGGTCTTTTCCAGGGAGTCTTCTCTTCTCATGAGGTGGCCAAAGTATTGGAGCCTCAGCTTCAGGATCTGTCCTTCCAGTGAGCACTCAGGGCTGATTTCCTTAAGAATGGATAGGTGTGATCTTCTTGCAGTCCATGGGACTCTCAAGAGTCTCCTCCAGCACCATAATTCAAAAGTGAGAAGCATTCTTCTCAGCTATTTTGGGTCTGAGGTGCTTCTGGCCTTTCATGACCACAACCAACTATTCTCTGTCTCTTTGTATACACTGGCAATCTACCTGAAGCCTAATTTTTCTCAGATAATCCTGTACCTGATCTGCAACACCTCAGGCAGCAAGTGGGGGCCTCATCTGACAAAATGCTATTCCACACAAGAATTCCCTTCATATAGAAATCTAGCATCTCTTTGAGTAGGTTTCTAGTTTAGCCTTCACCCTGACAGGTTAGTTTACTGTAGGTAAGGTTGTTTTTTAAAAAATAAAATAAAATAAAGGAACATTTGATCATGAGCCCTCATGAGCCCAAGGTGGTACAGTCAAGACAGGTTTACCACCCAGTGAGGGTTAGAACTTAGACTTAGCATGTGCGTGGAACAAGATGAGGTGGCGCAATGGATTGTTCCACTTCAGATGGGTGGTAGGTAAGATCATTTTTGAATGCTGACCAGTCTCCCTGCAAGTAGAAATCTTGCACTGAACCAGAACAGTATGGGGTTGGTTTGCTTTAGTTGGGCATTTAGTTTTGTAAATGGTGTACCTCCACATGCAATCTGAAGTCCGCTCCACCTCAGGACTCTACCACTTCATTCTGCTGACCAAGCCTTATGCATAGCTCATAAAGGAAAACTCCCATTTTAAAAAAAATTATATAATCCAAAGTGTTCAGCTTGTGGTCTGAAGGACACTGTGCCCCCATTTTATTGACAATCACAGAGTGGTGTTTTACATCAGTATATATTTGAATATATCATCTTATATAAAAGGTTTCTTTTTATTTCCAGCAGCTCTCTGATTCACCTTTGACTCCTAACTGCAATTAATCAGCCTTCACTTCTAAGTGAGTTTATCAAACAAGAAATCACTTTTCACCCATCAGCGGGGGTCACGTATCTAGACAGCAAAATGCATACTTTATAGGGAGGATAAAGTATTTCTGCCAGTTGCTAAACTATTTCTGAATAATTAAGGGTCACAGAGTAATGGCTCACTTTGAGTTTGACTTTAAGGCCTTTGGTGTGACAGAGGTTGCCAGCCTTTGAGAAAGAACCACTTCTTTCTTTTCGGTATTTTGACTGCCTAAAAACCAAATGTTGTTCCTTAGCACTTGGAACTTCCAACTCCTTGCTTTCTATGGGTGAGTGGGGATTATAGCCAATATCTGTTTACAAATGAACTGGTGAATGTTGACTTTTACCAGTTATTCTTAAGATTTATTTTAGGAGGCCAGCGGTAAATGTTAGAAATGCTTCATATTGTGAGGTTTGTCTTTAACATTTACAGTACATCTGTGACATGGAACATATCTGTTAGCTGTGGATGAGGACAAGATTTACAGTGCAATCCTAGGCATGTCATAGATTACATCCTTATTAAAAGCACCAAATAGCATCATAATTTCTCCCCTTGATCTCTTAAATGCTTGGAGGAGGATGCTTCCTAGTGCAAGACGAAAGCCAAGGCATTATAGGAAACGGAGCATCAGAACTACATTGGGCTTTCTGATGATCACACTCCCTGCTGGCACACTTCCCGTGTTGGGAAGGGTAGGCACCATAAATGATGGTAAATGTCAACATTTGCTAAATTGATGACATTTACCGTAAGAAAGGGAGAGGGAAGAAGGAAGTTTTCTGAAATTTGTTGAGCAACAACCTTCACAATGTGAAAGCTAACAAACCCAGATGATTTTATGATTTTGTAATTGTCTGAAGATTCAGAATAGTGTTGGTGAATGTTAAAATTCACCTAAATTTGACTCCTTGGTATATGTCTGAAAAATAGGGAAATACAGAAATAAATGCTGATAAACACATTTAGGAGTTAGTCTGCATTCGCAGGTGTGTCTGCTAGGTTTTGGACATTTTGAACATTTGTCTGGGATTGTCACAATTCAAGAATAAAGTGGAGGCAGGACATGATGCTATCAAGTGTGGGGACACTACTGTCTGATTTAGGGTAGATTGCCTGTTTCTAGGGAGCTTTCTTGCATCGTGGTTTATTATTTTTGTAGGCATGTAGTGTTTTGCCTGCTATGGGGTGCTGGCAGTGCTGCGCATTGCTATTAGTAATTCTATCTGGGCATTTTGTAGGGCCTGCTGCAGTCTCTTAGATTTCCAAATGTACTCCCAGATGATTGGATACCCTTGGAGTAAGGAGTAAGCATTCCACATGAGACCTGTGGAGTAGAAATGAATTTTTTGCATGCAATCAAATATGTATACAGAGCTAGCTTACCATTGATTGGCTATTTTGAGTGATGGATATTTGAAGAATTCAGTTTCTGTGTATTCCAAAGCGAACTTACTAGAGGACCACCTCCTAGGATGAATATATGGATCAAACATAATTATCCTTTAGATTTCACACTCCTCTAAATTTTGTGATATAGTGCGTAGCTCAAAAAGCCTACTGAAGTGTCTTAAAATGCACACGATAAGCTAAAATACGTGCACAAATCTGTATGTTTTGATAAAATACATTTGAATGCAGTTGGTCCCTTACCTTTCCCGCCCCGACCTGGCCACAGTGATCCATGCAACAGTCACCTCCAGGCTTGATTATTGTAACTCGCCCCACGTGGGGCTACCCTTGAAGCTGTCCCAGAAACTCCAACGGGTGCAGAATGCTGCAGCGAGGCTCCTCACGGGGTCCCTGCCATGGGAGCATATTCACCCAGTGCTTTTCCAGGTGCAGTGGCTCCCGGTGGAGTACAGGGTCAGATTTAAGGTGCTGGTTTTGACCTTTAAAGCCCTTCACGGCCTAGGACCCTCGTACCTACAGGACCGCCTCTCCTGGTATGTCCCACGGAGGACCTTAAGGTCCATAAATAGCAACACCTTAGAAGTCCTGGGCCTCAAGGAAGTTAGATTCTCCTCAACCAGAGCCAGGGCTTTTTCAACTCTGGCTCCGGCTTGGTGGAACACTCTGTCTCATGAGACCAGGACCCTGCGGGATCTGATTTCTTTCTGCAGGGCCTGTAAGACAGAGTTGTTCTGCCTGGCCTTTGGCTTGGAGTCAATTTGATTCCCCCCCCCTTTCTTTTTTCCCTTCTCCTCCTGTGATGAGGCTGCATTTTAATGTTTCAATGTTTTAATGTTGTATTTTAATCTTGTTTTTAAGTTTTATTCATTCAACTTGTTTTTATTATTACTTGTTAGCCGCCCTGAGCCCGGCCTTGGCTGGGGAGGACAGGGTATAAATTATTATTATTATTATTATTATTATTATTATTATTATTATTATTAATGAATTCTGCTGCACATTGGGTTAATGTGGATATGGGATGAAACAGATTGATGAGTGAATATGTGCAAAATTGACATTCCTGCATTGCAGGAGGCTGGACTTAGATGACCCTCGTTCACCCCCAGCCACCACCAGCTAGAATAACCAACGCCAGGTTTGATGGCTGCGTGGTCTAAAACAATATTCAGGTGTCTTTGTATGCTGGAAGTCCCATGCTGTGCAATATATTTAGGAGCAAAAAGAATCCCAGTGTTGCTATGCCCTGTAGTGAACTAGATGTGCTTGCAGGGAAGAATCATGGGGAAACAAAACAGATCTTAGCTCCAGGCTTTTTCATGGAGTTATTTGTGGACAAGTTGGGGTAGGGGGAGCGAAAATGGTCATTGGAAAAATTATGAAAAATACTTTGATGGTCCTTTAAAGTCGCTCAGCTGAGAGCGAGTTCCCAAATTGCAGAACATGTAAAGCATCAACTGCTTAATCCCGTGGCTGCTATTGGGAGCAAGAAGGCATCAGCATAAATATGTATATTTTAACTAAAAGCAGCCAAAGAGTAGAAAGATGCAGACGATCTGAGTGCATGGAACACCAAGAGAGTGAGGAAGCAGCTATTTTAGCTAATGTAATGTAATGTAATAGAAGACCCAAACTGCCACAGCAGAACTTGCTGCATAATTAGATTGTAAATCTTCTCAGCTGAGGAACTTTTGCCCGGGGTCAAGTTGTCGAAGTAATAATCCATTCTACATAAATTAGAAGATTCGAGCTGCTTGGCCACATTGTTACCGTTCCCTTTGTTTTCTTCTTTGTACCATAGCCCCCCACCCCCAATGTAATATTTTATTTGATCTCTGAGACAAAAACAGACACCCATCCCCAATGATCAGCAAATTTTGGGAATATCTATTTAAATGCGAATTGCCCATAATTTCTCGATTGACCCTGTTAAAAAGGCTTCCAAGAAGCTCAGTTGTGATTAGGTGGAAGTCAATGAGGCTAAGAGAAATGGACGTGGCAAGTCAAAAAGACATACTGCGTCTGGCATGGGAAGAAGATGGAGGAAAAGGCCATGGTGTTTTAGGAGCTGAGATGGCTGGTGCACACTGGAACCAGTAGGATGGAGGACAGGGAGGCCACCAGCAGGTGGCGCCAGAGCCAATCACAGGGTAAAAAGGTAAAGGGACCCCTGACCATTAGGTCCAGTAGTGACCGACTCTGGGGTTGCGGCTCTCATCTCGCTTTATTGGCCAAGGGAGCCGGCATACAGCTTCCAGCATGACTAACACGGAAATGCCGTTTACCTTCCCGCCGGAGGGGTACCTATTTATCTACTTGTACTTTGACGTGCTTTTGAACTGCTAGGTTGGCAGGAGCAGGGACCGAGCAACGGGAGCTCACCCCGTTGCGGGGATTCGAACCGACCTTCTGATCAGCAAGTCCTAGGCTCTGTGGTTTAACCCACAGCGCCACCCGCGTCCCTAATCACAGGGTAGAGTCAACTAATTCTGGTTTTGCCCTCCACCTGTCCTCCCTACTGAATTATATAATGATAACACTGAGACTAAAGCGAAGGACCACACCAGGAATGCATGTAAGTGTCGAGGACTGACTAGATGCAGTGCTTTTCTTCTTTAAAAAATGTTTAGGGGTACTCTCATTTTCCTACTCATATTGAAATACTGCCCCTCAATGAAGCCAAATTTAGATTCACAAAATGTTTAGGGCTATGCGTTCCCCTTTGTTCCCCCAGAAAAAAGCACTGGCTGGATTCAGAGGAGTGGTAGGAGGCACCATCTGGGGAACCCCCAGGGGAAGAAGCCAGGGGGTTGGTGGTGGGGCGACGATGCGAGGTCAGAGGGAGAAGACTGGGAGGAGGAGGTGTTGGAGGCTGAAGGGGCAACAGGGTTTAGTGAGCAGGAAGAGGCTGTGTCAGAGAGCAGTCCAGAATCAGAGGCAGGAGAGGAGGAGGAGACAGAGATGAAGCAGGCTGCTGAAGAAGCCAGGAAGTCTCTCCCTCCTGCTGCGACCAGCTCCCCATATCCTTGGTCTCCTAGAACACACAGAGAAATGAGAAGGACAGGGTAATGAATAACAAGAAAGCAGAGCCTTAGGGTGCTGGGGAAGGAGCCTTACAGAGCAGTGGGAAAGTGGGGAACTTCAGTTTTCGTGACTGCCTCATTGTGGCAAGACCTACGGGGAAGAGTTGCTGTGATCACTAGGCCTGCACTGTTTGGTTTCTTTGAATAAAGAGTTAATTTCACGGACACCAGTTTTATTGCTAACCTATACCAGACAGATGGCAAGCTCTGTGAGTGTGCATGTGTATGTAATTGCCCCTTTCTCTGTATGTGATTGCTTCATTCCTCGTGTGTGCGCGCAAAATCAATGCTTTCTCTCTCTCTCTCTGCCCCTTTCCTTCCATGGCTAAGAGTTGCAGACTGAGATTGGTGAGGCAGTGCCCAGATGCGCTAATGGACCAACCTTCTCTGTTCAAGAGGGTCTCAAAGATAGCAGAGTCCTACTCACAGGGGGTTCTGCAGAACCATGGGTCAATGCATCAGGGCATGGGCCCATAGTTTCCCCTCTAGATATGGGGGCAAGGTCAGCGAAGCTGCACAACTTCCCCCGTCAGCACTGTCCCCACTAGCCAGACATCGGATTGAGGAAATTGGCTGAGTCTGTCAATTATAATTTCCGTATGTTTCTCATTTTTTCCAGCTCTCCACATTTTTGCATTTTCTCTTAATAAATACATCTTTGTCTGCAATTCTGCCAAATCAACACCTTCTTGCAAGCAGTTTCCACTAATATCTGTGTGCATGCACATGAAAGCTTATACCAGAACAAACGTAGTTGGTCTATAAGACAATTTTTTATTTTTTATTATTTTTATTTTGACTGCGTCAGACCAACACAGCTACCTACCTGAATCTACTAATATGCTTTCACATTTCTATGCAAACTTCCCCCTAACATATATACATATATATCTGGCTAGAGAATGATCTTGAAAAATTTGGGCAAATGTGTGTTTTTGTTTTAGTTCTTCTTTTTTATTGTAACATAGTAATGGTCATTATGTTACAATGAAAAAGGAAGTACTGAAACAAAAAATCACCCCAATGGTGCAGTTGCAGGGCACTGTACAATGTAACAGGAAAGCAAGCAAATAAATAAAAGGAAGAAATGGTAACACACCAAGGCTTCCATATATCCTGAACTGCCATGGTGAATGTTGGGCACTGAAGTCCGAAACATAAGTAATAAACTCCCAACAGATGACATTCTGAACCTCCATCTCTCTGGAAACATGCACTTAATTTTATTATTATTATTATTATTATTATTATTATTATTATTATTATTTTCTGCAACAGCTAAAGTCCCTAAGTTCTTATAACATGAAGACAAACATACATTATTCAAGCTTTTCCATTGCTGGGCTATTGAAGCCCTAGCTGCAGCCAACACCCATGACAAAAGTTCTTTAGAGTGACAATCTTTTCATGTGATCAGTCCACATATTTAGCAATGACAGTTCTGGGAAGGCCTAAAGAAGTGAGTTAATTATTTCGGATATTTCTTGAGACCAGAATGATGAAAGAAGCATGGATTTTGAAGGGTATTTGGGTTTTGGTTTGCAAATTGTGAAGGAAGTGCAAATCGGGTAGGTTTGAGTTAAAGCAGGGGTCAGCAATCTTTTTCAGCCGTGGGTCGGTCCACTGTCCCTCAGACCATGTGGTGGGCCGGACTATATTTTGGAAAAAAAATGAATGAATTCATATTTCCCACAAACAACCCAGAGATGCATTTTAAATAAAAGCACACATTCTACTCACGTAAAAACATCAGGCAGGCCCCACGAACAACCCAGCAATGCATTTTAAATAAAAGGACACATTCTACTCATGTAAAAACACGCTGATTCCTGGACTGTCCACAGGCCAGATTGAGAAGGCAATTGGGCTGCATCTGGCCCCCAGGCCTTAGGTTGCCTACCCCTGTGTTAAAGCATGACCCAAACCAAATCTAACCTGCATCCTTACCTACACATAATTAAGCATAAAGGGGACTTAGAAGAAATGGGCATCCTTGGCAGCAGAACATAACAATGTGAGCGAAGAAGGGAGGGGTGGTCAGGGGAAGAAAGAATCCTAAGGAGAAAATTAAGATCTTCTTTCCCCAATTCAAAACAACCTGCTCTCATTACCACATTTGTAACTTTAATTACAATCTCCCTATTCAGTGTTGAGGTTCCTTTCACCTTTTAAACTGCTCTGTGTTATTACTCAACAGCAAAGGAACATTGCCTTTTGTGTAGGAACTCCAAAAATAAAAAAGAAATCAAGACCTCAAGACTGCTTGTGAGGCAGAAATAATCCAACCATTATTTCTGGTGTAAAAGGTTCGTGAATTGCATCATTTGCCTAGAAGCTCTTTTCCAACCTAATAACTCCCTGGCATAATGACCTAAAAGGGTTTTTGAGAAATATTTATATATATATATACTTTGGCCCATATTACTATACGATGGGAGGGGAGCCCTTTAACATCCTGATTGGCTGGGGGGATAACCACTAAGTTAAGCTATAGCTGCTTACTTGGAAAAATCACGAATGTTCTTATTCTCTTAAGTCAGAAAAGTAAAATATCAAAGTAATCCAAGAGAGTGAGAGACGGCCAGAGTTAAAAAAAATTTTTTTTTGAAAAAAATATCTTATTGCTATAATGACCTTCGTGATGGTCATTTAACTAGCTTTTTAATCCCTTTGAGGAAAGCTTTCTTCCTTGGGGAAAAAAAAAATCCTCTTTAACCTGCCTTGGGCAAAAATCATCCCTACCAAACTAAAAATATAGCAGAACTATAAATCCTCACTTAAACTTAAGCACCCTTCCTTGCAGAGAGTTGGAAGTAGAAAATGATGGTGTTGATGATGATGAGCAGGTCTGGACTTTCAAAGGCTATCATGGCGTGGACAGAAGCTGTACTCTGCTGTGGGGTAGAGCTGTTATGCTACATTTTGAAAAGATCTTCCTTAAAGAAGAAGAAGAGTTTGGATTTGATATCCCGCCTTTCACTCCCTTTAAGGAGTCTCAAAGCGGCTAACATTCTCCTTTCCCTTCCTCCCCCACAACAAACACTCTGTGAGGTGAGTGGGGCTGAGAGACTTCAAAGAAGTGTGACTGGCCCAAGGTCACCCAGCAGCTGCATGTGGAGGAGCGGGGACGCGAACCCGGTTCCCCAGATTACGAGACTACCGCTCTTAACCACTACACCACACTGGCTCTCAAAGGCACTTAAATGGACAGCTCTGGGCCTCTGCCATGGTCTGTAACCCAATGTTGTGCATTTTGAGAATCCACCTCTCCTTTCCCCGTTAGTAGTGTCTTCTATGATTTTTTTCCGAAGGTAGAAGAGTGGGTTGGACCACTTTGGATTGCAGGTGCAGTGTTTTAATTACCCTACTTTTTTGTATATAAATAAATAAATAACCCATAAAAAATAAATTCCAAGACATCAGGAAGAAATGTTGGAGCCCAGGCCATTCCCCACTGTGCTAATTTTTCAATTTGCTCCCAAGTCTCTTATGGGGATCGAACCTGCAACTTTGGCGTTATCAGTACCACGCTCTAACCAACTGAGCTATCCAGGCCAATGCAGGAGTGCATTCAAATGAGGCTCCTCCCACCCACAGCATGGAGTGGCACCACCCATCCTCTCACCAGAGGCCTCCGTTGCCTCATCCTCTGCTCAGGGTGATGCAAGTAGACCTCACTGCGGAGTTAGCTTCATCTCCTCCATAGGTTCCTTGGACTGGTGCTTTGAGTAGGAAAAGGTTGACTCCTCAATCGCTTGCCCAAAGGATGGTCCCGATCCAAACCCACTCCCTAGCAGTCACATCTCTCCCCCCCCCCGCCTCACTTCCCTTAGACAGGATTACATTCAAGGTATCTCTGTTCTATTAGCCATGGTTGTCTTTCCCATCAAAGCCCACCGGGCTCTTTTCAGGGGCCTCTCCAAACAATGTGTGCAGTGAGGCTGTTCTGTCTAATTACTCCAAGACAGGGATGCTAAAGAGGAATTAATGACAGTTGACAAGTGCAATTAATAATTATAGCAGAGCCGCGAGTCATGCAGCAGGCAGATGACAATAACAGGGTAACCGTACATGACAGCTCTTCAAATGCCTCTCTTCTCTCTTCCCCTCCTTTTTCCTCTTCCTCCCTTTTCTCCCCTTTAATGTGAATTGAGGTCCAGAAGAAATGCTGACAGCAGGGTGCGGGGCATGCAGAAGATGTAAGCCAGCCACCCCCAAAGTCCCCAGTCCCTCCCTCCCCAGAGATGACGGCCCCCATCACACTGGCCAGGAAGTCACCCTTTGTACATGTTCTCACTCGTTCTTGCTATCAGGTGTTGTGTGTGTGTGTGTGTGTGTGTGTGTGTGTGTGTGTGTTTTCCAAGGCTGCTTAAAATTCATCTGGGAAGGCTGGAAGGAGGAAGGGGACAGGCAAAGGCAGCAGCGGCAGAGCCAGAGTTGAAGTGGTATTTCCATATCAAAGGCCAGGCGGTTGGCTGGGAATGGTAATTAAAGTACCCAGATTTCATCTCCTTGGTCAGCTCATGAAAGAGGAGATGGGGAGGACGGATGCAGAGAGAAATTAGAGAGAAGGTTCCCCCCCAAAAAAAAATTCTCCTTCCCTTTAGTCTCCAATATTGCGAGCAGAGCATTAAATGAAAGTTGGGCTAAAAGGTAACCTACCTCTTCAGTTTTGAGGTCTAATGGTATGTATGTGTATGTATTCCCCCCCCGAATGCATTTATTGATATGTTAATTTCACACAGAGGAATACTGTTTGTTCAGGTACGCACCTACGACTTCTCATGTTGATCTCTGAGATCATAGAATTAAAAAGTTGGAAGAAGGAGGAGTTTGGATTTGATATCCCGCTTTATCACTACCTAAGGAGTCTCAAAGCAGCTAACATTCTCCTTTCCCTTCCTCCCCCACAACAAACACTCTGTGAGGTGAGTGGGGCTGAGAGACTTCAGAGAAGTGTGACTAGCCCAAGGTCACCCAGCAGCTGCAGGTGGAGGAGCAGGGAATCGAACCCAGTTCACCAGATTATGAGTCCACCGCTCTTAACCACTACACCACACTGGCTCCCTGGAAGAGACCCAGGCCCAGGTTAGAGTTTAGTCCTGCCCAGACCTTGAACACTGGCTCTCTCAGATGTGGAATGAAGGGAGCTGGACCCCCCCAGCTGATCTCCATGTTATTATTTTTATTGTTTATTGAATTTATATACCGCCCTATACCTGGGGGTTTCATGTTGCCAGTGATGTGGAGGAGCCATCAGACTGGACCTCCTCCACACCAGTGCATAGGTTTCTGACCTGCTTTCAGACCCCCTCATCTCCCCCAGGGCCACGGGAGCAGAGTTGATGGTAACCTAGGCAAGAAACTCCTTTCCGGAGGCTGCCACAAACTGGTATTCAGAAGCATTGCTACCTCGGACAGTGGAGTCAGAGCTTAGCCATTTGGTTAGTTGCCATTGATAGCCATCTCTGCCATGAATTAATCTGGTCCTCTTTGAAAACCATCTAGGCTGGTGGCCATCACTGTCTCCGATGTGAACAAGTCAAACTGCTGTGTTAGCAGCACCAAAGTGACCTCCCCGGGGCACAAGCCTGGGCAGTATGTATGGAAGTCCTGGGCTGCCCAGGCAACAAGACCACCCCCCTCCCTATCAGCTTCACTGATCCGAAGGAATGTGGTCCAAAGGAAAGCAGAGCAGGACATTTGGCACCAGCAGGGCTGCAGGAGTTGCCAGAAGGAGGTATACAAGGCATCATTCAACCGTATTAGGGACTCCAGTCCAAATTGTGTAGGGTTTACTTTAGGCTTCCTCAACCTCGGCCCTCCAGATGTTTTTGGCCTACAACTCCCATTATCCCTAGCTAGCAGGACCAGTGGTCAGGGATGACGGGAATTGTAGTCTCAAAACATCTGGAGGTCCGAGGTTGAGGAAGCCTGGTTTACTCCTTAGTCCTTTTTTCCTCCAAAAGAGAGGCAGCAGAGGTTTAGGATCAGAGTTTTCCTTCTCCTAGATGGGTTACCTTCCCAGGTTGACAAGCCCCATCTGTCCTTCACTTCCCTATACAGCATGTGCAAAAACCAGAAACTTCTTGACCGCTGGACCCGCTATTGGTCTTGTCCGCTTGTTACAAAAGAAGTGAAATGCTTCATATACAGCGGTACCTCGGGTTAAGTACTTAATTCGTTCTGGAGGTCCATACTTAACCTGAAACTGTTCTTAACCTGAAGCACCACTTTAGCTAATGGGGCCTCCTGTTGCTGCTGCACCACCGGAGCACAATTTCTGTTCTCATTCTGAAGCAAAGTTCTTGACCTGAAGCACTATTTCTGGGTTAGCAGAGTCTGTAACCTGAAGCGTATGGAACCTGAAGTGTATGTAACCCAAGGTACCACTGTACAGTATTTATAATTTAGCTTGGTACTTTTAACTTAGTACAGTGGTACCTCGGGTTAAGAACTTAATTCATTCTGGAGATCTGTTCTTAACCTGAAACTGTTCTTAACCTGAAGCACCACTTTAGCTAATGAGGCCTCCTGCTGCTGCTGTGCTGCCGCTGCACGATTTCTGTTCTCATCCTGAAGCAAAGTTCTTAACCCAAGGTACTATTTCTGGGTTAGCGGAGTCTGTAACCTGAAGTGTCTGTAACCCGAGGTACCACTGTACTTCAAACTTAGCATCCAACTTTTCCCCCCTCCTTCTTTCCTCCCACATTCATATTGGCAGTCAACCATATGGGTTTTGGCCCACTTCTTTTTAATAAACAAAACTGCAATCAGGAAGCTGGCTAGATCAAATAGGATCTGGTGGGTCAGGGATGCTGATCTGGGATGCAGGGTCTGGGTTGGTTCACGTGGGGAGAGGTGGTCTTTGAAGAACTGGGGTCCTGAGCCCCATGAGGCTTTATAGGTCAAAACTAGTACTTTGTACTGAGCTTATAAACTTCATTGGCAGCCAGCACAGTCATGCCAGAAATGGTGTTATTAGCCTGTTGTCACAGGCAGGGGTGGTCCATGACATTTTGCTGCCTGAGGTGCAGCAGTAACACCCCTCACCAAAGTCAAGATACATAGTAGCCAAGGTTGGTCAAGTTATTTTGTCACCTGAGGCAGCAAAGCCCACAAGTGCCTTTCCCTGGAAGCAAAACTGCTTGCTGCTCATTCATGACACTCCAGATCAGCTACCTGAGGGGGCCGCCTCACTCTGCCTAATGATAGGGCTGCCTTGCTTATGGGACACCTTATGTTCTTAATTTGGGCATGCAGTGGCCATATCAAGCAGGGAAAATGGGAGATAAATTGCCATAGCATTTACATGTGCCTGACCATCTATGAATGATGTCCATTGTGTCATTGTTTAAAAGCATTTGATACAATTTCAGCTTCCTAGAACATTTCCCACCTATGTCCAAATGGTATTTTGCATTTGGTTTGGAGATTAATTTAGATCAATATCAGGGATTGACCGCCTCACCCCTTGCCTACAAGATGCGCAGACTTGCAGAATCTCTCCTCTTTTCATCTTCCAGACTGTCCCCCTCTCTTTAAGTCTCTCTTTCTCTCTTAAGCTCAAATGCATCAATTTATACCTGGATGTGTGTGTTTAAAAAATAATAATACTTTGCTACGGGGGCTCTGAAACGAATAAAACTGTGATCCTCAATGTGGCCATTGTGCTTGCCTCATTTGTCTCTCCCCCCCACCCCCCACCCCCGGTATCGATTTATCAGCTGAGAGAAATTACTCGCTAGAAGAGAAGATGCCAGTCGGAATGACATTTACTTCATCGTAGAGGGAGGCTCTACGGCAGGTTTCCATGTAACCCAGATATTGGAGCTGTAAAAGGCCTTGTAACAAGGTTTAGTGCTATGATTTGATCGTGTGGTGCACCTTCGCTGTCATAATAACAGCCACTCAGCTGGAGCTAAGACCCTTCGGTTATGGCCAACTTTTTCTGTCTTGCACTCCCCCCCCCCCATCCTGCTTTTTACACAGACAAATGAACTAGTTTTGCTTCCTCTCTCTCTTCTCTCTCTCTCCTCACCCCCCCCAATCAAAATTTCTGGAACAAAAGCAGGATCACAGAAGTCTATAACATACAAGGATTTGGGCTTTCATGTCATCAAATTAAATTTTTCTTAAAAAAAAAAGAAAAGAGACAGGCAAAACGCACCCTTATTAATCATTTGAGCTTCTTTATATCTTCCCTTTTTCCTAGTGAAATAACTCTTACGATTTTTAATTCACCAAAGCGAATCTTCTTCACCAGTGATTGTAAGTTACATTTGCCTAAGGCTACAATTACCTGCAAAATGAAAGGCTTTTGTTGTTTTTTCCAAAACTACAACGTGGAGTGGGGTTAATAATTTTATACGTGCCACACATTAAAATGTGGTTGTTCGGATCGAGGGTGAAGCTTGTGTGTAGTTCTGACCTGATATTCTGGCCCAACCGCACTGGCTCCAATTAATTCCCAGCCTCAAATCAAAGTGCAGGTTTTGACCCATAAAGCTTTAAATGGCTAAGGACTGCAATACCTTAACGACCGCCTCTCCCCATATGAACTGGCCCGGATCCGGCAATCGTCGTCTGGAGCTTTTCTTCATGTGCCTCCTTCCCAAGAGGTCTAGGGTGGTGACAAGAGAACAGGACTTTTCCGCAGTGGCTCCCCATTTGTGGAATGCTCTCTCCAGGGAAGCCCTCCTGGTGCTTTCATTACATATATTTAGGCACCAGGCAAAAACTTTCCTCTATAACCAAGCCTTTGGTCTTTAGCTATCTGTGGCTTTCTCGAAGTGGGTGGGATGTTTTAAATCTATTTCTTTTTCCTCTTGATTTCAAGGTATCTTATGGGCTGCGGGGTTTTCTGCCTCTTTGTTTGGCTGGTTAAAAACCCCTTTGGGTTGCTCTGAGCAAAATAAAGTGCCCAATTAATTAATTAATTAAAAAATACCATCAGTGGCTGATTCTCCATATCATGTCACCATGAATTACACTTAACGGACCATCGCGCATGATGGTTTGTTTTGAATCAGAGCCATCCCAAGATGCTATGAAGCAGGATTATTATATAAGGTCTGTTAATGGTGAAGTGAAAGCCAAATGCCTATGGTACCTTATGCATTGTAACTCGCTCTACATGGGGCTGCCCTTGAGCTGCAGAATGCCGCGGCAAGACTCCTTACGGGGTCCTCACTGCGGGATCACATCCACCCAGTGCTATACCAGCTGCACTGGCTCCCGGTGGGGTACAGGATCAGGTTTAAGGTGCTGGCTTTAACCTTTAAAGCCCTATACGGCCTAGGACCCTCGTACGTACGGGACCGCCTCTCCTGGTATGTCCCATGGAGGACCTTATGGTCTTCAGAGGTCCCGGGCCACAGAGAGGTTAGGCTGGCCTCAACCAGAGCCAGGGCTTTTTGGGCTGTGGCTCCGATCTGGTGGAACGCTCTGTCACAAGAGACTAGGGCCCTGTGGGGCTTGACATCTTTCCGCAGGGCCTGCAAGACAGAGCTGTTCCACCAGGCCTTTGGCCAAGGCACAGCCTGACCCCCTCCTTTGGTAATTCTTCACAGAACTCTAGCCTAATGGTTGCCATCAATTTGATTTGAACTGATTTTATCATGAATTGCTTTTAGAATGCTGTATTATTTTACTGTTGTTAGCCACTCTGAGCCCGGCTTCCGCTGGGGATATTATTATTATTATTATTATTATTATTATTATTATTATTAGCACTTGCCATTGGACGCAAAGTGATACAGAAGCAATGCCAAGGTGTTTACAGACTCTGCCTTTCATTGGTGATTTCTTTTGCCAAGTTCAGGAAGGGCTTTATCAAATGAGGTCAGCTATTCCTCGCACTTTCTCTTGCACTCTCTGGGCTCCTCCAGATCACCTGTTCATTGAGCAGCTGTCTTGATTTGCTTCCACAAACTATATAGAAGTTAGAAAGTACCTAGTCTTTATTGCATATTTGTTCTGTTTTGTTTGCGGGGAGGTTATTCGTCAATGAGATGAACCTGTCCTGTATTCATCCTGATTTGCTTGTATGGCATTTACACCTCTTCCTGCTAATGATTCATTCATGCTGCACTTTTCAGTGCATTTCCCCATTACTTTCATAACTGGGAAAAGTCAGTTTCTTCCTTCATTGCAGGGGGGTTGGACTAGATGACCCTTGGGTCCCTTCCAACTCTACCATTCTATTCTATGATTCCCGAAAGTGGATTTGTTCTGCTTGGGTGGCAGAGTGCTTTGACCCATTTTAATTGCATAAACTACAAAGGGTGGTCGACTGCCCTTCACTGGAGGTATTTAAGCAGAGATTGCAATGCCGCCTGTCATGGTTTCTTTAGCGGTGATCCCTGCATTGCAGGGGGTTGGGCTTGATGGCCCTTGGAGTCCCTCCTGACACTACAGTTCTATGATACTTACATTTCCCAATATATGCTTGAATCTCTCCTGCAAAATACTGACCATCAGGAAGCAGTGCCACCTGTCAGGGTTTCTTTAGCGGCGATCCCTGCATTGCAGGCAGTTGGATTTGATGATGTCCCTCCAGACACTACCGTTCTACAATGTACAGCTCTACATTTCCCAATATATGCTTGAATCTCTCCTGCAAAATACTGACCATCAGGAGGCACACTTTATTTCTTGCAATCAGAAATTTTTCCTCTCACTTAGTTTCATTCAGTAAGAGGGTTTGGGAATGGACAAATAGTTGGAGAAGTAGACCTCTTTGGGCGTTTCTGTGTTAGGTTTAAATTGGCTGCATTAAACTGAAATCACTGCACATTTTGGAACCCTGGTTTTCCATGGAGAGTGACCAAAATAGTGGAAAGGGGACAGAGACAGCATATGCATGCCAGCTCATGCATTTACTTAACCCAAAGAGACGTGGTCTAAACCACTGAGCCTCTTGGGCTTGCTGATCGGAAGGTCGGCAATTTGAATCCCCACAATGGGGTGAGCTCCTGTTGCTCTGGCCCAGCTCCTGCCAAGCTAGGAGTTTGAAAGCACACCAGTGCAAGTAGATAAATAGGTATCGCAGTGCAGGGAAGGTAAACGGTGTTTCTGTGCACTCTGGTTTCCATCATGGTGTCCTGTTGCGCCAGAAGTGGTTTATTTATGCTAGCCACATGACCCGGAAAGCTGTCTATGGACAAACACCGGCTCCCTCAGTCTGAAAGAGATGAGCGCTGCAGCCCCATAGTTGCCTTTGGCTGGACTTAACCGTCCAGGGGGTCCTTTACCTTTACCTTACTTAACCCTAACACAGAATTCCTGAGGAAGGCTAAACTATCTTGTGCTAACGAAACATCTTTCCCCCCCCCTCCATTTTGCTTGCATGTGATTAGTCTTTGGCAGATTAGTCTTTGAAAGTATCTTTCACAGGTGATTTCAATTTAATGCAACCAGTTTCGTGCTTTAATAATTGTGGCTGAGGGGCTTGACTAGATTGCAAAAGTGCTAATCCGAAAAAATATTATCCGACCATATGATGTCTTTGCACGAGACATTTCTGTTTTAATAGCATCTCCTCCCGTTCCTGCCAAGGCACCCCCATGCCCACATGCGTCTTCTGGCATTGGTAGCCCTATCCAATAATCGATGGTCGTTTGTGCTTGAAAAAAGGTTTTCTGCAGAAATCAATGCAGTTTGCTTCCAAAGTTAGGGTCAAGCATTCTTGCCTAGGTCCCTAAGAAAACTCCCATAACCTTTAGCTGGGTTGCAGCCTGGAAGTTCGAGAGTAGTAGAGGAAGAGGGTTTGCTGCTTCAAATTCACATGGAAACATTGTAGGTTAGGTAAAGGTAAAGGTAAAGGTAAAGGTAAAGGGACCCCTGATCATTAGGTCCAGTCGTGACCGACTCTGGGGTTGCAGCGCTCATCTTGCTTTATTGGCCGAGGGAGCCAGCGTACAGCTTCCGGGTCATGTGGCCAGCATGACTAAGCCGCTTCTGGCGAACCAAAGCAGCGCACGGAAACACTGTTTACCTTCCTGCCGGAGTGGTACCTATTTATCTTCTTGCACTTTGATGTGCTTTCGAACTGCTAGGTGGGCAGGAGCTGGGACCGAACAACGGGAGCTCACCCCGTCACGGGGATTTGAACTGCCAACCTTCTGATCGGCAAGTCCTAGACTCTGTGGTTTAACCCACAGCGCCACCCACGTCCCTAATTGTAGGTTACCTGGGGTAAATTGGTACAATGAGAATGATCTACTAGGAATAAGGGTAGATGGGTCTGTGATTTTTGGTTTCTTTCAGTTTCTCATTTTTCCGATCTTAAATATAATTATCCGCATTTCTGCAGAATTTTGTTGATTTTTTTTTAACAAATCCTCCAGAACGTTTTGCGAGTTTCTCCTAATAAAACATATTTTTCTGTGTAGTTTAGACTAGTATACAGATTTTGCAATCTGTTTCCCCTAATATATAGCATTATTATATGCTATTTTCACTAATCTATGCATTTCAGTCACACTTAGTCCACAATATAGGCATTCCTGCCCCAAAAATACACACTGAAATTTATATTGAAAAATTCAGAAAAGTGTGCCTTTCAGAGGGTAGCTGCCTTTTGATTGGCATACGGTTCAAGAAGCGCGAATGAGGTGGTTTCTCATTAAAATGGGAACAAAACCAAACTTTGCCCCCATCCCTAGCTAGGAAGCAAATAAACGGCCCCTTGATGGTCACAGCAATTTGACCCGCATTACTGCAGCTTTTGCTGGAAATGTAGAGAAGGAGTCCTTGGCTGCACTTTGGGGCAGATATGGGCAGTGTTTTGAGTAGCACCATATGCTGGTGTCAGTCACCCCCTCGATTGTGCCAGCTCTGGGGCCATGAACACCCCCTTGCCGACTCCCTAGGGAGCCTTGGCTCTCAACTATTGCCGGCCACTGCTCTTTTCTCCTTCGTGCCACCATTGTCAACTGGAGCCTCATTCAGGGAGGCAGCAGGGGGCAGCAGCTGGCAATGGCAGGAAGAGGGCGGAATCTAAATCAGCCTAATTTATGCCTCGTTGGCATTGACCCAAAGCTTCATGAATATCATAGCACTGTTAAAATGTTGCTCCTTTCTCGGAGCTGGGCACAGTTCAGCAACAGGCTGTGATGAAACGGAAGCATCAAGCTGAGCCACAAGATAATTGAGAGACAGTGTGGTGTAGTGGTTAGAGTGCCAGGCCTGGGAGACCAGGGTTCAAATCCCCACTTGGCCATGTAGTTCTTTACGATGCCCTGTCTCTACTGTTGGAGCCTGTTTCTCTACGTATTTAAAAGAAGAATAAGACATGGACAAATGCTGTTCTCCACATCAGGGCCCCTACAGCAAAGATACTTATTCATTTACTGAATGAAGCTGGACATCCTTCTGGGGACACCGGATTGGTGCTAGCCCAAATGACCCAACCAGTGTTATGCATCTGGAGACGCCCTTGCACATGTAGGATGTACATTGCAGCTTTCCCCAGCCTTTGGCCTCCAGGCATTCCAGAACTAGAAACACCATTATCCTCAGTCAGCATGCCCAATGAGAATTGTCGTCCTACAACATCTGCAGCCCCAAGGCTTGGGAAGGTTTCCCATATGGCTTCTGGTCTTCAAGAGCCACCATGCCTAATAGACTCATATAGATTCCTCTGTCTGTGTACTCTCCATGTGTTCTAGGGTCATGGAAGCAGTCAGTGTGGTGACTTCCAAATGTTCTTGGACTACAACAGGGGCTATTGGGTTATTGATTTTGTTTTTATTATGTATTTTGTTTTATATCTTGGTTTTATTCTGTGAACCTCCCTGAGACCCCCAGGTATAGGGCGGTATATAAATTCAAATAATAATAATAGGCACCATATGGGTTCTCACTGATCTGGGGCCAATGCAGCCATAGTTGCCTCCATGGGTAGGGCTCACTTGTGCAACTTGCCCCACATGAACATGAGAGATTTTTTTTGGGGGGGTGGGGGCACATGCATTACCTCCAAGTCTCATTGCCAGTCATATAAATGGTAGGGGAACACATGTGGCGTGAAGAATTTCATGCTCTCAAAGCTAATTCGCTGTATCATAGTCAACCAAAATTGGGTCTTAGTCGCTTCCTGAGTGAAACCTGGTGTGTGCCATAGAACAACTGCAGAGGCTGCTTGGTTATCTCCATATTTTGCTCAGGTCCCCAAGTTTGGTCGAAGGAAGGACTGTAGCTCAGTGGAAGAGCCTCTGATTTGCATGCAGAAGGTCCCAGGTTCAAGCCCTGGTATCTCCTGGCAGGGCAGGGTATGTCTCCAGTCTGAAATCCCAAAGAGCTGCTGCCCATCGGTGTAGACCAGGGGTAGGCAACCTCAGGCCCGGGAGCCAGATGCGGCCCAATCGCCTTCTCAATCCGGCCAGGGACGGTCCAGGAATCAGTGTGTTTTTACATGAGTAGAATGTGTGCTTTTATTTAAAATGCATCTCTGGGTTATTTGTGGGGCATAGGAATTCGTTCATTCCCCCCCCCCAAAAAAAATAGTCCAGCCCACCACATGGTCAGAGGGATGGTGGACCAGCCCATGGCTGGAAAAGGTTGCTGACCCCTGGTGTAGACAGTACTGAGCCAGGTACTATGCGAAATTCTTAGTGTAAGCAGCAGCTGAGTAATGTCACAAGCCAGTTGTGGTCCACAGCTGCATTTTGCCTGACACCGCTGTTTGCCTCCAAGAAAATCCTTGGAGAAGCTGTGCACTTTTTCATAGGGAAATTGGCCCCTAGGAGGCAGAGTTGGGGGTCACTGTGACCTTTTGGTCCCCTCCTTCCATTTCTTCCGAAAGCAAAACATCTCCCCTTCTCAGCTCCTGACCTCCTTCCTCCGCCTCCTCCCGGCCACTTTGTTATTCCACCGAAGAGTAAACAGTAGATGCTACGCGAGGGTCTTAAAGCAGCGCTCCAAGCACACAATGCTTTTGGGCATGCTCTGTGTGCAGGTCCCTGGCAGCCATAAATTAATTAAAAGTAGAGAGGAACCGTCGTCGGGAAAAGCAAGCGTCTTTTCCCTCCCTCCCCGCCAATCTTTGTCCCCAGCTTTCCTTTCATTCTCTGTGGGTAAATAGCTAATTCCTTTGTTCCTTGCTGCACCATTTCATTTCTGCCATCATTGTCCTCATTGTTCTCTGGAACAGGAGGGGTCTGGGCCAGGAGCAGCCAAGGTCTTGGCTAATGACGGGAAGTCTTTAAAGTTTGCGCTGCATTTCATCTTCTCTGTGGGAGTTTTAGGACGCATCCAGTGTTTGATCCCCACCGTGCAACTTTGCTTCTAGTTAATTAACAGATCCCCATTACACTCTCTCATCTGCAAGCGCATGGGAGGCCTATCAGGAGGTAATTCAAGGCCAGTTTGAATGATGGCAGGAATTAGAGAAATCGCTTGTTTCGGGGGGGTTAATGTTCAGGAAGAAAGCCTTCCCCTTTGCCGAGGTCTAATTGAAATGTTGTATTCTGCTGTAACCCATTTGGGGTCTATTATTTTCCCTCCTCCCCCCCTCACTTTCTTGCTGCCCTTTGTGACAACTGGAAAGGTGGTGCTCAGAAGACAGTGAGATTGTCTCTCTCTCTTTCTCTCTGCACATATGTATTGATTTTTTTGTGAGGACGTGCAGCCAAGCCAGTGGTGAGCATAGTTGACATTTACGGCCAGGTTAGAAATAAGAGTCATTGTTAAGTGTTGATGAATAAATTAAAAAATATAATCAGGCATAATAGAATCACAGAGCAGGAAGGGACCCAAGGGTCATCGAATCCAACCCCCTGCAAAGCAGGAATATGCAGCTGTCCCATTCGAGGATCGAACCTGCAACCTTGGCATTATCAGCACCACACTCTAACCAAGTGAGCTGTCCAGCTGCTTCTAAAAATATGGTTTCCTCATACTTACAACTTAATGTTGCAACACAGCTATTGCTGATCACTATATGTATCAGCAGTAGGTAAAGGTAAAGGTACCCTGATCATTAGGTCCAGTTACGGACAACTCTGGGGTTGCGGCGCTCATCTCGCTTTATTGGCCAAGGGAGCCGGCGTACAGCTTCCGGGTCACGTGGCCAGCATGACTAAGCCGCTTCTGGCAAACCAGAGCAGCACACGGAAACGCCGTTTATTTTCCTGCCAGAGCGGTACCTATTTATCTACTTGCACTTTGATGTGCTTTCGAACTGCTAGGTGGGCAGGAGCAGGGACCGAGCAGCGGGAGCTCACCCCGTCACAGGGATTCGAACCGCCAACCTTCTGATTGGCAAGCCCTAGGCTCTGTGGTTTAGACCAACAGGCATATAGGGTTCAGCCTAACAGCACAATCCTATACATTTATATTCAGAAGTAAACCCAGAAAAGTGTATATAAGACTGTCCTCTTCCCCACCTTGCTTGCTTATCCCTTCACTTTTTCTTGCTTTAATGGGTATGTTTCCATCAGCGTGTTTCTTCTGGTTTGGGCTGATAGCCACAATAGCTATCTTCTCCCTCCACTGTTGGAGGCAGTATGCCTCTGAATGCCCCTTGCTAGAAATCTCAAGTGTGGAGATTTGCACCCACAGGCATCTGACTGGCCAGGATGCTGAATGTGATCGACCATTGCCCTGATGCAACACAGCTCTTCCTCTGTTCTTATGTACACATTTAAAAATATTTAATGTTTTCCTGTTTGTATTTCAAAATATTTTGTAGTGGCGAGCTGGAAAGATGGTTGAGTCCTGCAAATTAGGGTGGGATTTCTTCTGACTGGGGTCAAAATGTTCCTCCTTCCCCTGAAACCATGCTAAAATAAGTAGGGGGAAAAGAGAATGCAGCACATTTTCAAAAAGATCCTCAAATCCTCCCATTTTCTCTTTATGTGGGCTGCAGAAGAACCCATCTCTGTGTGTGCAAATTTCACTGCCACCTGTGGGGCTGCGCGGCTAAATATGGCAAACGGCAGGAGCCCAACCTTGTGCTGACTTTGAGTCTCTCCGAGTTTCCCCTGCTATTTCCGCCCCCTCCAGTTCTCCCCTCTTTCCCTCCTTCTCCCCCACCCCACGAGCAATGACCCCCTTTAACTAATGAATTAGGAACCGCTCCTGCAATTGCAATCCTCAGTTCGACACTTGGCATTGAGAAGCAAACCAGGGCTATTTAGCTCAGCGTTAAATGGTCCGCCACATTAACCCCCTGGCACGCTGAGCTATTAGGTTGTTTTACTGTTGTTAAAGTTGCATTTGTTAGGTGGCGTCTCGCTGCCCTTCTTAGCGTTGTGGGAGAGCTTGCTATCTGTGGCATTTATGCCAGCTGTGGGGCGTGCAGGTGAGACCGCCATGTGGCGCCCTCTTTTTGAGAGTAGAGCAACTTAAGAGCCCAACTTTTTAATTGAACCAGGGGGGTAATTGGGGTGCGTGGTCTTCCTATCAAGAGGTGAACAAGATGGAGGTCACACGTTGCACATGACATCCCCGGCCCACTTCCTCCCTGGTCAGCTGACACACCTGATAGAATTCTCCAACCCAAATGTGTGTTCATTCTTCCTTCAAAAGGCCAGCGGAAATGATCAAGGGGCTGGTCCTGGGGGCTAACCGAGAGGTGAGGTCCGAGTCCAGTCCGAGGTCGAGAGTGCGGTATGGAGGCTGTCCGTCCAAGCTGTAGCTGGGTCCAAGGCGGGGAGTCAGGTGGGGTCAGGAACTCTGGCAGAAGAGCAGGACAGGGTGCAGGCAGGAACAGGCTAGCAACAATGTTGCTCCCGCAACCTGGGACTGGGGCTGACCGGCTTTTATCTGCCCCGAGGCATAGGGCAGCCCCGGTCCACAGGTGACTCGCCTCTCCTGGTCTGGAGGAAAGCACTCCTCCTGCAGGAATTTAGTCCCCTCCGCCTCTCTGCCCTGAGCCTCTGCAGCTCAGGAGAGGCTGGAGGGTTACCGGACCCAGAGGCAACCTCCTCTTCCCCTGATGGGGCTGAGAGTGGAGCACCTGCAGGCAATGGGTCCTCCATCACTTCGGGGGCCAGAGCAGACTCAGCTGGTGCCTGCACCTGAGGATCCAGCACAGGTGAGGACCCTTCAGGCTCAAGCCCCAGCCCCAGCTCAGCTGGTTCTGGAGGCGGGGACTCCTGTGCAGGCTGGGATTCCTCAGGTTCAGCCTCTGAGTCTGAATCCCAGGCCATCACACTCCCGTTTGAGGAAAGGTCACAGCATTTGGGACTCTTTACTTTGGAGAAAAGGCAAGCAAGTGGCAACATGATAGAAGTTTATAAAATTATACATGACACAGAGGAAGTGGTCAGAAAAAAAGCTTTACTCAGTTTCTCTCTCTCTTTTTTTGATGATCTTTATTGAATTTTTAGTTACATACTATACATACACATACATTATGTTTCACATTTGTTCTTGCTCCCCTGAGCTGACTTCCCTCCTTCCTTCTGTCGCATTGTCTTTGTCCATTTTATATATAATTGTTCTTCTTCAATTTTTTGCATAAAATGTCTGTAAACAAATAAATCTCAGGGTGACGAAACATATAAAAAAGAATGGGGAGAATTTATGTTATATATAGAGAAGACGATGTGAAATAAGGAAACCAGTAGAACTAAAATAAACCTCCTAATGGGAAAACACAAGAAAATTATTGGATAATAATATCAAAATGAATTAAAAATGTATATTAGGACTATTGTTGAACAATATTTGTAAATGAATATAGACAAACAAGAATTGTATATACTCAGTTTCTCATAACACTAGAATTCATGGAAGATTTGGGACAGATAAAAGAAAGTTAATCTTCACACATCATATGGAATTCGCTCCCATAAGACCTGTCCTCCAACATTCTCCATTGAAAATAAGGATGTCCTGTTTAATAATAATAATAATAATAATAATAATAATAATAATAATTTATTGATCACGCCCATCTGACTGGGTTGCTCCAGCCACTCTGCGCAGCTTCCTATATATATAAATTTAAAAATTTAAAAACTTCCATAGGGCTGCCTTCAAATGTCTTCTAAAGGTGGCATAGTTATTTAACCTCCTTGGTTTGGGGGTCGCATAACTCCATACCCTCCAACATTTCTCTGATGAAAATAGGAAAGTCCCTCAGGAAAGTGAGACATTCCAGGATTAAATCAGAAACTGGGACGTCTTCTGTAAATCTGGGACTGTCCCTGGAAAATAGGGACACTTGGAGGGTTTGATAGGAGGCAGCGATGGCTGCCAACATGGATGGCTTGAAAAGTGAATTAGAGAAATAAGGGGACAGTAGCTACTAGCCACAATAGCAGTGTTCTCTCTTCACTGTCAGAGGTGATTTGGCTTTGAATGCTGGTTAAAGGTAAAGGTAAAGGGACCCCCGAACATTAGGTCCAGTCACGGATGACTCTGGGGTTGTGGCACTCATCTCGCTTTATTGGCCGAGGGAGCCGGCGTACAGCTTCCGGGTCATGTGGCCAGCATGACTAAGCCGCTTCTGGCGAACCAGAGCAGCGCACGGAAACGCCGTTTACCTTCCTGCTGGAGCGGTACCTATTTATCTACTTGCACTTTGACGTGCTTTCAAACTGCTAGGTTGGCAGGAGCAGGGACCGAGCAACGGGAGCTCACCCCATCGCGGGGATTCGAACCGCCGGCCTTCTGATCGGCAAGCCCTAGGCTCTGCGGTTTAACCCACAGCACCACCTGTGCTGGTTCCTGGTTGCTGGGAATCAAAAGCAGGGAGAGCTCTGTTGTGCTCAGGTCCTGCTTGAGGAGAAGGAATATTTAACACTCCCACTGAAATCACTGTAACATACACAAAGGTGGGAAACTGTGTTTCTGGAAAAGCGTGGTTTGGGGATCATTCATGGACTGTGAGATCATGAGAAAAGGCAATGGGAAATGGGTCTGTAAGGGCAAAGAGGGTTCTGCCCCACCAAGCTCAGTCTGCCAATCAGGGGGTGGCTCCACCTGCTATTGGCTGTGGTTTCACCTATCGTTGGCTCTGCCTCTGTCTCCTATTGGCTTCCCTGCCTTCTGCGCAACCTGTCACAATGGAGACCAGCCACCACTGAAAATGCTTATGCGCGTTCCGACACAACCATTCCGCTGCTGACCAATTTATTATCCAGAACTCCGTTGCCAGATGACATGGCGTGAGCAAATGTAAACAACTAGTTCCCATTCACTTGAAAAGCCAAATTGGGATGGAAGAACACAAAGGAGCCTCAGCTCCAATGATAACGAAGAACACGACTTTGAAGTTGTAGCTAAATTGCATTCTCTCGTCCTTCTGCCGCCGCCTGTGAAAACTCGGCAGAATTGGCCGAGCAGCGATTAGTCCATAATTCTGTATGTTCAAATAGCTTTTGGTTATTACAAAGCAGGAAATTTCAAAAGGCCAATAGGCTGACATTTAAAAACTGGTCGTAGGGCAATTGTGGGAGGACCTTCATAAGAAAATAAAATATGTGTTTCATAAGCCTGTTGTTGCTGAGCCAGGATATTTAAATAAAGCAAGAAAGGGACTGATTCCTCCATCACTACTCAAGGATCTCTGGTTCACTGGGTCCAGGCTGTGGCTTCGGCCTACCATGATGCTAGGGCCTTGGTTGTCCTCCAGTCCTGCTGGAATGAGGCATCAATTTTGTCCTTCTGAGAACCCAGAAACCCACCATCCCTGACCATTGGCCATGGTGATTGGGAATGATGGGAGCTGCAGTTTAAAATGCCTGGGTTTTGCCAGGTTGGGATAAAGCTCTACTAACATCAAAAAAACAAAGATCATGGCCCCTGGTCCCATCACCTTCTGGCAAATAGAAGGAGAAGAAATGGAGGCAGTGAGAGATGTGAGAGATTTTACTTTCTTGGGCCCCATGACCACTGCAGATGGTGACAGCAGCCACAAAATTAAAAGACGCCTGCTTCTTGGGAGAAAAGCAATGACAAACCTAGACAGCATCTTAAAAAGCAGAGACATCACCTTGCCAACAAAGGTCTGTATAGTTAAAGCTATGGTTTTCCCAGTAGTGATGTATGGAAGTGAGAGCTGGACCATAAAGAAGGCTGATCGCCAAAGAATTGATGCTTTTGAATTATGGTGCTGGAGGAGACTCTTGAGAGTCCCATGGACTGCAAGAAGATCAAACCTATCCATTCTGAAGGAAATCAGCCCTGAGTGCTCACTGGAAGGACAGATCCTGAAGCTGAGGCTCCAATACTTTGGCCACCTCATGAGAAGAGAAGACTCCCTGGAAAAGACCCTGATGTTGGGAAAGATGGGGGGCAGAAGGAGAAGGGGACGACAGAGGACAAGATGGTTGGACAGTGTTCTCAAAGCTACCAGCATGAGTTTGACCAAACTGCGGGAGGCAGTGGAAGACAGGAGTGCCTGGCATCCATGGGGTCACGAAGAGTCGGACACGACTAAATGACTAAACAAAAACAACACCATCCTTAACCCTTCTAGACCCAAGATCTACATCTAGCTCCTCCTTGTACATTTTACGTTCCTACCAGTAGGTTTGTAGATCTGTGCTCTTTCTTTCTCCCTCCTCCCGTCTCTTGTTTTTCACCTCTTCCTGAAAGATGGTCGCAGTGCTGTTCACGTGATTCATCTTTCGGTGGGGCAAGTCATGCCCCCCTTGTGGGTCGTGGGACCCAGCGGTTCAAGACCAGGGGGCTGGAGAACCCCGTATCCTGCTCTTTTGCATCCATACAGGTTCTCTCTATATTAGTGCTCTGTAAATAAATTATGCTTAAAAGGGATGGGGGAAGTAGCTGTGGAGTTCGGGGCGGGGGGAGTGGGAGATGCATTTCAGCTTCTGGATTCTTCTAAGCGAAGGCTTAGCTCTGAGTAATCAAAATTGCTTTGGTTGGGCGCGGAGGCATTAAAAGCCTTGTCCACTAATTGAGAGAAGCGGCTCCGGCGATGCAGCCTTGCCCTCTCGTTAGGCGAACTCGCAAGTTCTATTTGTCATCATTGCTTGCCCGTCTTAATCTAACAGTACTGCTGGTGCAAATTAATGGTAATTTGTTATGACACACTGTGTCCTTCGAGTGGAACAACAATATGGAACTAATACCGCTCCTCTCATAGCCCCTTGCCAGCTCCCTCCATCTCTCCCCACCCTGGATCTCGCCCACTGCTGAAGACATCATCCTGACTTAGCCTTCAAGCTGCTCTCTGCTAAAAGGGGTGTCAGGATATGTTATAGCTTGACTGACAGAGACTACCCAGTGCACTTCCACTGACACGTTCTAAAGGGATGTGCAGCTAACTCTAGGGCTAGTCTTTTCCAAGCACCTCGTTGCTATTTATAATATAGATATAGGGGCTTTCCCCCCAGCTGGAATGGTGTTCTGGTACCTCTCAGCTGGGCCCCCGAAGTGGGGGGAGAGACCTGACCAGCCTCTGGAAAGTCCTTCTGTGCCTCCGGCTCATGAGGAGACCTTCCCCAGAGCCAGAAGAGGACATCCTCTATGGCAGTGGTGGCCAAACTTGGCTCTCCAGCTGTTTTGGGACTACAACTCCCATCATCCCTAGCTAACAGGACCAGTGGTCAGGGGTGATGGGAATTGTAGTCCCAAAACAGCTGGAGGGCCAAGTTGGGCCACCACTGCTCTACAGGCTCTGGAGAAGGAGGGTCTCAAAGCCAGGGCTTTGTTTAGGCTCTTCAACCTTCCAGGCAAAGCCGCACCTCAGCTGAGCAAGTTCCAGTGATGCTCCAGCTCACATGAGCTGGAGAGGTGAGGGGTGGGGGGCCTTGATAAGCTGCTCAGCTATGGGGAGGAAGGCTCCCCACACCTCAGCTGAGCAGCATCAACAAGTCTCTGGCTGGCGAGGAGACCCCCCCCCCCCAAGCCTGACGAGAACCTCTGGGGTGGGTGTTGTGAGGGAGGTGAATTCTGGGACCTTTTTGTCTAGGGAAAAAAGCGCTGAATACAGATAGAGATACACAGATACAGATGTGGGCATTTGTGCACAGTTTCCATATCTGCCTTGCAATTGCCCTCATGCAGTCCATACACTTGACAGGTTTCCAGAACTCACCTAGTATTTGCAGATCATGGTGGTCAATACGCACACAGAGGGCTTCTGTTGACGCATCTGGAGAGAATCCCATACATTTTAATTGCAGGACGGTTCCGTACATTGATGCCCTCAAGCCAACGCAGAGCAAAGCACAGCTACTATGGCGTCAGATTGCAGCTATTTGGGTGGGTGCGGGGTTACTAGAATAGCTATTGTCATAACCATGGGGGCTGGGTCCAAGGAACTGCGCTTCTGGAATACATTGTGTAAATTAAGTACATTTGCATAAATGTTTGTAATTTGCAGACTTGGCAGTAGAACTGGATGGATCACTAGTTCTTGCCTGCATCTCTTTTCCATATTTTCACCCATAAGTCTGTTTCATCTTGTTTCCTCATTAAACTCTCTATCTATCTATCTATCTATCTATCTATCTATCTATCTTTTCCTCTCTCTTTCTCTTTCTCTCTCTCTCCCCACCCTGTCCATATATTACACACAAACACACAAATGCTGTTAAATACATGTTTTAAAACATACATTTTCTCCAAATGCACACTTTTAAAAGAGCTCTCCTGGGGCTTTTTGAGTAAATAACTGTCACAGTATTTGGAGAAGTGTGAAATCCAACAATAGCTACCGGTATGTACCGATCCACAAATTATTCTGGGAGGTATAGCTCTGGCCTGCTCATATTGGAATGGACAAATAACAAATTCCTCAAACATCCCTCCTTGGCAGTCCATATTTTAGAAATTTCTGCTTCTTAATAGCCACTTTCCTTAGCCTAGATTGTCTATAATAATAACATCTGTATCTTAAGTATCTGGAGGGAGTGCTCTCCACCTTTGCAGTAAAGTAAGCCAGCATTAGCCACCTCCATATTGCATATGGAGGTACCAAGACTGAATGCTTTGCCCAATGAGTTCATGGCAGAGGCAGTATTTGAACCAGGGGCTTCCTGATTCACAGCTCAGTCTTTTAGCCACTATGTTCTTATCTATGTTAAGTTCTCTACCATGAGCCCTACTGTTAGGTTGTGGGTGAACATATCAGATGACACAGCGATTCTTCAAACAGCTCTTGTTTATTCACAGGCCCAGAACAGAACTGGGCTGAAGGGTTCAGCCAACCTGCTTATATAGAGCTCAGCTACAAGGCAACAGTAACAACTTTCTGTAACTATCCAATCACTGAACGTCACTTTCAATTCCTTATTTGCATATGTGGACCTGAGTGAAAACTATCTACAGTATCCCCCTGCTGGCCTAGGGTTAGAACTTCAGTACATAACAGCTACCATTCCATCAATCCTTGGTTCCTGTCTACATTGGAATCCTGTGTGCCATCATTTAACCCCTGATATGGTGTTGCCTTTGCTTCGATTTGCAATTATTGCTTTAGTTGAGATTCCTGCATTGCAGTGGGGTTGGACTAGATGACCCCCAGGATCCTTTCCGACTCCACAATTTGTGGTTCTATTATTCTACGTTTGACTTGGTTCTGCTAACGTTCACCTGGCGGTTGGCCTCTGCTCCTCTCAGGCGCCTCCGCTCTAAACTCCCTTTATACCGAGACAGCCTGACTGATGAAGGTATCACAACTCTCTCCCGACACCTCTGTGATTATTTCAGAGCACCTGAACTTTGCTGAACTTGGGTAAACACATCTTTAATTTATATTGCATGCAATTATTTTTTTATTACAGCTGGAGTGCTAAGTGTAATCAGGTGGCTATTGTATAATTTAAACTCCAGGTGATTTTTATTTAATAATAATAGCTTGCGTTCCTATAGAGCCTCGCATCCCCAAAGGGATCTCCACAGCACTTTGCCAACTTAACAATCTAAGACGTAAAAAGTAAAACACTGATTATAATTAGCACAATCTAAGTAAGCCGGGGCCTGTTCCTGCTGCTGCTGTTTATATTCAAAGGGATGCCACTGAATTTAATGACAGAAGAACTGGGCTGATGCAATTTTACCTAGCTTGGGGGGTGTACAGAAACCCCCAACATCCCCCCACCCCCTTTGCTTCTCTAATGTGTTCTTTGTGAGGAAGAACCTCACATTTTACATCAACATTTTGCCGTAGATTAACTTTGGTGATAACTCAGGTCCTGGACCATTTCAGCATCGCCCAATGTATAGTGAGGAACCTGTGACCCTCCAGATAGTATTGTTGGACTACAGCTCCCATCAGCCACAGCCGGCATGGCTGATGGTCAGGGGTGATGGGAGATGGAGTCCAATGACATTCAGAGGGCCACAGGTTTCTCCGCCCAAGTTGTAAAAGGTTTTTCACCGATTCCTGGGCAAATCATGATTGTGGTGAGAGGCAGAGGACATACATAGCATGCTTCGCCTTGCCTTGCCTTACCTGCCACTACACACTGATGTATTCTCTTGGTCCTGGGAAGCTGTTTGTTTATTTACTATCCTTTTATTTTTAAATAGGCCCTGATCATGTAAAGATTTCTGCAGGTAGAACTCAAATGCAATGAGGGATCTTGGGTGAAACATGAAGTAGGTGCCCTCCTTGTAACATGATGTATGGAATTATTGTTTGGGGGTGATGGTGGTTGCTTATTTTAATTGTGTTGTGTTTTAATATGCTGTAATCTGCCCTGGGTGAGAAATATTTCTCTTCTCCTTCTTCTCATAATATTTTAATTATATTGCTGTCATACCTCATGTTACGTTTGCTTCAGGTTGAGCGTTTTCAGGTTGCGTCACGCGGCGACCCGGAAGTACCGGAAAGGGTTACTTCTGGGTTTTACCACTCGTGCATGCGCAGACTAGCAAAATGACGTCACACGTATGCGCAGAAGCAGCAAATCGTGACCTGCGCACATGCAGACACGGGTTGCATTCTGCTCATGTTGCGAACGGGCCTCCAGAACGGATCCCGTTCACAACCAGAGGTACCACTATATAGTGTTTTTGCAGTTGTTAGAATCAGAGAGGGGACACGGGTGGCGCTGTGGGTTAGGTTAAACCACAGAGCCTAGGACTTGCCGATCAGAAGGTCGGCAGTTCGAATCCTCACAACGGGGTGAGCTCCCATTGCTCGGTCCCAGCTCCGGCCAACCTAGCAGTTCAAAAGCACGTCAAAGTGCAAGTAGATAAAGAGGTACCGCTCCAGCGGGAAGGTAAACGGCATTTCCATGCGCTGCTCTGGTTTGCCAGAAGCGGCTTAGTCATGCTGGCCACATGACCCAGAAGCTGTATGCTGGCTCCCTCGGCCAATAAAGCGAGAGAAGTGCCGCAACCCCAGAGTCGGCCACGACTGGACCTAACGGTCAGGGGTCCCTTTACCTTTACTTAGAATCAGAGAAACATAGAACTGGAAGGGGCAATTGGGCTCATCTATTCCTTTTTTTAAAAAAATCATTTTTATTGATTTTCCAATAAAAAAAATCCAATCAACGTATCCAATCATAATCCAATTAAAACAAAAAACTGAAATAAAAAAGACCAAATTATAATCCAAACTGTAAATATTGATTTTTCAGGGCTCCCCATAGTCTGGACCCCCTATGAGGGGTCATCTATTCCAATCCCCTGCAATGCAGGAATCTTTTCTCCAATGTGGGGCTTGGAGTCACGACCCTGAGATTAAAAATCTCCTGCTCTACCAACCGACATTTCACAGGCACCAATGTTTTCCCATTAAATGTTTCTCACTACCACCACTGGCTTTGGCCCAGCCCTGTTATTTTTCAAAAAGGCAAGACTAGAACTGGAATGCCTGGCCTTGCAAATTGACACGGCTGGTCCTACCATTAGACAGAGTGGGGTGGCTGCCCCAGGCAACAGAACGCCATAGGCTGATGGCAGAGACGAGATGATGAAAGGCAGAGCTGTGTGCACTGCATGGTTTATGCTGCAGCCACTAAGTTCCCATGCTGTCCTCAGGCAAGGTACAGCCTGTGACGTTAACATATGAGAGTGCTGGAGGTGAAATAGTTAAACAGGTTACCCAATCAGAACCCAGGGGTTGGAGTCAGAGGGACTATAAAACCAGCTCTGGGAGGGGTGAAGGGAGGAGTTCATTGGGAGTTGGGTGGTTGGTTGGAGTGGGAGTGAATTGGGATAGAGTCTGTGGGTAGGTTGAGTCAGTGTAGCGAAATAAGCCGAGTCAGGAACAGTTAGGAGCTAGGAAGACAAGTAAATATCTGAGAGGTGGTTTAGTGAGTGAGAGCAGGTAGCGGAAGTTATAGCTCTGGATAGGCACCCCATGATTGTAATTGACCAATACCCTTTATGAAACCACACACTTGTTAAACTGCAATAAATAAAGAGAAGTTTATGTTCCAATTCAACCCTGACTGGACTCAGTATTGTACCAGGTAGGGCCTGGGTGGTGGCAGCGAAAAATAAAGTGGTGGCACAGGGATCAATAGACGGTGAAACATCCGGGGACCCCGTGTGATCGCCACACAGTCAAACCTTGGTTTCCGAACAACTCCATTTTGGAACATATCAGCTCTCGAACACCGAAAACCTGGAGGTAAATGCTCCGGTTTTCAAACTTTTTTGGGAAGCCAAACATTCAATGTGACTTCCACTTGAGTGCAGGAAGTTCATTCAGCCAATCAGAAGCTACGTCTCAGTTGCTGAATGTTTCAGAATTCAAAAGGGCTTCCAGGTGGATTACGTTTGGCAACTGAGGTTTGACTGTGGCAGCAACTTCTGTGTGTGGAAGTAGAAGCATTAGTTTGTCCTGCATGTTAGGCATCAGGCTGTCTTGTGCCTTAAAAACTAAGGATGGGGAAAAGAAATTTAGTTTGCATTTAAAAGCCAAGCTGCCTAACTTTCCAAAACAGTAAGAGAAACAAAATATTGCCATCCTGCAAAATTCGTACTTTCTCAAATTTTGCCACGCAGTTCACCAGCCAAGTAATGTGTACAAAAAGGCATATACTCTGGTAAAGTCTGCACAAAATGCATACATCAGTGAAAACAACATACAGTAATGCGTTGTTTTAGGGGGAAAGGCTTTGCAAAAATGCGTGCATTAGACCAAATTGCACAAAAACAGGAGGCGTATATGAGGAGGAATTTGTACGGAATTTGTGAATTTTTATGAGGAATTCAGAAATACTGCAGATGGATGTAGAAATCAGGTTAAGATTGGGAAAGATTGAGAAACTGAGAGAAATTGAAATTGAGAGCTTCACCCATCCCGAATGAAAAATGGATGTGAGATGTGAAGCTTCAGGGAACCAGGCAAAGGGCCTTCTCGGTAGTGGCGCCTTCCCTGTGGAACGCCCTCCCGTCAGATGTCAAACAGATAAACAACTATTTGACTCTTAGAAAGCATTTGAAGGCGGCCCTGTTCAGGGAAGTTTTTAATGGTTGATGTTTTATTGTGTTGTTAATATTTTGTTGGGAGTTGCCCAGAGTGGGGTAAACCAATCAGATGGGCAGCCGTCAATTTCAACCCATGAATCCCAAGCAAAGTGTTGGCAGCATCTCTTCATAGATGTCAAACATTTTCATATCCATCCTGTTCAGTCAAATAAATAAATAAATAAATAAATAAATAAATAAACAAACAAACCCAGCAAAATCAGTACCCTAAGAAGGTAATGAGGGGTATTGTTTTTCAAGCAGGCCAAATAATTTAATTATAAATTTGCATATGAGGCTGCATGCACCTTGCCATTTAATCCAGACTGACCTTGTCTGGGGGATACCTGTTAGTAAGTAAAAAACTAAAACCAAAAAGACTGATGTCGGTGTGCTATCTCAACTTGCTTAAAACTTAAGTCGCTTTCAGGAAGGAGCCTAATTTCACATGTCGGACTCTTTGTTTAAAGACTGCAAAAGTGCTTTTCACAACAGCAATCTGAAACCAGACAACACGGGTTATGAATCGGAGCTATCTACGTGTTAGATCAGATCTGACATGAATTATGGAATCAAGTGCCATGCTTCAGGAAGTTTCACTCCAGACCACTGTGCATTATTTCATAGCAAGCAAAACACATTCAGAAAGAAAAGGTGGCGCTTCTTCGCAGATGGGACTGTGATTCAAGCCTGTCTCTAGAGGGCAGGCAAATATAAGATAGGCATATAAGGTAGCAAGTGAATTTCCTGAACAGAGCCAGATCTCTGTAATTGCATATCAGATGTAAGTGAGTTTGTCGACTCCCAGAGTCCTGAATTACTTCACAAGGCAGTGAGGAGAAGGACTATTCACTGATCTGAGAGGGAGGAGGAAGCAATAGATTGTGTGTGGAGAATTTGTAACCGTATACCAGGGAGATTGCCCCTTAAAATGATAGAGTTGAATCCAGATTAAGTTAATTGAACTCATTCCCGCTGAAACACATGGAACTTCAATTAAGTCAGGACTAACTTGTCCCGTTGGTTTCAAGTGTGCAATTTAGGATGCAACGAGTCATCAGTAATCACTAAAACCAATCCTCTTATTTATGTTTTTGCAAGTTCTTTGTTCTAAATTGGCTGCAGTTCATTTCTGGGCCCAGACTAGTGCTTAAACCCCTAAACTACAGTGGTACCTCAGGTTAAGAACTTAATTCATTCTGGAGGTCCGTTCTTAACCTGAAACTGTTCTTAACCTGAGGTACCACTTTAGCTAACGGGGCCTCCCACTGCCACCATGCCGCCACCACACAATTTATGTTCTCATCCTGAAGCAAAGTTCTTAACCCGAGGTACTATTTCCGGATTGGCGGAGTCTGTAACCTGAAGCGTCTGTAACCTGAGGTACCACTGTACTTTATCCCCAAGTATCTGAGAGACTGCATCCCTATAGGCCCTCCCCTCAGGTGTTAAGATCAGCAGAAGGGGCACTCTGGGTGGTTCTGCCAACCTCAGAAATTTGGAGGTGGCCCAGGAGAGGGCATTCTCTGAGGCAACTCCTCAGTTGTGTACTTCTTTTCCTACAGAGGTACATATGGCACCTTTACCAACTGTTGTTGTTTAGTCATGTTCGACTCTTTGTGACTCCATGGACCAGAGCATGGCAGGCACTTCTGTCTTCCACTGCCTCCCGCAGTTTGGTCAAACTCATGCTGGTAGCTTCGAGAACACTGTCCAACCATCTCGTCCTCTGTCGTCCCCTTCTCCTTGTGCCCTCCATCTTTCCCAACATCAGGGTCTTTTCCATGGAGTC
The DNA here is from genome assembly GCA_034642415.1 of Podarcis siculus. NCBI lineage: Eukaryota > Metazoa > Chordata > Lepidosauria > Squamata > Lacertidae > Podarcis > Podarcis siculus. The sequence goes on from JAXCMG010000011.1 coordinate 31,434,904, forward strand.
TTCTCTTCTCATGAGGTGGCCAAAGTATTGGAGCCTCAGCTTCACGATCTGTCCTTCCAGTGAGCACTCGGGGCTGATTTCCTTCAGAGTGGAGAGGTTTGATCTTCTTGCAGTCCACGGGACTCTCAAGAGTCTCCTCCAGCACCATAATTCAAAAGCATAAATTCTTCAGCCTTCTTTATGGTCCAGCTCTCACTTCCATACATCACTACTGGGAAAACCATAGCTTTAACTATATGGACCTAGCTTTCAGCAAATGCTGAAGATGTGCCTCTTAGCTCCAGCCTTTGACACTGTGCATTTTTAGAACTCACCCTATTCCCACAACTCTGGTTTGCTTAACTGCTTTTAATTCTGGATATTAAACCCTGGCAACAGAGAGGCCCTGGGGGTGAGTGGTTCCTGCGCCGGAGAAATGGATCAGTTGTCTGTTCTGAATGGGGTTGCACTCAATGAGTTCATGGCCTGAGGCTGCTTTTGGACTCATCTTTGTCACCCAGTGGTCACAAGGACAAGGAGTCCCTTTTACCAGCTTCAGGAGATCAGGCAGTTACAGGTATTCCTGGACCATGATAGCTTGGCCACTGTAGTCTTAGTACCCCCAAGACTGGATTACTGCAATATGTGTTCATCAACACCAAAGACTGATACAACAGGTCCATTCCTATAGATGTAGTATCAAACAAGACCACAAGCACCTTAAATCGCTGGAGAAGATGGAGTTCAGCAGCATGGACCTCTTTTCACTGAGAACAAGTCCATAGTTGCACACGTTAACATTAATGTGTGGAGGAATCCACAGTCCAGTCACCTCATTCAGTAGAACACATGAAAACTACTACTGTGCTTTCATTTTTTTAAAAAGAAAACTGATTTTATTTTATAAAGCAAAAGGGAAATATATCCAATGACAGTAACGGCGACAATGCATTAGGAAAAAGCAACATTTCAGGAAAGGAAAGAGGCTCTATCTCTTCTTTGTTTACGAAAGCGTGACACTGTTGAAAAGAAGCTGCTAGTTTCACACTGTCATCCGCAAAACTCATGATGTGCCTACAAGCAAAGTGCAAAGAATGTCTCATTTGTTCACCCAAGGGGGGGGGGGAGTAATGCATGGTCTGTGGTGTATAAATGGCTTTGGGTTTAACTCTTTGGTAGTTTTGTTCCCATCCTTGCAATCTCTAGAGGCGAGAACGAAAAAACCCACCAGCATGGATAATACAGTCAGATGGGACGCAGGTCCTCTCTGCTTATTTTTCGTTTTTCGTTTCGCCTTCCCATAAAGAGTTTGAGGCAGCTTAGCATTATGCTGTACTATCAGCCACTGGTTTGTGTGCCTGCTGAAAGATCTCTCACCTTTCAGGTTTGCTTCTGCTCAGCCCCACTTTAATCAGCTGGCAGAGCCATTTTATGCCAGTGTTGCCAGTTTCTCAACTGGGAATCCATGAGTCAGGGTGCTTTCAGGGTGCCCCATCAAACACTCTCTGTGCTCAGCCAGCCCCCATCTGGCTCCCTTTTTTAACAGCCAGTCCAGGGGGTGGATCTGCATGTCTGCTTCCTCTTCCTTTGCCTCAGGGTTGCCCCTTGTAGAATTCAGCAGGCAGGAAGATGGGGACAAAACTAGACTGAGCTGAGACTGCCTGTCATTGGCTCTTCTGCCCTATCAGCCACATGGTAGAGAAACATGCAGTTGGGAGATGCTAAATTGTCCTGCATCTGTAGCTTATCTTCCTGTGGTCTGTTGCCTCCCTTTCTTCCCAGCTGGATTCCAGCATCAGGAATGAAACTTGTCAGCAAGATAATGGAAGAATTTGTTGGGACCTTACATTCTTGGCAGAGTTTTGAGTTTCAACAGATACTGGGTAATTGATGTCTCCCATGGTTACTATAGCTCCCCTTTTTGAACGTTTGGAAAGCTGCTGTAGGAAGGCAGAGGGCCTTCTCAATAGTGGCGCCTGTCCTGTGGAACTCCCTCCCATCAGGTGTCAAGGAAATAACCAACTATCTGACTTTTAGAAGACATTTGAAGGCAGCCATGTTTAGGGAGGCTTTTAATGCTTGATGTTTTTTTCTATTTGTAATATTTTGTTGGAGGCCGCTCAGAGTGGCTGGGGAAACCCAGCAAGATGGGCAGGGTATAAATAAATGGTTGTTGTTGTTGTTGTTGTTGTTGTCGTCATCCAATTCTTCAGTCTAGCTTGGAGGTCTATAGCAGACATCCACAGTAAGGTCTCTGTCGTTTCCCTCTCCTAATTTTTTTACCCATATGCTCTCAATCTGCCTTCCATGCTCCAGGTCATGGATGTCTTCACAAGTGTACACATCCTTTGCATATAGTACTACTATTGTGAAATTGCTATGAGGTGCTTTTACAGGAAGTGATTCATAAATGGAAACAACAATAATAACACTGGAGAGGCACAAGAGCCCTGTCCTATCTTGTATCTGGCCACTTGCTGAAGCTGATGTGCATGAGCACAGAGGGATGAAGAACCTTGCATCAAATATTCTGCCTCCCTCTCCGCTTTGTGCCTCCATAGATCTACAGTCCTTAATAAGTCTTTAGTGTGTGCCTTTGTAAGGCGTTTGGAGTTCATTCATTCTGTTTTCATAGAACAATTGACCATTTAACTCATGGGTAGGCAAACTAAGGCCGGATCTGGCCCAATCGCCTTCTCAATCTGGCCCGCAGACGTTTCGGGAATCAGCGTGTTTTTACATGAGTAGAATGTGTCTTTTATTTAAAATGCATCTCTGGGGTATTTGTGGGGCCTGCCTAGTGTTTTTACATGAGTAGAATGTTTTAAATGCATCTATGGGTTATTTGTGCGGCATAGAAATTTGTTCATCCCCTTCCCTCCAAAATATAGTCCAGTCCCCCACAAGGTCTGAGGGACAGTGGACCGGCCCCCTGCTGAAAAAGTTTGCTGACCCCTGATTTAACTGGTAACAATGTGTCTCTCCCCCCTCTTTCTTCTTCAGTTTCAGAAGCAAATGAGGATATAAAAGACAGGAGTGGTGGAGTGGTTAAGAGACAGTGGTCAAGCTGGGAAGCTCAACAGGTAAGTCTTGGATTTTCTGCTTTCAGAAATGTACTTTAGATTAAAACTAGGCTTGGGCCTAGTGGGAAAACCCCAAATATTGGAGCACCTATCTCTTCAAGAAGAAAAACCCAGCCATTTTAAATTCCATGTGTCTTATTGAAAATTGTACATTGCTTAACAGTGAAAATGAGAATGTGGGGGTTGATGGTCAATGGAACAAGAATGAACCAGGCAAGTGGAAATTATAGATGTAAGATTAGGTTCCATTCTGCATGTTTTGAATGTAAGCTGTTACGCAAGGAAGTCACAAAGGTTTGGGGCTTGATCTTGTGCGATCCTTTGTTGAGATCTTGTTGTCCGTGTTTGGTTGTGTGGCTCATGGGAACGTTTTTCTTTCCTTCCGTGGTACAGATTTCCTTTGAACTTCTTATAAGCACACACAAAAAAGGATGTTTATTAAAGGCTGAAAATGTATGCTTTGACTTCATTGACTTTCAGTTCAAGACCTTAGCATGCTTTTGGATCAGTTGCTTCCTTCATGCGTTGGCTGGATGTAAAAACAGCTATAGGAGGCTGGTTATAATGTGGAAGGGAAATGTCCTCTATTGCACCTGTTCTACCTCATTCAGATTTTCATGTATCAGTCTCATTTTTAGTTGTCATGAGTATGTATACTACTTTTGCTTAGCTCATGGTTCCTGAAATATGAAACATAATCTACCAAGACTGGTCTTCAGATGCAGCAAGAGATGCCTGATTTGTCTCCTGGAGCTGAGGTTCCCAGGAAATATAGAGAAACAGGGTCGTCTCAGGCTGGCTGATGACACAGGTTCCCTGGCTTGGTCTTCCTCACTTTTGCCTTCTGTCCAAGGCACATGGGTCCTTCTTAAGCAGCTGCAGGGGAGTTGAGGTAGAGGGTACCCAAGCATTTTCTCAGACCATGGATGGTTCCATCAGGAGTTGACAGTGTGCAGTATTTAGGGGACTCTGGTCCATGAAAGCTTGTGCCGCATTAAATTTGATAGTTTCTTGAGACTGAGGTGCCACAAGACTCTTTGTTCTCCTTGTTTTTACAGCGGAGGGAAGGGAGGGAGCTGTTTTATGTGGCTGGTGGCACACAAGGAGGCAGGCAATCCAGTCTAGCAGGCACCCTTTTCAAAATGTGTTGGACAATGGTGCGAATGCCCATGAAAGCCATTTCCCAATGATAATTGAAATCTTAGCCATTTCAGAATGATTTGCCCATCAATTCTGTTTGTTTCACTGTCTGTGCCTGTGCGTGCAAATTGTGGAGAACGCTCTCAAACGTATATAATTTTCATATAATCCTGTACATCTGCAATTTAGCTTCTAATTTGTTTCTTTGTAGTATTAAGCAGAGACAGTGGTTTATTTTTTAATGACATAAAAAAAGGTTTTCTCTCCAGGGGTTTTGACCCGTGTGGCAGAAAGAGCTTGTGTTTCTTTTTCATCATCAAGACAAAGACTGAGTTCTTTCTTTTTGTTAAAAAAAAATATGAAGTGATTAAAGAGAAGAATGTTTCCCCTGAGATAAGATACATTCTTTGTTTTTTCTTCTTCCTTGTTTTCTTTCTCTCATCTGTATGTCATGTCTCTTTGTCCTCCCACCCCACCCCCAGTGTGGACGCCTCCATTTTAGGATGCTTACCACCGTGGTTATAAATATAGGAGTAACATATTGAGATCAGGATCAGGACACATAGAATTAGTCATAGTATTCTGCTTGCCATATAAAGACACAGGAACTCAGAAAGAGAACAAAATCTAAGAAAGGAATACAATGTTATGCCATCAGCATGGCTAGAGCTGGGATGGAGAAATTGTAGCCTTCCAGATGTTGTTGGCTACAACTCCCATCATTCCTGACCATTGACCATGCTGGTTCAGGCTTTGGGCCAACTGAAAATATTTTGCTGAATGAGGTGAAGGACAATATAGTGTGTGTCCTCCCAGTTCATCTGTTTCTCATACAGAAGCCTTATGTTTGTATAAGAAAGGACTATCTAATGTAGCTCTTTGCTGGAGATGTGATATGGACAATGCTTCTTTGAAACATATGCTTCTACTGTGTCCCACACTTGCTAAGTTTTGGGAGAAAGTGATGGACTATAGAAACAAGACACTATGGGAAAACTTAAGATTTTCAGAGGTGAATATGCTCTTGAACTATATACCCATTGTATGGAAATTGTCAACAGGATGGCGAAAATGGATTCTACACACCCTAATGGTGGCCAAGAGACTGATACTGATGAATGGGAAGAATAGTGATATGATTCTTCTTAATCAATGGCTTGACAAAATGACAATATTGGCAACACATATGAATGGGCAGCTTTGGATAAATACAATGATATTTGGAATGAGTTTATAATGTTATTGACTTAATAAGAATAAGAATATACACATCTGAGGTCCAGCGCCAAGGGCCTTCTGGCGGTTCCCGTGCTGCGAGAAGCAAAGTTACAGGGAACCAGGCAGAGGGCCTTCTCGGTGGTGATGCCTGCCCTGTGGAACACCCTCCCATCAGATGTTAAAGGAAGAAACAACTACAGTGGTACCTCAGGTTAAGTACTTACTTCGTTCCAGAGGTCCATTCTTAACCTGAAACTGTTCTTGACCTGAAGCACCACTTTAGCTAATGGTGCCTCCTTCTGCTGCTGCACTGCCACCACACGATTTCTGTTCTCATCCTGAAGCAAAGTTCTTAACCCGAGGTAATATTTCTGGGTTAGTGGAATCTGTAACCTGAAGCGTATGTAACCTGAGGTACCACTGGACCGGACTTTTAGAAGACATCTGAAGGCAGCTCTGTTTAGGGAAGCTTTTAATATCTGAAGGACTATTGTATTTTAATATTTTGTTGGAAGCCGCCCAGAGTGGCTGGGGAAACACAGCCAGATGGGTGGAGTATAAATAATAAATAATAATATATTTATTATTTATTATTATTATTATTATTATTAGTCCTCACTCACTTTTTCTCTTTCTTTCCCGCCCTCTCACTCTCTTTTTCTAATAAAATATTAATATACAGAAGCCAACTGGAGTGGCAGTTAGATCTTACTTCAGCCCTGGCAACAGCATTGTGTCCTCCACTACCACCAAGGGCTCCAGACTAGTTAGGCAAATCAGGCAATGTGGCACACACTGCTCTAACTGAAGGATACAGCTGGGACTTGGGAGCAGCAGCATTTGCCACCTGATGCCGTTGCCTTGCTGTCTAATGGTAGGGCTGGCCTCCTGGAGCTGATGGGAGTTGCGAGTCCAGCAAGATCTGAAGGGCCACAAGTTCTTTGTCCTAAGCTGGAGTCATCAAGGTCATAGAGCAGTTACTGCACCTCCCAGGTGTGTTGCAACCTTAACCATCCATGGACCAAACTAAGGCATTTTCGGAGGAGATACTTTAGTTATGAGGGCACCACCTACCTTCCATAGTTGATATCAAGGGGGCAGGTGGTACAGCTGTTGCACATGTTCAGATGTGGATGCACAGACACACATGGGGCCTTGGCAATGTAATATAAAAACCCTCCAACTATCCACCCATCTGTTGTTAACATCCCTCCAGCATTGGCATCCACCAACATTTCCTTGCTAGCAACATAAGATACAGTTTCAGTGGCTTGTGACTAGTTCTTGTGTTCAGACGGAGCCTCGTCTCAGAAGAGATTGCCCTATTGCTCATCTTTCTCTTGCCCGTCTCATGGGATCATGGCAATAGGCAAGGAAACATTTGCTTGCATTTTTGTTTTTTGTTCTGCATCATGCTTACTTGCTTTAGCATTCCGAATCTCTTGGACAACATATTCGCATCAGTGAGTTATCTTTCATTTTATTTTTTCACCGGCTTCAGCTCTAGAAATTTTTTGTAGTGGAGCCATATCAATGCTTGTTGCATCAAAAGTAGAGGATTACCACTGCTGAACACTCTGTGTCAAGATGCTGTTGTGAGGATCAGAAGCAGCTGGTGCCTAGCGGATGATAGTTTTATCCACTTTAAGCCCTACCAAGGGTTTACCATATGGCTAGGCCTATGCTATAGCATACTTTGCATAATGGTTAATCCAACCTTTCCTTCTGCCCCCTGCCCCTTTTTTTGCAGCAAGAAATACATTGCTCCTTTATCTCTGAAGTAGACCAGCCTAAATTTCTCCTCCTTCCTTAACTCTTAAACCTCACATTCTGCTCCTCATAGGAAGGGATCCAGGGGTCATCTAGTCCAACCCCCTGCAACCCAGGAATCTCAGCTATAGCATCCATGACAGATGACCATCCAACCTCCACTTAAAAACCTCCAAGGAAGGAGAGTCTACAACCTCCCAAGGGAGACTGTTCCACTGTCGAACAGCTCTTACTGTCAGAAAGTTTTTCTGTATGTTTGGTCAGAATCTATTGAAGCCATTGGTTTGAGTCCTACCCTCCAGAGCAGGAGGAAACAGGCTTGCACTCCTCTCCCTCCTTGATTTTTGAAAGGGAGGATGATTCCTCCACTTCTCTTTAACATGAGAGAAGCCTTGCTAGATCAGTCCAATGATCCATCTGTCACGGCTAAAAATTGGCCGCTGTTTCTTTAATGCTAAAAGAACTAAGTCAGCATGAGTCAGCGGCCTACAATGACACATGCAACCTTTCACCAAATTGTACTTGTATATATAGAGTGGTCAATGTTAGTGTTGGGTGTGGGTTGGTTGGATGGTAGAAAGCTGGTTGCCTTTGGTGTGTGTAAAAGCTGTCGGTCGTGGTTGGAGAAGAAGACTTTAAAAAAATAAAAGCAGCAATATTCTGCAGGAATATTCTTTCTCAAAGACTTGTTGTTGTTGTTTAGTCGTTTAGTCGTGTCCGACTCTTCGTGACCCCATGGACCAGAGCACGACAGGTCCTCCTGTCTTTCACTGCCTCCTGCAGTTTGGTAAAACTCATGTTTGTATCTTCGAGAACACTGTCCAACCATCTCGTCCTCTGTCGTCCCGTTCCCTTTGTGCCCTCAGTCTTTCCCAACATCAGGGTCTTTTCCATGGAGTCTTCTCTTCTCAGGAGGTGGCCAAAGTACTGGAGCCTCAGCTTCAGGAGCTGTCCTTCCAGTGAGCACTCAGGGCTGATTTCCTTCAGAATGGATAGGTTTGATCTTCTTGTAGTCCATGGGACTCTCAAGAATCTCCTCCAGCACCATAATTCAAAAGCATCAATTCTTCGGCAATCAGCCCTCCTTATGGTCCAGCTCTCACTTCCATACATCACTACTGGGAAAACCATAGCTTTAACTATACAGACCTTTGTTGGCAAGGTAATGTCTCTGCTTTTTAAGATGCTGTCTAGGTTTGTCATCGCCTTTCTCCCAAGAAGCAGGCGTCTTTTAATTTCGTGGCTGCTGTCACCACATGCAGTAATCATGGTGCCCAAGAAAGTAAAATCTTTCACTGCCTCCATTTCTTCCCCTTCTATTTGCCAGGAGGTGATGGGACCAGTGGCCATGATCTTCTTTTTTTGATGTTGAGCTTCAGACCATGTTTTGCACTCTTCTCTTTCACCCTCATTAAGAAGTTCTTTAATTCCTCCTCACTTTCTGCCATCAAGGTTGTGTCATCTGCATATGTGAGGTTGTTGATATTTCTTCCGGCAGTCTTAATTCCGGCTTGGGATTCATCCAATCCAGGCTTTCGCATGATGAATTCTGCATATAAGTTGTGCCAACTAAGGTCTGAGGACTAGGCAAATGAGTGAAAAGGAGGTCAGAACCTTTTCTTTTTCAAACACTGTCACCATCTAGCCTGGCATCCTGTTCTCACAGTGGCCAACCAGATGCCCTGGGAAACCCTCATGCAGGGCACAGCCACAAGAGCTTGCTCCTTTCCTGTGCTCTCCAGCAACTAGTATTCAGAAACATCACTGCCTCCAACCATGGAGGCAGGCGTGGTTACCATGCTTAGTAGCCATTGATGAGTTGTGTTGTATTCCCAGAGAGGAAGGAATTCACAGGCCTCATGCACGCAAAATATGCCACCACACTTAATGACTGTGTCAGTGCTGGATAGGATATCTTCTTCTTCTTTGGCAATCACTCGTAGCCGAGTAAGATTGTCTTCCATAAACGCGATTTTAACAATGAGTCCATAATTGACTGTGGAGGCCAATTCTGGATCCCCATGCCCTTCCACAGTGGGGACATTGGTTTCTGAGCGGGAGTTGATCACGGTGTGGATTTGCCAAACGTGCCTTCCTCTTAGCACGTTTGTCCCTTGCGTCCTGAGTTTGAGTGTCTTCAAAGCCCATGACACCTTTGGTGAAGGCTGTTCTCCAACTGGAGTGCTTGCAGGCCAGTTTCCCAGTTTCCCAGTTGTCAGTGTTTCTACTACATTTTTTTAGATTTGCCTTGAGACAGTCTTTAAACCTCTTTTGTTGACCACCAGCATTACGCTTTCCATTTTCAAGTTTGGAATAGAGTAGTTGCTTTAGAAGACGATCATCAGGCATCCGCACAACATGACCAGTCCAACAAAGTTGATGTTGAAGAATCATTGCTTCAACACTGGTGATCTTTGCTTCTTCCAGTACACTGATATTAGTTTGCCTGTCTTCCCAAGTGATGTGTGAAATTTTTCAGAGACACCATTGATGAATCTTTCCAGGAGTTGGATATGGCGTTTATAAGTGGTCCATGTTTCACAAGCATGCAGTAAGGTTGGTAGTACAATAGTTTCCCTATACAGGGCTGCCTTCAGAATTCTTCTAAAGGTTGTATCTCCTTGGCTCAGGGGTCGCATAACTCCATAACCCTCCAACATTCCTCCAATAAAAATAGGGACATCCCAAGGGAAAGCGGGAAAGTCCAGGATCAAATCAGAAACCGGGATGACTTCTGTAAATCTGGGACTTTCCCTGGAAAATAGGGGACACTTGGAGGGTCTGTGACCTCTACCTCTGCTGAAGCCACACGGATGCTGGTGCCAGGAGGTCAGATAGCCACTGCTGGCCTGATGACTGCTACTGATGACATCTCCTCCAATGCTATGGAAAGAAGCTAACCAGACTAATTCCAACCATGGAGAAAGAGCATAACCATCATTGCTAGTAGCCATTGAGAACCTTGGTCTCCATGAATGTGTTCAGTCCTCTTTGAAAGCTATCCAAGTTGGCCCCATGGGAGTTATGCATGCAGAAGGTCACAGGCTCAATCCAGGTATTGCTGGGAAAGATTCCTTATCTGCAATCCCAGAGAGCTGCTGCCAGTCAGTGTTGACATTATTGAGTTAGATGGACAATGATCTGACAGTATACGGCGGTTGCTTGTGCTGGAGTGAAATGAAGTAAATTAGAGGTGGTTTGGAAGAATATTCTCTCTCTCTCTCTCTCTCTATATATATATATATATAAACTTGGAATAACTTTTCCCTTAACTTGAATATTATAGTCTCATTGGTCATAATCTCACTTTCCATTCAAATAACTGGAGAGCCTATATATATATATATATATATATATATATATATATATGTTACGCTGTTATTTCCTTTGAAGTTAAGGTCAGGCTGTTCCTGTCCTTTTCCCCCTGCCTCTGGCAAATCTTTGCCTGCTTAGAGGATGATCCTTCATATTTTTAATAACTTCTGATATATATATAAATAATGGCAACTCAAGAGATCAGCTTACTCTTTGGCCATGGGAAAAAAATCCTCCTCTATTTCTTATTCCACGTCTCTCAAATGTGGTTATCCAGTTTTCCCCGCCCCCCCATCTGAAATCCAAAGAATGAAGTGTGAATCTTACAGTTTTGCTTTGTAAGTCATGGGGTGGGGGTGGGGAGATTGGAACAGAAATGTAATTTTTTAAAATAAATAAATAAATGCCAAGACTCCTTGGATTCTAGTGCTATGAGTGAAGGGGAGAGAATAACTTTTTTTTCTATCCACTTTCTCCCCTCCGTCTATCATGATTCCACTTCCCTTACTCACCATTCGTTCTCTAAAATTAAAACCCCCAAACATGGTAACATCAGGCTTGCTCCTTACTACTACTATTACTAAGTAAAGGTAAAGGGACCCCTGACCATTAGGTCCAATCGTGGCCGACTCTGGGGTTGCGGCGCTCATCTCGCTTTAGTGGCCGAGGGAGCTGGCATACAGCTTCCGGGTCAAGTGGCCAGCATGACTAAGCTGCTTCTGGTGAACCAGAGCAGCGCACGGAAACGCCATTTACCTTCCTGCTGGAGTGGTACCTATTTATCTACTTGCACTTTGACGTGCTTTCGAACTGCTAGGTTGGCAGGAGCAGGGACAGAGCAATGGGAGCTCACCCCGTTGCGGGGATTCGAACCACTGACCTTCTGATCAGCAAGTCCTAGGCTCTGTGGTTTAACCCACAGAACCACCCACATCCCTACTACTATTAAAATATAGTCCGGCCCCCCACAAGGTTTGAGGGACAGTGGACTGGCCCCCTGCTGAAAAAGTTTTCTGACCCCTCAGCTGGACCATGTAGTCTCCCTCCATTCTATGTTCTCCTTCTTGGTCTGTGGTTCCATTTCTTTTTGGACCGCAGGGAAGCCAGAGAAAGAGAGAGAGAGAGAGAGAGAGAGAGAGAGAGAGAGATTGTCTTCATACTAGCAAGAAAGAGCTGGCAGCATAATTCCTGAGGCTTTGCACAAACTGAAGAGATTTCAGTATTCTTTCTTTTCCTTTCTTTCTTTTTTCTTTTTGTAAAGAACACATCTATTGTGAACACAATTATAAGCTTTCCTGCTTAAATCTGACCCATCAGAAAGACGTGCTGCCACCAGTATCATTAGCAAGTAAAGTGTTGATAACACTAGTCAAACGCACAGCAGACTCCTGGCTCTTTCAGCGTCTGGACTAGCTCCCAATATTAGGAACAGGGCTCCGGCTGCCGTCACTTCTCCTGTGCTAACATACGCCCTGCCATTAGCAGTCTGAAGGCAATTTTAATAAAATACATAGGCCTGCCGAGTTGGCCTCGGAAGATAAATAAGCAATGCGGAAAAGAAGCTTTTGTTTAAAAGTAATTATTTAAACTATGTATTACAGGTAATTTCCCTCCACCAGTAAAGCAAAATGCTATCAGAATTTCAATAATGTTTTTGTGTGTGTGCGTGTTGCTTATCTAGATAACACGATATTGTCATTTCAGGGAGCTTAAAATGGCTGTTTTATTTCCATTTCTGTCAAATGGGAGGCTAAATAGGGCCTGAACACACATTTAAACATCATTTGTTTGTTAAATTCTGGGGTGGACGGTTCTGTTTTCCTGATCCTTTTTATGGTAATGCAATGATGGTTGTTTCATAAGCCTTTGAGTTGATTTATGAGGCCGGGGGAGAAGTGTTGGCCAAAAGAGCAGCTCCCCCCCCCCCCCACATCGCACAGGCATAACACCTTCAGGTTTAATAAAAATATCATTAAAGAATTTTATCTTGTAGTAAAGTCCAGTCACGGGGGTACTTTAAAGAGTCGGTTTATATACTGGGAAGCCACAGAAACAATCATTTCTCTTGATTGCGTTCCTCTCCTCTAAAGAAACAAATATTTCTTTCCAAAGTCAGGTGAAGACGTGGCTTTATGTTCCCCATTCTATCCACATGCCCTGCAGGGGCTGACAAACTTTTGCAGCTGAAGGCTCCATTTCCTTCCAGGCTACTTTTTTGGAGAGGGCACATGCCTGGGCTTTGAACTTCCGGGGAGGCCTTTCTCTTAGTCCTGCCACCTTCTCAAGGACTTTTGGTGAAGACATAGGAGAGGGCCTTCTTGGTGGCTGCTCCCAAATTGTGGAACTCCCTCTTATGGGGGGGGAGTGTTGGGCTAGGACCTGGGAGACCAGGGTTCAAATTCTTGGGCCAGTCACTGTCTCTCAGCCTAAACTACCTCACAGGGTTGTTGTGAGGACACAATGGGCAGGGGAGCGTCATGTACATCTGTCAAGCTTCATGGAATTGGCTTCCTCCCCCCGTGGCAGTAGAAAAGGAGGTCAAATGAAAGGAACATCTTACCAGTTAGAATCTTTAATAATCACAGCGAAAGAACAAAGAACCCGTCTTCTAGAAATGGCGGTGCTCCCAATTAAGGTTCACACCCCCTCCGTCCCTATTAATCTACGTCACTCCTATGTCTTGTAATCTGAGCTTGTACCCTCTGCGCTTTCTGTTCCGAGATTTCTGAGCTCTTCGTGACTTTGGGGAGGGTGGTGGAGGAATGCTTTCCAGAGACTGTGAATCTGTTAACCCTCTCTCTTCCAGTGTTTCTTCTCCTAGCTCTTCCCCACCCAGTATTTCCCAGCTTCTGCCTTCTGAACTATGCCCCTCTGCAAACCACTGTTCCAAATCTATACTGTCTTTCTGCCCCTGGGAAGATTCAGGATCAGGGGGAGGGGGTGGCTCTTACCATTCCTCTTCAGTCCAGCCCTCCTCAGCACGGTCCGTGACAACATCACTTTGAGCTCCTTGGAGGGAAAGGTGGCATATCAATGTAAAAAATAAATAAATAAATAAAGCCAGTGGCAGAAACTACCCCTTTGTCAGCCTATTCCATTGACACATCCACTGGTAGAAAGCAGATTGATTTTTTTAAAAATCTAAAATTGGCATGTGGCTGAGCCCACAGAAGTATAGTAGCTGCCATATATTGGATAGGTCCATGGCTCCATGGTACAGCATCTACTGTGTATGCAGAAAGTACACAGGTTCAAACCCCAGCATCTCTAGGTAGGGCTGGGAGAGGGATTTGGTGCTGACCTTTAAAGCCCTTTACAACCTTGGCCCAGTATACCTGAAGGAGCGTCTCCACCCCCATCGTTCAGCCCGGACACTGAGGTCCAGCTCCGAGGGCCTTCTGGCGATTCCCTTACTATGAGAAGTGAGGTTACAGGGAACCAGGCAGAGGGCCTTCTCGGTAGTGGCACCCACCCTGTGGAACACCCTCCCATCAAATGTCAAGGAAATAAACAACTATCCGACTTTTAGAAGACATCTGAAGGCAGCCCTGTTTAGGGAAGTTTTTAATGTTTGGTGTTTTATTGTGTTTTAATATTCTGTTGGGAGCCACCCAGAGTTGCTGGGGAAACTCAGCTGGATAGGTGGGGAATGAATGAATGAATGAATGAATGAATGAATAAATTGCCTTAAATACCGGAGAACCAAAGACAGTATATAAAATACTAAGCGAGATGGGCCAGTGGTCTGACTCAGTATAAGAGTTAGGACACTCTCTCTATTCTCAGCTTTAAATGGCTACACATTTCTCATAAGTGGCTGTGGGGTGTTCCAAGAAACTTCAACACTAAACCAAGCATCTGATGCAGGTGTCTGTCCACCACCCTGAAAGTGTTCATATAAACCCTCCTGAGTCAGTAAAAAAGGGCCAAGCGCTCATGGCTTCCCACCCCAGTAGCATCCCTGAGAGCCACCTCACAATTCCCCCCCCCCCGAATAAGCAAAATAGTTGCCATTTTGTTCCTATGGGATGAGGTTGGGCACAGCCACAGGTTCACCATCAGCTGGGGATACCTTGTACCACATCTGACCATCGGTCCAGCCCATCAGTTTGTCAACACCAGCAGCAGTGAGCTTGTGGTCCTCCAGATTTTGCTAGACTACAACCCCATTGCCCTTGGCCATGCTGGATTGGGCTGGGGGGAACTGGAGTCCAGCAACACCTGGTCTGCAGTGGCAGCAGCTTCAAGACTCTTTTCCATCTCTGCCTGCAGATGCTAGGAATTGAACTAGGAATGTTTTGCACACCAAGCCACTGAGCTACGATTCTTCCCCTCCCATGACTTTTATGATATTAATCACAGGTGGGAACATAGGAAGTTGCAGGGGTACCAACTTGAATAAAATATGGGGGAGAGGTAAGCCCTGGCCCACAATATTGAACACATGATACAGCATGCACACATCATTTGAATGGCCATATCCATCAACTGGGGAGGAGGTCCCATTAAATTTTTTACTGGGGGCTGATGAGACCTCAGCCCCTAGGAGTTGGCTCCTATGGGAAGCTGCATTGTACCAAATCAAACCTTTGGTCCATCTAGTCCAGGCATAGGCAAACTCGGCCCTCCAGATGTTTTGAGACTACAATTCCCATCATCCCTGACCACTGGTCCTGTTAGCTAGGGATGATGGGAGTTGTAGTCCCAAAGCATCTGGAGGGTCGAGTTTGCCTATGCCTGATCTAGTTCAGTATTGTCTTCAGTGAATAGCAGCAGCTCTTCAAGTCCCAGGTTTCAGACAGGAAGTTCCCCAGATTTACCAGGAGATGGCGGGGAATTGAACTCAGAACTTGCGGACCAAGCAAGTGTTCTACAAACTGAGGCCCGTCTTGCTAGTAAATAATGATGCACTCACCGGTTCAATTGTTGTTTGTGTACTGATAGAAGAGGACTTTGCCTGGAGCCCTCGACATGCAACTTATTTTACATAATTTTTATTGTTCTTGTAACAAGGCCAATGAATACAAATTTGACATCTCCTACCCCCCCTTTTTTTACGACAATGATGCTGAACACTCAATTACATATCGCATATATACCCTGCTTAGAACCTCTTTGCGACTAATAGCCTAGCTGGCCCTGTGGGAGATATTGCCAATACACATTGTATTAAATTTAATATAATCCTGCAGCATACATTACAGTTTACACTGTTACTTAAATTTAATTTGTATTAGGATGATTCATGGTTTGCAATGACCGCGGCAGAAGAATACCAATGGCGAGTTTAGTACAGTTTAGCACCGGGCGATACTTCGGGAATAGATAAATAAAAAGCATAGCTTTTCTGACAAACGCCTTTGGCGTAATCACAGACAAGTAGGAATGTGACCCGTAACAGACAATGTGAAAAGGCTTGTGTTTTAACATCCTTTTCTAAGGTCACAGTTTTCTGTGTCTACTCCAGTCCATATTAGCTACAAGCACATGTTTTGATGGTGGAGAAAGCTCCTGGCATTTTGGATTGTTATTATTATTTTTTTTGGTGTGTGTGTGTGTGTGTGGAGGAACCGTTCTTATTTGCAACTCTGAATATGTTTAGCCGCATGGGGCCGTCGCTCAGCAATTGTGTCTGTAAGTGGCCAATTTCTACCCGACCCCCAACCCGACCCCCCCAGCCCCGATCAAGGGCAGATGAAAGGTCATGATTAAAACAGTGATTTGCCTTCAGTTTAACGTAACAGTTAGTCACTGTTTTATGCCAAGATGTCAAAACTCTATATTTTTGTGTGTGTGTGCATGAAAAGAAAAGGAAATTATAAGTTCTTGAAAAATGTTGGCAATTTTCCCAATGGCAGTGTTGAAATTTATTTTAATTATTGTACTTGTCTCGGTTCTTAGCGGGGGGAAAAGGAGGGGGGAATAATTTGGTACAGTATTATGTAGCTAAGGATTAAACAATTAATGGTGAGACCCCCGTATCCTATTAATACATTTGGATTAATTATTTCAACCGTTTGCTTTAAAAGTCAGTGGCTGGGGGTTGCATCCATTTTATTTTGGAGTAATAAACAAAAGCAATGGCTTTCCCCGATATGGATGAGCCATAGATACTAGGAATGAGTTTGTAGGGGGCCCATGAGTCCCACATCATAAGAACATGAGAAGATCCTGCTGGATCAGGCCAAGGGGCTATCTAGCCTATAATCCTGTTCTGTATAAATGTGCTCTCCCATCTTGTGTCTTCCAGCAACTGGTATTCAGAAGCGCTAATCACTCTTACTATGGAAGCCAGTGCAGAGCCTTCGTGGCTAGTAGTGTAGAGCCTTCATGGATAGCCCTCTCCTCCATGAATTCGTCCAGTTTTCTTTTAAAGACATGCAAGGTGCTGGCCATCATTGCCTCCTGTTGAAGTGAGTTTCATAGTTTAGCCAGGCGCTGTGTGAAAAAAGTACTTTCTTTTATCTGTCTTGAGGCTTCCAACATTTCGCTCCTGCCATCAGAACAGGAGCGGGAAACAGAGGGGCAGTTGTCTTACAGGGACCTCGACATGTTGTGTGTATGGGTCAGGGGGCTTTAGAAAAATACTCTGCACATGCTGTGGCTCCAAGCCTTCTTCCCCAGCACAGCTGTTTAAAAGCAGGTGCTCTGATAATTTGGTTTCCAAAATGTAGAAATCTACATTTCTGTATACTGAGATGGGGAACCTGTTGCTGTCCAGATGTTATAGGACTCCAATTCCCATCAGCCTAGCCTATATATCCAGTGGTCAGAGATGATGGGAGTTGTAGTCCCACAAGATCTGGCCGGCCATTGGTTTCCCCATCCCTGCTGTAGCCAAAGAGCAAATTCATCCCCTGAGTGTGGATTTTTATGTACCCAAAGTATACACAAGATGGAAGTGTCGGCAAGCTTGTGGGAGGCCAAAAACATCCTAGTGGGGACTTAGGATGCTCAGAGGGCACCGCAAGTTGGGGTGCCGTTAGAGCTGGGGGTAACGGAAAACCTTGGGGGAGAGGAAATGGAATGGAGTATTCTGGAAGGAAGCATGGCTGGCTGGAACCCAGAACAGGAATGCTGCACACCATAACATGTTTATTTTTGCAGGTTCCGCTTGTTCTGTCTGAACCAGGGTTTTTGCAGAAGCCCTGTTCAAGCAACTCATGCAGAGTAGAGAAGTCATTCAGCCACCAGGCTGGCGAGTCCTTCTGAGTTCTTCGATCTTTGCTATAATTCTCTGAAAGCAAGCTAATAAAAGTTCCTATTGACTTGCACTTGTGTGTGCTTTAAGCATTTATTTATAGTCTACCATCAGCAGATTAAAAATCAATTAAGGACCACAGAAAGAACCCAACTTACATATTTCTTCTCTCTTTCTTTTTTCCTGGTAAAGATTTCTCCCCCTAAAAGATTTTACATTAAATCTTGCTGCTAAGCATTATTGAGGATAATGAGCCAAATGCACTCAAACTCTATGTGTCTTTAATGCCACAGAAGCCCATTAATGTATTGAATTGGGATGTTTTCTTCAATGGAGTCCTAATGTTATCAACAGTCCTACTGAGTGAGGTTGCCCGTAGGGAGAGAGAAGGCTTATTTCCAATGAGTGCATCTATATAAGATGCTGCTATAAGCTGGACCCTTTGATTTCAGTGACTACAGATGCAGGTAAAGGGACCCCTGACCATTAGGTCCAGTTGTGGACAACTCTGGGGTTGCGGCACTCATCTTGCTTTATTGGCCGAGGGAGCCGGTGTACAGCTTCCGGGTCATGTGGCTAGCATGACTAAGCCGCTTCTGACGAACCAGAGCAACACATGGAAACACCATTTACCTTCCCTCCAGAGCGGTACCTATTTATCTACTTGCACTTTGACGTGCTTTCAAACTGCAGGAGCTGGGACCAAGCAATGGGAGCTCACCCCATTGTGGGGATTTGAACCGCCAGCCTTCTGATCGGCAAGCCCTAGGCTCTGTGGTTTAACCCACAGCGCCACCCGTATCCCTGCCTGCATTATACCTTTAAGCAGCATCACACCAGAGTCTCCTGTGAAGAGGGGCTGATCATTGGGAATTGGAGCTCCATGAGAGGAACAGAGGTCTTCCAGCGACTCTTGGCACACTAAAAAAATTGACACTTCCCAGAAGTCTTTGGGAGGGAGCTGTGACTGTTCTAAGAAGTATCATGTTGTTGTTTAGTAGTTTAGTTGTGTCCAACTCTTCATGACCCCATGGACCAGAGCATGCCAGGCACTCCTGTCTTCCACTGCCTCCCGCAGTTTGGTCAAACTCACGTTGGTAGCTTTTATAATTCTGTCCAAGCATCTCGTCCTCTTCCGTTCCCTTCTCCTTGAGCCCTCCATCTTTCCCAACATCAGGGTCTTTTCCAGGGAGTCGTCTCTTCTCATGAGGTGGCCAAAGTACTGGAGCCTCAGTTTCAGGATCTGTCCTTCCAGTGAGCACTCAGGGCTGATTTCCTTCAGAATGGATAGGTTTGATCTTCTTGCAGTCCATGGGACTCTCAAGAGTCTCCTCCAGCACCATAATTCAAAAGCATCAATTCTTCGGCCATCAGCCTTCTTGATGGTCCAGCTCTCACTTCCATACATCACTACTGGGAAAACCATAGCTTTAACTATACAGACCTTTGTCAGCAAGGTGATGTCTCTGCTTTTTAAGGTTTATCATTGCTTTTCTCCCAAGAAGCAGGTGTCTTTTCATTTCGTGACTGCTGTCACCATCTGCAGTGATCAAGGAGCCCAAGAAAGTAAAAAAAAGAAGTAAAGAAGTATCTTGCTAGTGCTCTAAATGTGTGGTGTGAATGTGGCTTTATACTGCTAAGTTGGAAGGACATCCACCATCTACCACCCAGTGGTTTGAAGATCTCACTACCCTTTCTTACAGTGGCTTATAATTGTCAGTTTCATATAGATACCCTATTTGGACAATCTGCACCTTTTAATTATGATTGATGAAATATTCTTATTCATGTCAGCTGTCAATGTTTTTTCAAAAAACAATTTTTACTTTTTCTCATTACGGTATATTCACTGTTTTTTTTAAAATGAATAAATTGATGACAAATGCAGCTCACATCCCTTTCAAAGCATAACATTTGCCTCTACAAGTGCTAGAAACTTATTTTGGGGGAAAGGGAAAGGAAGAAGAAGAAGAGGAAGAGTTTGGATTTGATATCCCGCCTTTCACTCCCTTTAAGGAGTCTCAAAGTGGCTAACAATCTCCTTTCCCTTCCTCCCCCACAACAAACACTTTGTGAGGTGAGTGGGGCTGAGAGACTTCAGAGAAGTGTGACTGGCCCAAGGTCACCCAGCAGCTGCATGTGGAGGAGCAGAGACGCGAACCCGGTTCACCAGATTACGAGACTACCGCTCTTAACCACTACACCACAGCTGGGCTGTGTGCCAAATGCCATATTTTGCCCTCCTTTTAAAACTTCTGCATGTGGACAGCCCTGGCCTGGCAACATCAGAAAGAGATGCACACAGGAGGTTCCTGGGAAGAAGCAGTGTTGGGATTTGATAATTTCCTCTCCTGTTTTTTTAAATTATTATTATTGTTAATTCAAATTCATGGAACTCTACATCTGTTTCCTTTTATATTCGAGATAAATCATGATTATGGAGAAGCCAACTTGTGAAATGAACTAAAAAAAAGTTTCGATTTTCCTTTCTTTTGGCTATCGCCATCCAAAGAAATCATCATTTGGGCAACTAATATTCCTAAGTATCCTCCGAAAGGACCTGTGATATATTGGAGCTGTTCAGATGTCTTCACAAATCATTTTGCTTTACAGCTTTGATCCTGAAATATGTGAAATGATGTCTGATTTATGCTGCTGATCCTTCTTTTAGATAGTTAAGTGTTCTTGCTTAATGTTATTAAATAAGTTCAAAGCTTCAAATAGGCCATCCCAGTCTGAGGCCATTTGAAAAATGGTCTTCCCGGCAAGCTATACTTGGTGTACGTGTTTTAGCCAACCCTGCCATTTTGTCTTGAGAACTGCAGAGTTTTTGTGGTCCTCTCCTGTTTTTGCATCATTTTTCCTTTGCCTTGATGTACTTTCTCGTTAATGTCGCCCCTTCTTTCAACATAGTATCTCTAATATTCTTAACATGCATAGGCAAGAGGCTAGTTCAGTCTTCCCAAACTTTGTGGCCTCCAGATGTTGTTGGACTACAACTCCCATTGTTCTTTTCCATTGGCCATACTGGCTGCGGCTGATGTAAGTTGAAGTCCAAAACATCTGGAGGGCCACAGGTTGGGGAGGCTGGGTTAGCCACTATGAAGCACAACCTGATATGGGTTTTCTGGGCTGCGGGTGCTCTGACCATACCTGAATCTAAACCCAGGATGGGTGCTTTTCAAACCAAATCTCCTTGTTGTCCATCACTGAAACTGAAGCTGGGGGAGAGGTTAACACCCTCAATCCTTGGTAGCTTACAAGGTCCACCAAGGGATGGACAAATCATTCTCTTTCTGGCTCATGTCAGTTTTGCATACATTCATCCCCAAATCTATTCCATCCTGGGTTGCTGCCAATGTGAGTCATACTGATGAGCAGACTGATTCAAATTAATGCACATGACTAATTTGGGTTCATTCGTTGCAATGGATCTGCTCTGGGTAGATTTTTTTTTTTTTAAAGCATGAAAGCCTGTATTTAACAACATCTTTTTTTTCTATGTTCTCTCAAAGTCTGCATCTCTAAATGTATTTTATCTCAAAATACTTTTTTCTCACAAACATAGGCTTAAAAACCCATTTTTGTTTTTGAACCAAGAACTGTGCTGAACACCAGGAAGTGCAAAACTGATTGGGTAACTTAAGTTCTGATGCTTGGACTGGGAGATCTGGACCAGGTCTGTCAAGCTACCTCTGAATTCCTTGTTCCAGCCTTTGAGGCTCCTCTTTCCCAGAACAACTGACCTGGTTTAAGTTTTGGGTTGTGGGTGCAAAATAGGAAATATCTTGAACGCATGACCATATTTTACCACACTGATCAAACCCACATAAAGAAACTCCTGACTAGTTTGTCCTGCCTTATAGCAAACTTCTGCAGTGTTTTGATATTGGACTACCAATCCCATCATGTGTGAACATTGGCCATACTGGTTGGGGCTCATGGGAAAGCACCAAGGTGATGAAGATTGCTTTGCAGCTTTCTATAGAGTAGGGGTGGGTAACTTGTGGTACCCCAGATCTTATTGGGACTCAGATTCTCATCAAGCCTAGGCAGCTTGGCCAATGGGTCAAGGATGATGGGAGCTGTGGTCCAGAAAGTTCTGGAGTACCATAGGTTCCCCTTCCCTATGATAAGAGGGTTGTTGAAATAATGTAGCCATTATCTGAATAAATGCTAAATTTATTAGTGTTTACTTTATAAATGCTAAATACCGATCAGCAGATCTAACCCACTTATTTTAACGGATCTGACAGTAATTTTTCAGGCAAGCCCAAAACTTTCATGAGACATTGGCAACTTTTAGATCTTAGAGCAGCAGCCTGGGACCTGCTTTTTGAAGTTCATCCCATAGAAGTTCATCACTCAGTAAGAGACCTAATGTGATCAGCCCACATGGTGATTGAGTGCAAGCCCTGATCTGCTCATGTTTTGAGTTCAGTAATTACAAGCTTCTTGCATGAACATTAAAAAACTAATCACTTGCTGTCAAACTTTTTGTTGTTGTTGTTCTTAATATATTGAAGGATGTGCATTCCCACAATGACACTTGCTGTGAGGGGAGGCAGACTAACTGTTAGGATTCTTTGCTCCGTGTTTGCAGTCATGAGATTGTTTTGGTATCACATGATGGTGTATGTTTTTATTCCACAGTGTGGGAAGTGACGGAGACAGGATGTTTATGTTACTGTGTTCCAGGAAATGGGACTATTGTCCTTTGTTCTTTCTCTTAGCTATCTGATTAGAAAGAGGAAGGAGCTAAAGCAGAATGCTCCAAGTGTATTTACATATAATTATGTATAAAAGTAGATTAGCCAAAATGCTTAAACGGCCTCAGTCCTGAATACCTGAAGGAGCATCTCCACCCCCATCGTTCAGCCTGGACAGTGAGATCCAGCACCGAGGGCCTTCTGGCAGTTCCCTCATTGCAAGAAGTGAGGTTATGGGGAACCAGACAGAGGGCCTTCTCGGTAGTGGCGCCCACCCTGTGGAACACCCTCCCTTCAGATGTGAAGGAAATAAGCAGCTATCCTATCTTTAAAAGACATCTGAAGGCAGCCCTGTTTAGGGAAGTTTTTAATATTTAATGCTGTATTGTTTTTAACACTCGATTGGGAGCCTCCCAGAGTGGCTGGGGAAACTCAGCCAGATGGGCGGGGTATAAATAATATATTATTATTATTATTATTATTATTATTATTATTATTATTATTATTATTATTTTACTGAGTTCTGTTAAGCAAACTGCAAATACTCTGCAGGATCGTAAGTGTGCTGATGCCTCTTGGTATCAATCGCTGTGATGTTCAACCAGGAGGGAGAGAACATGCCAGTCGGGCATGTGTCTCTACCAGGGTCCTACATGAGAGTAGGACGATCCTAACACTAACACTGTCAGCAGCTGTGGTGGCATTCTGAGCAGAAGCCCTTTGTGGGAGACTGTTGCAGCAGCTAACATCCCCCAATCCACTCTGCTCTGCTCCAGTCTCTTTCTCTTTGTGGAGCAGAGCCTGATGGAAGTAAATGGCCACTTACATTCCTGCCAGGAGTAGAAATCGGGGGGGGGGGGGCAGCAGGATGCTGATTTAAGAATTAGTCTTGGGAACTCATCACCAACCCCCAACAATGTGCACTCTAAGAATGGACTAAAGTGCAGATATATTCAGAGATTTACATGCTGCTGTTCATAAAAAATTGAAGCCGTTTGCAACCATTGCACATAAAGCCATATAATGCAAATTATTAAAAAATGAATAAAATCAGAAATCAGCTAGCTGTTGTGGAAAGAGCTGTCCCTAATTGCCTGCACAAGCCTGATTGAATAGAAGAGTTTTCAGCAAGCTTTTAAAAGTAGGCACAGAAGGTGCCTGCTGAATCTTTGTTGGTAGAGTATTCCATAATATTGGACTCAGTTTTTCGCAGTCATCCAATGATCCTCTGTAGCTCAAGGAATGACCAGTGAAGCTCCTGCAGATGAGCTATACAGTGGTACCTCGGGTTACATACGCTTCAGGTTACAGACTCCGCTAACCCAGAAATATTATCTCGGGTTAAGAACTTTGCTTCAGGATGAGAACAGAAATCGTGCTCCGGCAGTGCGGCGGCAGCAGGAGGCCCCATTAGCTAAAGTGGTGCTTCAGGTTAAGAACAGTTTTAGGTTAAGAACAGACCTCCGGAATGAATTAAGTTCTTAACTCAAGGTACCACTGTATGGCTGTTTGCCAAGGTTATGCAAGGGGCTAACCTTCTCAACTTCACATCAGCCACCAGCATGCAACCTCCTGAGGCATGCAGAACATTTGTGTGCAAAACAATCAGCTCAAAATGTACCTTATTTGTGAGAGGCACAAGAGACTCGGTGTTTGCAAATTTTGTTTGTGGTGGGCTGCATTTAAACTTGACAGAGGTGCCTTGGACAGACCTTTGCCACGCCAAAGCCTAAAGAGGCACCATGGGTAAAGTGATTGCAGGATCTTGACAACGGAAGGTTCAGACTGTCCTGTGGCAGAGTCCAGCCTCACAATGAAAACACACCACTGCATGTGAGCACAAGGGAATGTGTAATACACTTTCATTGGCATCAGAAGTCACTCTAGCTTTGCTCAAGATTTATGACAGATCTATCTGCAACCCCTTGTTTCCTAAACAATCCTCTGTTTACATTATTAAAAAAATAGCATCAAGTGTACCAGTTGTGAATTGTGAGAAGTGTAATGGCACCATGGCTCTCCCTTATTCTTTGCTTTTGGGGGAGAAGCATTGTTACTCTTGTTTTCTTGTTAAAAAAGGAAGAACCCACCGTCTACCATGTTCCACCGTTGACTGCCCAGCTGAGCTACTGGTTGAGCAATGGAGTCTCTTCTCTGGGGGAAAGTGAAAATGTTAGGATGACAGATTTTGCTGCTTCTCCTGCTTCCATGTGAAGACAGCCTTGAAGATGTAGCTAAAAGCAAGGGCTAGGGGGAATGAAAGTTTGCCTGAAAGTTTCCTAAAAAGCATATTTGAAATACAAAGGGCCTCCAAGGATGGAGTTTGTGGAGCTGACCATGAAATTTGAGGATTTGCTTTTTCGGAGTTGACTTACGAATAACACACATAGAACTTTTAATAAAACTTTTTTGAGAGTTCAGTTCACTAACATGTGAATCTTAGGTCCTTTGGTACATTGATATGGCATCTTGTTATATAATATGTCACAATGGAGAGGGGCTGCAATAAAACTTTGCAGTAAGGAATGTGCTGTTCAGGGTTCCAGCCAGCCAACCTTGCCTTCTTATTTACAATATCTCTCCCAAATTGTTGTCCAGCCCACATTTTATCAGCTTCTTGGCAAGAATTTAATGGGGGGCTTTATCAAAAGCCTTACTAAAAACAAGGTACGCTATGTCTGCAGCATTTGCCTGATCCACGAAGCCTGTAGCTCTATTTAAAAATGAAATGAGATTTGTCTGGCATGACTTGTTGTTGAGAAACCTATGTTGGATCATAGCAATTATGGCATCCACTGAAGGCAATGGACAGGACTAGCTTAGGTCCACTAATTTAAGTGGGTCTACTCTAAGTAATACTCTTGAGACTTCCTACTTTATGGGGCATGCAGAATTTTCACTCAAAAGGGACTGAGAGCAATCCCAAACCCTGATTCTCTTTTGTGCTCCAGAATTTCATGAATTAGGACGGCTTAATGCAAGTTTCAGTGTCTTTGTGAACGAATGCAAGATCTTGAAGTTCATTCACGTTTGATTTTTTTTTTAATATCACTTAACCTTTCAACATAGATCCTAGCAGCTGGAATTGGGATAAATAATGACGTTTGTTTAGCAGCGATAAATATTTTAAAGACAAAGTGCTTGCAAATGACATGGTTCCGGAATGCCGAATGTTCAGTTTGGGAATACTTTCCCCCTCTTGGTTTGGGCTACTTTTGAAAGCTGCCTTGTTTGCTCAAACGGCTGGAGGGGGGGACACACTCGCCTCCATCCAAATCGACTTTCAGCTGTTAGCTTTTCTCCAACTCACACTTAGGTGAAATTAAGAACCCTGGATGTTGGCTATTACCTTCTTAGACCCACTGAAATAGCTCTTCCTGGTTGCATCCTTATGGTCTCATTAAGAGGATGCTCACAGCATGCCTGACACTGGTGAATATTTCCAAAGCTCATTTGCTTACATTAGAAAGGGAGGTGGGCTACAAAACCCTGGAAAAAAATGCTTCTTGAGCCATAGGAAGTCGGGGGCGATGATTCCCATTATCTGGGTTAGTCAGTCCTTGGAGAAGTTAGCGACCAGCGCCCCCCCTCTCATTTCCAGGAAAACAACTTATTTTGGTGCAGATGATCAAAGCACCCCCATATTGACGAAAAATAGGACTGGTAGAGGATTTTGAGTTTGAAAGCAGGGGGTGGGAGAAATGAAACAACGAGGAAGAGATTATTCGTGTTGGTAGTCATTTGAAGATGAGTGGTTAGCAATAAATGGCAATAAATCCCCAGGATTCCCCCAAAAGGCCAGTGAAGGTTGGTCTAGATGGGCCTTTGGCCTAATCCAGCAGGCCTCTTCTTACCTATGTCCTTCCTGCACCTGTGTTGCTGCTCCTGAAACAGGTGATTCCAGTGTCAAAAGGGTCAGGAGCTCGTCCTACTCTCGAGTAGGACCCTGGCAGAGACACATGCCCAACTGGCATGTTCTCTCCCTCCTGGTCGATTGTTCGGAAGCTTCAAAAGCCCGAACATCACAGTGACTGATGCCAACAGACATTGGCACACTTAAGGATCCGCAGAGTCTTCTAAGTTGCGTGACAGACCTCAGCAACTCAGCATTTTGGCTAATCTACTTTATTTACATATAAACACACACAGAGCACTGCAACATGGCTCCCTCTCTCTCTAGCATCAGACAGCAGAGAGAAAAAGAACAAAGGACAATAGTCCCACTTCACGGAACACAGTAACACAAACATCCTGTCTCCATCACTTCCCACTCCGTGGAGTCAAAACATATACAGTCATGTGAAAGACAACAATCCCATGACTGCAATCATGGAGCAGGAATTCTAATGGGTGATTCCAGTGTCAAAAGTACCTGTATTATTTATTTGATTTACCTAATTCCTCACTTCAGATTTTACTGAAGTGACATGGAACTGGAGTGTGGAAATGCTGATCCCACATCACTCAGGCAACGTTAGAGATTACGACAGGCCACCCTAGAAAATGAGTGGATGATGAGGTATGATAGCCACCTTGAAATGCATATTTCCCATGGATATAACAGCTGGCTCAGAACACACACACTGAAAATAAATGAGCAGATATTTCCATGCAGCTTTCCATTCACACCTGAAATCTCCTTCAGGCCGGGGGATTCCCCCAGATGGTTTTTGCCATTGTTTTGCATCGCTTGCAAACTGCTCTCCTCCCGCATGACACTTCATTACATTTTACCAACCAAGGGAGGAATCTGGCTGGTCAGAGACTCTCTCATCTTGTATCCCAAAGCCAGCCTGGACAGGTGTTTGAATGATGATGGTGGAACTCATCACCAGTTTCCCACAGATTGGAATTCTAACTGGGTTGAGAAAAGTGCATTTTGCAGTCTTCCCCTTTCTCTCTCCCGGCAGAAAGGCGGCTTCTGCAACAGGCTGGTCAAACGATTGCCAAAAAACATCTTAAAATGAAAAGCACTCAATTTCAGATGTTAAATAAAGTCCAAGGTAATTTACATCACAGGGACGCAGGTGGTGCTGTGGGTTAAACCACAGAGCCTAGGACTTGCCGATCAGAAGGTCGCCGGTTTGAATCCCTGCGACGGGGTGAGCTCCTGTTGCTCGGTCCCTGCTCCTGCCAACCTAGCAGTTCGAAAGCATGTCAAAGTGCAAGTAGATAAATAGGTATCACTGCAGTGGGTAGGTAAGCGGCGTTTCCGTGTGCTGCTCTGGTTCGCCGGAAGCGGCTTAGTCATGCTGGTCACATGACTTGGAAGCTGTACGCCGGCTCCCTCGGCCAATAAAGCGAGATGAGCGCCGCAACCCCAGAGTCGGCCACGACTGGACCTAATGGTCAGGGGTCCCTTTACCTTTAACTAATTTACATCACAGCTCATGCTCAAACACCAGCATGTTTCAGACTGGAATTTACCCCCCAGTAGGGGTCTGAAAGAGATTGCTTGCAATAAGACATATATTTTAATAATATGGTTATGAGGAGGAAGATGGAGATAGAAAACACCTCTGATCTTGGGTCTCTAATTTGCTGCTGTATTGTGTGGCAGGCTGGGCCTGACAAGATGCCCAAACCCTGGCTCATATGTTCGTTTTTCTGTGCCAGCACAAACAGGTGTTTTGTCCATGGAGGGTTCTGATAAGAGAGCTGGACGCTGCAAAGCCTTCGGCTCCTGCTGTTTTATATTTCGAGCAGTAGCAACATTTTGTCCAATCCCTAAGGGGGAAAGAAATAAGCAAACTGACTGTGGAGTTTCTCTCTACTGCCCCTTAACGAAAATTTAGAAGCCCTCCGTTATATGTGAATTCTGTTAATTATAATTGCATGGTTCTGTCTTTTTTTTTTTCCTGTTTGTTTGCACGAAATCTCACACATTGTCAACCAGAAGGTCTTCATTACAATCGAGCCACATCACTTACAGAGAGGATCCGCTCTGCCACATGCTGCGGAGTGTATTGCATGTGGAGAGCTGGAGGGGTGTGCGGCTTGCAGAAGAGCAGGTTGAATAGCTATTGTTGCAGAATTGCTTGTTGCTTTCATAGAACCGTAGAGTTGCAAGGGACCCCCCAAGGTCATCTAGTCCAACCCCCTGCAATGCAGGAATCTCAGCTGAAGCATCCATGACAGATAGCCATCCAGCCTCTACTTAAAAACCCCCAAGGAAGGGGAGTCCACACCTTCCCAGGGGGAGTCCACTGTTGAACTGCTCTCACTGTCAGAATGTTTTTCTGTACAGTGGTACCTCAGGTTACATATGCTTCAGGTTACATACACTTCAGGTTACAGACTCCGCTAACCCAGAAATAGTGCTTCAGGTTAAAAACTTTGCTTCAGGATGAGAGCAGAAATTGTGCTCCGGCGGTGCGGCAGCAGCAGAAGGCCCCATTAGCTAAAGTGGTGCTTGAGGTTAAGAACAGTTTCAGGTTAAGTACGGACCTCCGGAACAAATTAAGTACTTAACCCGAGGTACCACTGTATGTTCAGTCGGGATTTCCTTTGTCGTAACTTGAAGCCATTGGTTCGAGTCCTACCCTCCAGAGCAGGAAAAAACTAGTTTGTTCCCGCTTCCATGTGACAGCCCTTGTGATATTTGAAGATAGCTATCATATTTCCTCTCAGTCTCCTCTTTGCCAGGCTAAACATACCCAGCTCCTTCAACGGCTCCTCATAAGGCTTGGTTGTTTTGATCATGAATCATGGGGGGGGGGGGAGAGAGAGAGAGATAAATTAGTTTCAGTTTGCAACTTTCTGAAAGAATGCACAAAATGATTTGGACTTTCTGTGAATTGGAGCACAGCCAGGTTTCGGAATTCACAGTTCTCTAAATGTTGCAATTCTGTTTTCCAGCCATGTAATGCGAACGAAAATGCATATACTGGGGTAAAAGGTGCACATGAATGCAGATATTAGTGGAAATAGTGTACAAAAATGCATTATATATAGGGAAACTACTTCACAAAAATAAGTATATTAGGCAAAAACGTGCACATTAGGTTAAATCCTCACTAAAATGCTGGTGAATTTTCATGAGGATTTTAAATGTCAATCAAAAACACAGCCAGTCAATGTAGACTCTGAGCCTGATGTCCCGCAGTTGTCGCTGAACTATAATACTCATCATCTCTTGTTGGATGTTGTCACAAGAGCGTGCTGGTCCATAATCACACAGTTCAAATATGGTGTTAGAGTTAACATACTTGGTTGAGTGTCAGGCCTAATGAGCAGAGCAGCTCATTCCCAGTGGTCTTCCCTCATGAAAATCAATTGCTGAGACTGAAAATCCCTGTTTCTTCACAAGAGCTTTCTCCAAGCAATCTGAGACTGTTCCTGCATGCAAGCAACCTCTCCTCTGCCCTTTTCATGCCCTTTCTGATTCTGAGAGGAGCTTGTTGCAGCAGTGGGAGCGACACCCATTACTCTTCACCAGCCTGATTAATCTCTGCCTCTTGGCCTCCCTCCTCTTCTGCTTCAGCTTCTGCCTCTGATTCTGGACTTCTTTCTGCCACGGACTCTCCCAGCTCACTAAGTCCTATTGCCTCTCCAGCTTCTGACACATCTTCTTCCCAGTCTTCTTCCTCTTCTCCCTGTGATCACGCATCATTATCCCATGACCACTCCCTGGGCTCTGAGCCTTCTTCCCTTGGGGGTTACCCAGCTGGTTCGTCCCACCATTCCTCTCCCCCCAACCAGTTCATGACAGATGGGCTGATGGGAGTTGTAGTCCACCAGCATTTGTAGTGTCATAAGCCTTCCCCACCCCTGGTGTTGACGATACTGAGCTAGATGGATGAAGGGCCTGGCTCCATATAAGGCAGCTCCAATTATAAACATATATTGAGTTTGTTCGCACTGCGTCTAAGGAAATACCTTCAGTGATATGCAAAGCATTTTCTTATTCCCTGCCCCCTGCAACCCTAAAAAGACAGATGAGTAATTTTGTCTGGATTTCCTGAAGATCAAGGCCTTTTGCTCAGCCTTGCGATGATTTCACCGTTTGATCGTGTTAGTCGCCATAGAGAGCACCCACAGCCTCCTTATGTGACAAAGTTAGAATGACCTCCACGTTCATTAGTTTTAGCAAAAAAACAGAAACAAAAGATTTTAAGCAATTCAGGCATCTAAATGTTTTGCTTCTCACTTACAGAAGAATGGGAGGGGAAAACCACATATTAATCTTGACCTCTGGTAGAAATGTTCTTTTCCTTTTCCTAAAAAATAATAATTCAGCCATCCCCAATTGGCCTTTTCACCTTCAGCTTCGAAAGACCCAACGCTGGTTGGGTCAGCACCGGCTCTGACTTTCAGGAAAGTGATATGGGTGGGTGGGTGGGTCAATGAATACATCAGTTCAGTTCACTTGCGGTAGTGTAAAAAAGGCAGACTTGGTGTTTGGAAGGGATTGAGAATGTTGACAAAAGTACTGTTTATGTCTCTGCTGTGGCCAAAGGCAGAACACCATGTACTGCTCGGGTTCCCCACTTCAAAATGGGTACCTTGGAGATGGAAAATGCAGTGAAGGTGGTTGGGACACCTTACGAACCCCCCCCCCCCCAATTGTGGGTGGCAGATAGTGATTCTCCAAGGCCTTGGGCATATCAATCTAAAAGCATAAGAACATATGTCTACCCTGCAAGTATCCCAGTTTTCCCAGGGCACCCTGGAATTACAGAAGCCATCCTGGCTTCTGATTTGATCCTGGAATATCCCACTTCCCCCCTCCAGCACCACTGCCAAGTTCGGGGAGGAGAATGAGCTTGTTGTTGTGAGAATGTCTTTTGTTGTTGTGCTCTTGCTCGAGTCCTGATTTTCATCAGAGTGATGTTCATACATTCATAGAATTCTAGGGTCATCTAGTCCAATGCAGGAATCTCAACGAAAGCATCCATGATATATGGATGTCATGAACACACAACTAAGAGGACGTCCAAAGGGACCCTCAGATACAATCCATTTCCCCCCGGTCCTATTTCACGCAGACACCCCAATATACCTGTTTTGCTTTGGGATGATGCCCTTGCCCAGTTCCTGAAGCTCCTTCACCATCCTCATGGGCTACCCACTTCCCCCCGGTACGTGGTGTCCACCATGTGCAAGACCTCACCATGGGTGAAGCTCAGCCCAGGGGGGGCGGCGTCCTTCTCAAAATTGAAATGGGTACTGATGTAGAGCGAGTCCCTTGTGTTGACTTGACCATCTTCCTGTAGACTGAGATGTTGGAGAAGAAGAAGAGTTTGGATTTGATATCTCGCTTTATCACTACTTGAAGGAGTCTCAAAGTGGCTAACAATCTCCTTTCCCTTCCTCCCCCACAACAAACACTCTGTGGGGTGAGTGGGGCTGAGAGACTTCAAAGAAGTGTGACTAGCCCAAGGTGGAGCTACATGTGGAGGAGCGGGGAAGCGAACCCGGTTCACCAGATTAAGAGTCCACCGCTCTTAACCACTACACCACACTGGCGGGTGTTATGCATATGGATCAGACCAATGACTCGTTCAGCCCAGCATCCTGTTCTCACAGTTGCTGGCCAGGTGCCTACAGGATGCTCACAAGCATCTCTCCCCACTTGAAGCAACTCTCTCCCAACTTGTGATCACCAGTGACCTCCATTCAGAGGCATGCTGCTTCCAATGGGGAAGGTCGAACATACCCATTGTGGCTACTGGTAGCCATTGAGATCCTTACCTTTCCTGAATTTGTCTGATTACCTTTTCAAGCCACCCCAATCAGTGGCCATCGCCAACTTGTGGAAGCCACGTTCCATAGCTTAACAATGTGCCCTTAAGGGCAGGGTGACCAATCTATGGAGCTCTTCCATCTCACACCTCATCCTACATGCCACCAGAGTTGGACCGAAACGAGAGAACAGTCGGTACTGGAGATAAAGAAATACTGATGTACTGAAGAAAACGGGAGGGGGGGGGAGATGTGTGAAAAGAGTCATGGAATCCATCAAGGCAACGCCTCCACACAAACTTTTAGATATTGTAACACCTTGACCTTTCTTTTTTTAAAGAAACGAACACGTTCTCCGAAGCTCTGAATATGTTGAATCAGCAGCAGGCGACATGGCTGGGGGGTTGGGGAGGGGGAGAAGAAAGCAGATTGTGATGTAATCTTCAAGAAAACCATATTTGTAATAAGGTTAATTAAATGGTGCTGCGAGCTTCTGACAAGCCGGCTGTAGGTTTGCCAGTAAATCTGGTCTCTTGTTTTATCAAACTTAAGTGCAAAAAAAAAAAAAAAAGGAAGAAGAAGAAGAAGAAGAAAGTGGAATAATAATAACAAAAGAGAGAGAGAGGCGGGTGGTAAAGACAAGCCTTCTCTCTCTCTCTCACCCCCCCTTCTGCCCTTCCCCTCCTCCCAAGCAAGTAATGTGTCTTGCCAGGGGACATGCGGTCTGGCAACAATAGTTAATACATTATGAAAGGCTGAGCAAGTTTAAATGAGATTTGTCTCCGAACTCTGAGGCATATTGTAAAGGAAACTTCTTTTGTCTCCTTGTGATCCTGTTAAATTGAAAGCTCAATGGGAGGCTTCACCAGTAGCGACAAAGGTTGAAACGCCGGCCTGCTGTTTCTGAGGCAAGCGTCACGGATCCGCTGATAGTCTTCTCGGGCGTCTGGTAAGAACAGCTACCCCTTGTCAGGTTTGCAGCCACACACTGGGCGCCCGGGAACTTTAGCACACGCTGCGGAGCCAATCCCCGAATCCTCGCGCAGGCTGGTGCTCTGTGTCAAAAATGTTTATGTAATAAAGCACAGCTAATTAAGGATTTCAAAGGGAAACATTATTTTAACTCTAATTAGATATGATTACGGTTCTTCCTTATGGCTGCGCGAAATTGCTCAGGGGGAGAAAAAAAAGGAAAGAGAAAAGGCTTCCCTGATTGGTTTCTCTGATGAAATTGTTTCAAAGTGTTTGTGCTTTCTCTGAGTTAATAATAGATCCTCTCCCCCCTGCTCAAAAAAAATCTTTTTCGTTTTGTCCTTATCCTGTAAATAAACTGAAGGTGCCGTTAAGGAGATCCTTAATCAAATATCTAATATATTGGAATCACAGATGTTCACTGTTTCCCTCTAGGAACGCAGCGGAAGCTGTATTGCTGGAATGAGGCATAATGAATGGAGATCGTATAGGAAACAAATAATGAAACTGGCAGGAAAGGAGATGAGTGTTGGGAGTACCAAACCTTCCCATTGAGATTATTCTCTTAGGTCAATGATTCAAAAGGGATGTGTTAGGAGGGCAAGGAGGTGGACCTGAAGTATGCCTTGAAAATGTGAGACATCTCATTCACTGGAGGTTTCTGAGCAGAGGTTGGGTGGCCATCTGTCATGGATGCCTAAGCTGAGGTTCCTGCATTGCAGAGGGTTGGAATGGATGACCCATGGGGTCCTTTCCAACTCTACAACTCTATGATCTTATGGGAGGCCTCCATCGGCCCATGCCCAGGGGCTCTCTTAGAGCTGGACTAGCAGGTGTCGGTCTGTGGCTTTGTGCAACCCAGATGACCCTATGTAGCTGAGTTGAGCTGGCCCAAGACATCTTGGCACCTGAGGTGGACCACAGAATGGCTCCCCCTATGGCAGGGGGTGAGTGACGATCTCCATCAGGAACGAGGGAGGAATAAAGACCTCCATTGGAAACAAGGGTGGGAGGAGGCCAGCAGCGCCTCCTATTGGCCATGAGGACTCTGTGCAGGCAGCATTGGGGGGAGCTGCCAAGGCGACAGCAGCAGATCCAGCCTCCAAGGAGCAAGCCACACCCATCGCCGCAACTGCTCCAGTGGGTGGTGCATTCCTTGGAGGCGATATCTTGGCTTAACTTTACCATGTGAGTGGACTAGTTGACTGGAAATGGGAAGGGAAATGTTAAGAGGGCAGTTTTTGACTTCCAGTATCCTCAAAAAGTCACCCGCAGTGGCATCCTGTACATGTCTTCTCAGAAGTAAGGCCAATTGAGTTTAATGGGACCTCTTGCCCTCTCAGGGAACCGTGTATGATCCGTTGGCAATGTGAAAACATATGCTTGTTGTGGTGTAGTGTAGTGCTGGAGTAGGACTGGGGAGATCTGGGTCCAGATCAGGTCTCAAGCTGAATGGGTGTCCTTTGATGAGCAACCAGACTATCCTATCTCAAATGGCTGTTGTGCAGATAAAATGGGGCTCCAATACTTTGGCCACCTTATGAGAAGAGAGGACTCCCTGGAAAAGACCCTGATGTTGGAAAAGATTGAGGGCACAAGGAGAAGGCGACAATAGAGGCAGTGGAAGACAGGAGTGCCTGGCATGCTCTGGTCCATGGGGTCACAAAGAGTCAGACATGACTAAATGACTAAACAACAACAAAGTTTCTTGAGATGAAAGGCAGGATGAAAAATGTGACCAATTATTTTTTGGGAGGTGGGGGGAGGGAATAGCATACCTAATGTAATGACTAATGGATGCTTGAGTGTGTGTGTTTGTGTGTTTGTGCATATGGAAGGGAAGGTTAAAATAACGAGAAACTTATCATTTGAACTGGTTATTTGCAGTTCTAATTTAAGAAGCCTTCAATGCGATGTTCCAACTCAAGCTGAAGGGCATTGTTCTCCTGGAGAGTACATTATGTTCATTTTGTTGTTTGAGTAGTTTGTTAGAAGCTGTCTTTAAAGAAGAAGAAGAAAATGACTATTCAGATGCCTCAGGACTTCGCTGTCACATCAAGGCTTGTTTCCTTCCTACATGCTCCCTGTGTTATATATGCCAGAAAATGATCAGGGAGCGAAAACAATAACTATTTCTTCAACATCCTTCAGAAATAGTGCATCAAAAGTGCTTTCTCCTCTATGAGCTCAGGAGTCGACCATCTACTTTGTATGCAGAAGGCCTCAGGTCTGATCGTTCTGCCTTCAACTGAGCCAGACCATTGGTCCATCCAGCTGCATATTGTCTACACTGGCTGGTAGCAACTCCTCATGGTTTTAGGCATTTGCCAGCCCAACCTGAGGATACCGGGAAGTGAGCCTATTTATAAATGCCTATAAAACTAAATGAATATTATTTTTTGTTTCTTTGACAAGATTTATATACTGCTCAATCAGCAAAAGCCTCTAAGCTTTAAGTATATATAATTCGTTGAAATATGGACAAAATAAAATGTTAAAAAGAAATTGACATGAAATTGATCAAACATAAATAAAATCTGCCAGGCATACATAATAAAACTCCATATTAAAAATCCAAGTTATAGTTGCATGCCTGGGTAAGCTAGCCTAAACGAAAAAACAACAACCAGCTTTATGCTGGCATCAAAACCAACAGAGCAAAGGCAGGCAGCTACCTAATCTTAATAGCCAGGGAGTTCAAGAGAGTAGGTACTGCCACACTGAAGGATCAGTTTAATGTTCAGTTCCACACTTTTTGCAGCAGGTTGGACTAGATAACCTTTGGGGTCCCTTCCAACTTTACAATTATATGAATCTATGATTCTAAGTCCCACTTGTAAAAGTGCCAGTTCCTAGGACTTTCTACATGCGACGGAGATGCTGTACCACTGAGCTGTAGCCCTCCCTGGGCATCCCTCCTGATGTGAAAAGCTTACAGAAGCTCCACCAGATTACTGCTTTTAGGTTTGGGATGGAAATGAATTTGATCTGTGTACATTCCTATACTAGATCCACACTTCTTGGGCTACTGTGCTGCTCATAAACTTAGCTACCCACCGAATTTTGCCCTGTCCCGAACGCTGCCTTGCAGCTATTGGCCATTTAAGCGTTTCAAAATATGCACCGAAAGAAGTATTTTGAGAAAGAAAACGCACATTTAAATACCTTTTGAAATAAGCGCTTGGGGAATGATGTGATAGTTGGGGACAAAATTAGATTTAAGGGGTGCATTCAGCCACGGGGAATGCTGTGACAGTGTTCTTGAATATAATGCTAGCGGTTCTGTCCTGTCCTAGCATTCCTTTCACACTTTAGCACCTGCGGCAATGACTGGTGTTGCGCTCAATTTCATTCACACCAGTGGGTGCGGCGTAACACAACAGTGAACATCACTGAACAATATCACCGCTTTCCACATTTTCTGCACATGCATGCCTCTGTTCATCCCTTGATCCCCGCACCAAAATGCCAGGAAAGAACTGTATGCTGGTATATCACCCCAAATCTCGCCTCTTCACTCCTGCTATTTTCTGGGTCAATGGATCTTTTTTTCCTGGAAGCGATTAACCCGGAAATTAGCGTTAGGCTTCCACTCTATTCCGCTAGGTTTCAGGAAGTGACTTTTATGTCACATATAATGTAGAAATAAACAGGGAAATGTTGGGGAAACGGAATAAACTCCCAGAGTGGTTGGGACAACCTAGTCAGATGGGTGGGGTGTAATACTGCTACTACTACTACTACTAATAATAATAATAATAATAATACAGCCTGAGTTGGCTCTGCCTGTCATTGGTTCACCTAAGGCTGGGCTCCTTGTTTTCTACTTTACCAGTGACAATGGGCAGCAGCCACAATTGAGAAATGATCTGGTGCAGCTACAAATAAACCAGTTTTGCTTTTGCAAATCAATAGTTCCTAGAGTTCTCTGAGGGATGAGGGTGGTGCTGTGGGTTAAACCACAGAGCCTAGGACTTGCCGATCAGAAGGTCGGCCGTTCGAATCCCTGCAACGGGGTGAGTTCCCATTGCTCGGTCCCTGCTCCTGCCCACCTAGCAGTTCGAAAGCACGTCAAAGTGCAAGCAGATAAATAGATCCCGCTCCAGCGGGAAGGTAAACGGCATTTCCATGTGCTGCTCTGGTTCGCCAGAAGTGGCTTAGTCATGCTGGCCACATGACCCGGAAGCTGTACGCCGGCTCCCTCGGCCAATAAAGTGAGATGAGTGCCGCAACCCCAGAGTCGGCCACGACTGGACCTAATGGTCAGGGGTCCCTTTACCCTTTTAGAGTTCTCTGGGAAGAGGGATTGATTGCTTAACTCTCTGGGAATTGTAGCTTAGTGAGTGGAAACACAGTCTCCTAACAGCTCTCAGCACCCTTAAGAAACTCCAAGGATTCTTTGTGGGAAAGCCATGACTGTTTGTAGCTGTACAAAACTGCTGTACAGTGAAAATGGAGTCTAGGACACCTTTCCCCAAACCGGTGCACTTCAGATATCTTGAATGACAATTCCCATGATCCCTGGCTGTTGGCAGTGCAGGCTGGGGCTAATGGGAGTTTGTAGTCCAACAGCACCAGGGTACCAGATCAGCAAAGGCTTTCCTTAGGGACACATGGGGAGGGGGGAATCCCCTTTTAAAGAGTTTCTATAGAGTGAAAGGGTTGGGTTCCTGCAGCAAATCTAAAGCTGATGAAGGTGTCATTCTATGCCTCAAATGCCATTCCCCCCCTCCTTTTAAAATCATCCTGTTCAGTTTGCTAGCTTTCTTCTGCGGCTCACTGACATATTTAAAAAGCTGCTGCCACACTTTGGCAAACGATGCACACTTCAGCCCAGCTCCTGTGAATTCTATTCATTAGGAACCATACCTAGCATATGTATATATTTTTCATCGGGGTTTTTGTTGGATACTGGAAGTACATAATTATATGCATAAATCAGCAGTACAAAAGTAAAAAGTAGCAATTGGTCGCTCACAAAGCAAGACACCATTGTTGAGAGTAAACGCTCTAATCTCAGAGAGTTTTTTCTTCTTCTAAAGCTGGTGGCAACTGGATGTTTTGAAATTAATAGGGACCATTGTGCTGAACTATAACACTGGATGCAATTGGTTCCACAAAGCTTTCTTTATTAGGAAGGTGTCTTATATCAACCAACATAAGTGGTCCATCTAGCTCAGCATCATCAACACTGATTTGGTTGCAGCACTCCACAGTGGCAGACAGAGGACATTCTCAGCTCTATTTTAAGATGCCTGAAATTGAACCTGGAACCTTTTCCACACAAAGCATGTGCTCTACCACACAGCTATGGCCTTCTATGGGAGTAAAAAACCTGTGGTCCTCCAAGATAATGTTGGACTGCAGCTCCCATCATCCCTGGCCATTAGCCATACTGGCTGAGATGGATGTGATTTGAGCTGCTGTTGGTTTTAAGAGCTAAAGATGTACTATGCTCTTAAATCCAGAGGATGGGGAATTTGTGGTCCTTCAGTTGTTGTTGGATTCCAGCTTAAAGCAGCCCTAGCCTGAGCCAATAAGCTCAATGTTCAAGGATGATGAGAGTTGCAGTTCAACAAAATCTTGAAGGCCCCAAGTTCCCCATCCTTGGAGTTCTCCTCTGGTATTCCTGTAGGGAATATTATGCACAAGACAAGATATCTCCATGTAGGGTGTCAAGCTAGGGATGGAAGGCTAGAATGCTAGAGTTGGAAGGGACCCCGTGGATCAAAGC
Organism: Podarcis siculus; assembly: GCA_034642415.1. Classification (NCBI taxonomy): domain Eukaryota; kingdom Metazoa; phylum Chordata; class Lepidosauria; order Squamata; family Lacertidae; genus Podarcis; species Podarcis siculus. Next base: position 31,473,709 of record JAXCMG010000011.1, read on the forward strand.
CATGACCTTGATGTTACCAGCACCATGCTCTTAACAAACTGAGCTAACTGGCAAGGCTGTCAGAAGGGTTCAAGTCTCAACCTCTTGGCATAGCACTGTTATTGTGAGCTCACATAGTTTGGTGGTTAGAATGCCAGACTAGGAATTTCAGATGGGTTCAGATCACCATCCTTAGACTACAGGGCCACTGTGAGAATATAAAGAGGGTACATCATCTTGAGCAAGAAAAGTTTAGTTATGAATGCAGTAACTAAATACACTAAATAAATGAGAGATGGCCAACCAGGTCTACAGACACTTGGATAAGGCTGGCTTTCTTTATCTATTTCAGTTGAGGTTTAGACTTGAAAAGGGCCTCACTGGTCTGTTAGGATTATCTACATTGAGAAAGGAAACCCTGTTTCCTCTCCTCAAACTCTCAGAAACTTTCACTACTGCCACCACAGCATCATCCTGCCCAAGTTGGATGTGGGTTGTACTGTGCTACAGCGGTTCTGCTCATAACTGGTGAGGTCATCCAGGGCTTCGGAGTGTGAAGTTATCAGTGTGTGGATGACAATCACCCCTGCTTCTCTTTTTCATCTAAACCAAGTGAGGAAGTGTGTAGTGGATTGGGAAGATGACTAACAACCTGAAGCTCCATTCAGACAAGGCACAGGCAGTGGACCTGATCCATGGTGATCCAGGACTGACTCCACTCATTCTAGCTGAATCCTGGTGCTAGTGCACTAACCTACCAAATACAGCCCTCCATAACTCTTTGTCTGGCCTTTGGGACTCTCCCAAAGCCACACCCCATCTCCTCAGATAGCATCACTTACTGCCCTGCTTCACAACTTAATTTAACCTGGCTGAAACTCATTGAACTCTGATAATGCTTCTCGCTTAGATGGATGGATGGAGGAGAGACAGGGGTGTGTGGAACCTACCCTACTATACAAAGGTAAAATTGACATGTTCCCCACTTTCACCTCTGGTCCTGGCTGCCACTGACACATGGCTCTCAGAAGACCCCCCTGCATTCCATGGGCAGCTGTCTGCAACTCATTCTCCTTGAAACACCATCCTGTTGGGCCAAATTAGCACAACTTTTTCTCTTCTCCTCCAGCCAATTCCAGACCAAGCTTTCCGTGTCCCTCTGTATCTACAACATCAAAGCCTCCTCTGCATAAACCAGCGTGTGGTTTCTTGCCTGTGTTTGTTAACCAGAGGAGCAGGTTCTAAATACATTAAAATATTTTATCCCATTATTTGTTTTGACCAATTGACCACAATATTAAAAATTCAATCATGGAGCAGCTGACAAGTGCGGCTGCCTAATTTTATTTAAGAGTTTTTCTCCCCACCCGGCTTCCCACAGCCCTGGTTTTTCCATTTTTCCATCCTGTTAACGCTTCTGCCTTTGCCCAGCCAGTAATGGGCTGCTCGTATGCCTACGACTGTTATGATCATGTAAATTTATTGGTGCTTAGAAGAAGCGAGCTATTAAAACATTACAACAGCCATTACAGCCGGGCTCGTGTTGGCTTTCGCTCCCAATGAACATATGCTTCCGAGTGAATGCCTAAACTCTTATTTATGGATTTAATTTAATATGCGGAAAGAATTCAAAATTAAATTTTGTGTCTGCCTCCAGAGAGTGTCAGTGTATAATAACATGGTAATTTTTACACATCTTTATGAGAAATGGGAAAATTAATTCTTTCTGACAAGTTGTAATTATTCGACTTGGAGCAGTTGCAGCTGAGCAGTTCACACGCCTGTTGTCTTGTTGCTCGCGTGGTGTGAAGGGAGAGGAGCCGGAAAGCGGCGGGTGGGGCTGTGGAGAAGAGAAGAGAAGGACCAGGATGGACATATATTGTGTGCCGGGGAGCTTCTAATAGCTTCTGACATTTTAGCCTTGCATATTATCAGGGTGTTCTTGAAAGGGATTGTGGGGAGGGGGGGGTCTTCTGTTCCATGGAACACGCCACAAACTGTCGATGGGAGCTTCACGAGGGAAGAGGATTATTCCTTCCCATCCATCTGAAGCTCGCTTGTTGAGATCTTCTTAGAAATTAATATGAGTTTAAAAGTAGCATGACACCTCTTGGGGAGGCTTTGATTGCCTCTAATAGCTGTTAAAGGCGTATGCATGGCAGGGGGGGCGCCACACGGCCCACTTTACAGAGGGCGATCCTCTATTTGTGGATTATGCGCCCAAGCCCAAGCCCCCTCCCCAAACCCAAAACCCCCCAAACATTTCCTTTAAAATGTAAAAATCTGCCTGGGTGGATGTGTTGCCCCCGCCCCAAGAGGACATGTCTGAGTTTTCCTGGATCTATGGCAACCCTATACTTGTAAGGTACTTCACTCATAAAAGGGACATACACAGGTCTGGCCCCCGGCATTTTGCCACTGTAGGCAAAATGTCCCAACAATGCCACCATGGATCTGGGGCCTCACCTGCTGCTGTTGTGGCTGCAGCCTCACAGGCGATGCACTGGGTCCACCCATCCAAGTTTGCCAGTCAACAGGGAGGGACATAAAAAGGCTCCTTGGCTGAATTAGGCTATGCCTGACCAACCATACCTGAGCTCTTGTCTATTCCTGTGTGTGTTCTGCTCAGTCTTTTTGTTCCTGGTGTGCTCTTTGATCCTGACTAGGAATGGGTGAATCTGTTGATTTCAGGTTCTCATCCCCCCCCCCCATTCTTAAGTTCAGTTTGCCATGTTTCCATGTGAGTTTGAGATTTATTTATTTTATTTTAAAAAGAGCAAAGCAAATTCTCATGAAAATTTCTCAGCCTTTTAAGTGCACGTTTTCCCTCTTTTTGAATGCAATTTTTCCTCAGTGACAACCTTGCTAAAATTGCTTCCTTTAATAGAATGCATTGCTTCCTGTTATTTTCACTAACATAGCCATTTCCCCCCCTTACACAATTTCCCCCGGCATATGCATTTTGGGGCACATTGTTTGATTAGAAACCTGTATTGCAAAATTTGGAGAAGACTTGGTTTTGGAGGGTGGCTGTGTTTCAGATCAGGAAGCATATATTACATAGGTTGCATTGAACCAAATTCCTCTCACTCAGCCCCCCCCCCCCCCCCCCCCCCCAACCCACCCGGCCCGCCTTTCCTTTTTTCCCCCCAGCCTCTTCCTGGAATCATATAATGGTAAAATTGTAGAGTTGGAAGGAAACCGAGGGTCATCTAATCCATTGCCTTGCAATGCAGGAATCTCAATTAGATTATACATGACAGGTGACCATCAAACCTCTGCTTAAAAACCTCCAAGGGAGCCCAACAGCTCTTACTGTCAGAAAGTTCTTCCTGATGTTTAGTCGGAATCTCCTTTCTTGTAACGTGAAGTGTTTCGGCTCCTGCCCTCCGAAGCAGGAGGAAACTTACTCCATGTTCCATGTGACAGCCCTTGAGATACTTGAAGATGTCTATCATATTTCCTCTCAGTCTCCTCTTATCCAGGCTAAACATACCCAGCTCCTTCAACCGTTCCTCATAAGGCTTGGTTTCTAGACCCTTGAAAATCTTGCTGTGATTTCTAAATGGATCCTGCAAACTATTTTTTTAAAACAGTCTATCAGTACTTCCACTAGTTTTATTGTCCGTTCGCTGATGCTGTTTTGTGAGTTTGTTTCATTATTTTATTTTAATGTATTTATCCTTATTTCTTAGTTTATATAATGCTTTGTGAGGGCTTGGCCCAAAAATGCAAAATAAAATAACTTAATAATCTGAACAGGTGTGATCCTGTTTAGGGTTATAGTCATGAATGAATAAAGAAAGTGTTACTAATAATAACATTTTCATGTATTATTTCCTACTTACCCTGTATGACTAACCTTTCAGTGGTTCACACCTGCTCTGAGCTTCCACAAGAAAAAGAAAGTAAATGAGAGATCCAAGAGTGGAATAAGTGTTAGGAACTAATAAAAGTGTATTTTAAGTTGTTAGGGCCTTGCAGAAATGAAGTTTCATGGACTGGTGGGACAATGATGAGAGGTCAGAGGGATGTGATGGGGGAGACAGAGAAGAAGAGGTGTCAGAAGCTGAGGATGTAACAGGGTTTTGTGAGCTGGGAGAGTCCGTGGCAGAGAGAAGTTCAGAATTATAGGCAGAAGCTGAAGCAGGAGAGGAGGAAGGCCAAGAGGCTGAGATGAATCAGGCTGGTGAAGAGTCACAGATATCTCCCCCTCCTGCTGCCACAAGCTCCCCTCCCCTCTGTTCTCCCAGAACCAGAAGAGGCAGGAAACAGGAGGAGCAAAGATAGGCATGCAGGCGTAGTCTCTGATTGCTTGGAAAAAGCCCTGGGAAGGAGAATACATAGATGGCTGTGGGGAGGTGGGGACCTTTAGCCTTAGCAACTGCTTCAGGGGTACAAGACCTGCCAGGAATGAGTTGCTCATTAGGCCTAACACTCATGTGCAGATTGTTTTTTTTGCCAATAAACAGTTAACTCCAGCTTGCACAGTGTGGTTTACTGCCAGCTTGCTTCTGGCATGAAGCCAGATTCCTCCCACACATCAATCTCTCTACAAAATGAACTTATATTAAACTATACCTGATCTGCATGGAAGTTCCTCACAGGGCATAGTTCACTGAAACAGAGATGCTGGGCACAGTTTGCAAATAACACTAAGCCAAACCATGACTTAGAATGAGTGAGCAAAAGTGCAGATTCCTGGAGAGAAGATCACAGACACTTTGCTCCTCCTGTAGTCCTGTTGCTGTGAGCTAAGCTATGGTTTGGCTATACATTACATCCAACCCAGGTCAATGGTTTATTTCACTCCAAACAAACCATGAGATGTATCCAATGTTTGTTTGTTTTTCCTCTATGGCTTGCCACTCATAGTTTGTCTAAGAGAGATAAACCATGACTCTGGGGTCAGATGTAAGTTTAAGCCAAACCATGGCTTAGCTGATAGCAGTGCAGCAGCAGGAGCAACACAACTGCAATAATTTCTCCGGAAGCCTGTATATCTGCTCATTTGTGCTAAACCATGGTTTAGCTTAGCATTACGTGCAAGTAATGAAATAAACAACTATCTGACTTTTAGAAGACATTTCAAGGCAGCCCTGTTTAGGAAAGCTTTTAATGTTTGATGTTTTATTGTATTTTTAATAATTTTGTTGGAAGCCGCCCAGAGTTGCTGGGGAAACCCAGCCAGATGGGCGGGATATAAATTATTGTTATTATTGTTGTTGTTGTCATAAACTTTCAAAGACCCCAGCTCTGCGTTATTTCATTACTGGACTGAACTCAATAATGATAAATGAAATGTGGGCCAGATAAGGAACCAGCAGATAGTCAAAGCACCTACCTATCATCCCTTCTCTTCATTCACATAAAACCAGCAGGAACTTCCCTGGACACCCTTGGGACTTGGGCTACTTAGAATCATAGTATTGTAGAGTTGGAAGGAACCCTGCAGTCATCTAGTCCAACCATCTGCAATGTAGGAATCTCAGTTAGATCATACATGATAGATGGCCATCCCACCTCTGCCTCCAAGGAAGGAGAGCCCACCATCTCTCATGGGAGATTGTTCTACCACCGAACAGCTCTTACCGTCAGAAAGTTCTTCCTGTGCGGTGAACTGTTGCTAGGCCTATAAATATTCACAGCCAAGTTCATGTAAATGAAACACAGCTTACTTGGATAGCCCAAATCCCATCACAACAACACTCTGATTTTTGTAAACTCCACAAGTAACTTTCCATGGCCATTTACCAAAAGACAAAGGGCCGTGATCCAGATCCTTTCTGAACACAAGTCTCCCATTGCCAGGATGGCAGATGGAGTTCAATGACTGCATGGTTCTCTTCTCGTTCCCATTGCTGGCAGTGGCTAAGTCCCGGGTTGCATGTATAGGGATCTCTTACTGGATTGGGGCCATGGCTTAAAATCAGAAAGCAAGACATACACACACACACACAAATATGAATGCTATTGCAAGTTAAAGTTATATTTTCATCTCTTTCACTATATTTTGCTTACACGCTATATCTGGCTTTGCGTAACATCTCTGGTCCCAAGCCATTGCTGAGTTTACTCATGATTTCAACTCAGCTCTTCCCCCCTTCATCCAAACCTTCATGTTGATTCAAACTTGAAGTCCTTTTCAGCCTGTACCATTTCAGACTGCAGAGGCCCACAGAACCTCCAATGCAGGGAAACTATTGCAACAAGAACAGTTGCGACCTAGTATTCTCCTTGAATCTTTATACGGGGAAGAGCCCTACCTCACCAACAAGAGCCTGAAAAGCTAGACAACTCAGATTCTGCTGTTCTACATGAATAATAATAATAATAATAATAATAATAATAATAATAATAATATAATTTATTCTTTATACCCTGCCTATCTGGCTGGGTTTCCCCAGCCACTCTGGGCAGCTTCCAACAGAACACTAAAATACAATAACCTATTAAACATTAAAAGCTTCCCTAAACAGAGCTGCCTTCAGATGTCTTCTAAAAGTTTGGTAGTTATTTTTGTCTTTGACATCTGGTGGGAGGGTATTCCACAGGGTGGGTGCCACTACCGAGAAGGCCCTCTGCCTGGTTCCCTGTAACTTGGCTTCTTGTAGCGAGGGATCTGTCAGAAGGCCCTTGGCACTGGACCTCAGTGTCCGGGCAGAACGATGGAGGTGGAGCCTTTGAGGGCAAGCAGACCACATTGGATTGCGCTCTGATTCTGTCCCCGATCTTCGGGACTCTTCTGGGTCCCACCCCTGAACTGCCACCTGGTTCAGCTGCAGCTTTGCCTGCTTGGTTCCACTTCCTCGGCCCTGCCAGTTTTGGGAGGATGTTCTAGGGTGGCCACCAGGTCTGGCTGCTTGGACAGCTACATTCAAAATCAAAAGTTGCCCCATTGTTGGCAAACCCACTTGCGATGACTCAGAGCCCTCTCTCCTTCCTCTTCCACTAGAGCACGGAAACTCTGATTGACTTGTCCCACCCTTATCCCCAACCTCCTCTCTGTTTTTCTGTTTAATTGGGTAGCCAAACAATTAGTTACCCCTGTGTGTATGGTGGGGGTTGCCTTGGGATCCCCAGCGAGCCCCGTCTGTTTGTTCTCCTGGAAGGCCAGACGAGGGGGCTCTGTTGCCTTGCATTCTTTACAAGGTCAGAGAGATAGATATATAAAAGTTTCTCACCCCCTTCTGTTCTTGTGCCTCTGGTTTCTTTTGTGACCGCATCTTGCATTGTGTAGCTCCCCCTTCCTCCCCCCACCCTCCTCAATCCCTCCCTTGCGCTTTGAAGTGCCTCACTCCAGGTGTTCCTGTTCTGAATTAGACATGAAAGGAGCACATCCCCGGACTAATTAACTAGTAAACTGCACCCGCCTCCCTTGGGTTTAATTGATGCTGTTCTTTAAAAGGGGGGGGGGGGAGAACCAGTTCCTTATTCCTCTTGATTTGACACCATCACCGCTGCCTCCTTCCACAGAGCGAGGGCAGAAGGTGGTGGTGGGGGACGACAACACAACCTCAACCTACTTGCCTGGGGGGCGAAGGGAGGTGTCATCCACTAGATAACATTGATCTTACCTGCTCCCTCCTTTCTCCCACTAAATGCAACTATTGTGCTCTGCTAAAAATGAGACATGGAGGAGTCAAGCAACGGCCCTCGCTACCATCCACAAATGTGAGTTTCAAGGTGGGGTTTTCGCTCTCTTTCTTCCCCCTCCCTCCCGTTTTATTTGATGGTTTTAGAGTCTCCCTAGGGAGGGGAGGAAAGAGAGTGATCCGTTTCCTCGGGAGCAGTGAGGCCCAGCGCCGGAGTGCTAATTACTTCACACGATTGTCCTGACCCAACAAAAGCATCTGCGCATTTGAGCGTGTTCCCTGGTGTTCAGTTCCTTTTCCGAGAGCAACGCGTCCTGTGGCTGCAACGAGATGAAAGTTCCAGTTTGTTCTCTGTTCTCCGGGCCGCTTCGAGATAAGGACGGCGGCCGCACAGGAGTTGTGTTACGGGAGGCCTCCCTGGATTTGGGGAGCGGTTGTGTTGTGTGCGGAGGGGAGGGAAGTAAGGCAAAGCTTGATTTCACTCTTTGAAACAAAGGTGGGAGATCACTGGAGTTTGTTTGTTTGTTTATTTTATTTTTTTAAAATAGTTTTTATTACGAATTTCAACATCATGAAATATCAAAAACATATCATCTTCATTCCCCCCCATTCGCCCTCCCCCTTCCCCCAAGAAAAACCCTCCCACCCCAACCCACCCCCAGTCTTCCCTCAGCTCATCTCTCCGGTTTTTCAACACATATTATTCTCTGCATAGTATAAAATTGTAAAAATCCTTAAATTGTCTATCTATTATGTTAACAATAATAACTTTGTGTATGTTTATTCAAAACCAGCCAAGGAGTCCAAATCATTTTGGGTTTTTTTAAAAAAGTAATTTGTAAAAAGTTCCCATTTTTCTTTAAAGCCTCAGTTGTCCTTGTCTCGCAGTTTGTATGTCATTTTCGCCAGTTCCACAGAGTCCATCAGTTTTCCTTGCCACTGTTCTTTTGTCGGAATTTCTTCATTCTTCCATCCTTGTGCTATCAAGACTCTTGCCGCCGTTGTCACATAGAGTTTGTTTGTTTTTTAATACACACACATTCGAAATAACTAAATAATAAAGAACAGGAAGTGAAATAATTCTTTCCTTTTTGTATGTTTTCAGTTAAAAATGTAGGAATCCAACCATTTATGTGCATGAATCTGAGCAAAAGGGCTTTTAAGAACATGAAGCACTAAAGTCCTATCTAGTCCAGCATCCTGTTCTCACAGTGGCCAACCAAATAGGTGCCTCTGGGATGTCCACAAGCAGGACATGAGCACAATAGCAATACAGTCCGCACCTGTGATTCCCAACCTCTGACATTGCAGGTGTAATATGGCCAGTGCAACTAGGAGCTATTCCCTGAGAGCCCTGACCAAGGGCAGCCCCCTGCAAACCAGTTCTAGAAACTCAGATATACAGTGGTACATCAGGTTAAGAACTTAATTCGTTCTGGAGGCCTGTTCTTAACCTGAAACTGTTATTTACCTGAAGCACCACTTTAGCTAATGGGGCCTCCTGCTGCCGCTGCGCCGCCGCTGCACGATTTCTGTTCTCATCCTGAAGCAAAGAAGTAATATTTCTGGGTTAGTGGAGTCTGTACCCTGAAGTGTATGTAACCTGAAGTGTCTGTAACCTGAGGTACCCCTGTATAAGCAAATCACCAAATGGCACCTTAAACCTAGGTTATGATTGCCACAATGGAATGCCTAGGCACCATTTTCCCCCAATGGATTGTTGTTGTTGTTGTTTCTATACCTCTTTATATTTTAAAGGAATAAAAATATCAAAGTACAGTGGTGCCTCGCAAGACGAAATTAATTCGTTCTGCGAGTTTCTTCGTCTTGCGGATTTTTCGTCTTGCGAAGCATGGCTATTAACGGCTATTAACGGCTATTAACGGTACTTAGCGGCTTTAAGAAAAAGGAAACAAACTCGCAATTAAGAAAAAGGAAACAAACTCGCTATTAACTTAGCGGCTTTAAGAAAAAGGAAACAAACTCGCAAGAACTCGCAAGACGTTTTCGTCTTGCGCAGCAAGCCCATAGGGAAATTCGTCTTGCGAAGCGACTCAAAAAACGGAAAACTCTTTCGTCTTGCGAGGCATTCGTCTTGCGAGGTACCACTGTAGTTTACAACACATTAAAACATCACATACGTAAAATGATCCAGAATAAAACTAATTCAAGCTCCAAGGAAAATACTTCAGAATCTTCTCTAAATGACATTTTGCTTTCCATCTATTTATTTACCTAATTTATATAACTGCCCCAAGGCAGGAGTACTCTAGGAAGCCAGGGTGGTGCAGGGGTTAGATCAGGGTTCAAATCACCAGTCAGGACAAGTCAGTTTCAACATCCTAACCTACCTTGCAGGGTTGTTGTGGAGTGGAGTGGGAACCATATGCTTCTTGGATAAAAAGGTGGGATATAAATGCTTACCCGCTTAAGAAAGCTGGAGGGGCCAGCCAGATGGAGATGTCAGTTGCCAACTTTGCATCCAGAGATCTCCACGTGGTTGCAACTGGACCTACAAAATCCTGGGGGATTTTCGAACACTGCCCCCAACCTACCCAAATGCATAGGGAGAAAGCGGGCTGCCCTGAAGCAACACAGACCAGCCAAGCTCAATACAATCTAAGCTGGCTTGCAGCAGTTGGATTTTCAGTCAGGGTTGTTTTCTTAGCCCTACTCGAAGGTAGCAGGGATTGAGCCTAGCACCATTTGCATGCAAAGCAATGCAAATGCATCCCTTCTGCAACAGTAGTTACTCTGCCTGATTCCTAGGTCCCCGTAGCATAGCTGTGATACCAGGATCCTGAGGGCCAAATTCTCAGAGATGTGCAAAAACGTCCCCGTAATTTCTGCAAATTGGGATATTAGCTGCAAGAGCTAGCTGTTTGCCATTTTTAAAGGGCTGGTTATTCTGAATGGTGAGTTCCAACCTTCGTTCGTAACTGCGCAAGGTTCTCAATGTGTTGAGTGTTGTGCAGGGCTGTGAAACAAAACCCCTGACAGCTTTCTTTGTGCTCGCTGGCCTGCTGGATCAGTTGCAAAACCTGTTGCTCTGTGCAGTCCGCTTATGTGCAACTGCAAATATGCTGAATCTTCAGCGCTTTCCACACACTTACCTAGCAGCGATCCCCACTTAAACTTAGTGGAGTTTACTTCCGAGTAGAAATGCACGTCTGTTTGGGGAAGAAAAAGAATTGACATTCTTTGCATCTTGTAAGTGGGTTGGATCCAAGAAAGCGGGTAAGTGTTGCTTGCGTGTATTAGCTTCAAATAACTGGCTGTTTTCCAAGGCCGATCACTTAAGATTCTTATTTTTTTATGTTGTGAACTGCCCTGTGATCATCAGATAAAGGGGAAGTATACAAATATTAATATTAATAATAATAATATAAGAAATTGACTTAAATCCACAGCAACTCTGTGATTCTCAATACAACTGCTGCTATTGTTATTTGTAGTATTGGAGCAGTATTGTTATTATTTAATAATAATAAATAGTTCCACATAATTTTAAAAATTCAGAGAGTTGGCTCTTCTAACGTGGAAATTATCTCCTGTTACAGAGCTACGTCTGACTCTTTTAAATGTCTTATTTCAATTTAACTCCATACAATCACAAGGCTGTCCCTTACTGATGACATCATCAGCCTCCATGCCTCGACAGGAAGTGTAGCCTTTCTAGCGCAGGAATCATGCTTGCAACTCTTGGTGGTGTCAATCAGACCATCTATTTTATTCAGTGTGCATCTGTTAAAGCCAAGGGAAATATTTCAATATGCAGTGTGCACGCTGCAATGATTAATGTTCAAGAAAGCATTTGTTTGCAATCAGTGCCAGCTCAAGATACTTTACAGTCCGAAGCAGATCCCAAATGATACCCAGTACAAGTTTTAAAAAAGTCTTGCTGAACCATTCAGACACCAATTCCTGCCTCCTTCCAACCAACCTCGTTTGTGCTATTTCACCTTACTCCTTGGCAGGGCTGTTCCTGATATCTTACTGTCTTTTAGCATGAAAACAATGCTTTTTAAACTTCCTCCCCTTATAATCTTTTAAGTCAAATATGGGTTCCTACCTCGCTTTGAGCACACACCTTTAAAAATAAATAAATGCAATTTATTTCTTTATTTTCTTTTACTCCCCCAAAGCACTGGTATGAATCAGAGACTCAGCTCACTAAATTATTTGTGTCTCATCTGTTGTATAGGATGTAATTCTGCTACTGCACATGTAGCTTTTGAAAATAGTTGTTTCTGAATGTTCAGCCCAGCCGAATGCTGACTATTGGGGTGGGGTGGGGAGAGGGAATGCTCCCAAGGATCAAATGTGGGCAAATGTTGCAAGATGGACTAGCCCCTGTTCTGAAACTCAGAATGAGAACATGGGGTTATCTCCAATGCTAGAGCAGATACATTGAAATGAATAGACATGACTTAGTTTCATTAATTTCAGTGGGTTTACTCTGAGTAGAACTTAGCTGGAGAAGAAGAGCCCTGATGCATCAGGTCAAAGACCCACCTAGTCCAGCATCCTCTTCTCACACTGGCCAACCAGATGTTTATGGGATGTCTACAAGCAGGACATGAGCCCAAGAGTAGTAATGTCCCCATTTGTGCTTCCCAGAAACTGGTATCCAGAGGCATATGCCTGCAACAGTGGAGGAAGAGCATAGCCATTGCAGGCAGTAGGCACACTGCAACATTCTGTTGCAGTCTCTGCTTTCCTTGAAAACAAAATGTTTAAACTGGAAGGAGAAGCTTTTCCATCCTTTTGGAGAGCTCCCATTCCCTGTGATTGCCAACAGAACACACAGAATTCTCTGCTCCCGCTGGAAATGAAAAGCTCTTAATTGATGATTTAATGGATCTTTAAGAGAAAACCTAAATTAAATATTATCTTAATCAGCAACAACTCTCTCAATTACGGATGGGTTTCCCTCCCCCCCCAACCCCTCTTTCCCCGAGTCTTATTAAAATAAGTAAATAGTTGCAGTGAGTATTGTTGTAATTGTTTCCTCCTTTGATTTTTCATTTCCTTTCTTGTCATCATCTCCCGGCAGTGGCAGCAGCTGTAAAACAGATCTTTCAACAGCCTCGTTAATTGTGTGGAAATTAATCTGATTTTAAAAACCTCCTTGATATACAGAAACTCACGTGCCCTGATGTGTATAGGCATACGCTTGCACTCTTCCTGCACAAGGCCTTTGTGGCTGACCTACCAGCAGGGAGATGCGCCAGGAGAGGTCAGGAGTGCCGGAGACGTTTCCAAAGGGGTCATATCTCATGGCTCGTCTTCTCATTGAGCGCGTTGAGCAAGTCAAAGGAAAGGGAAGAATGCATCGCAGGTCTTTATCGCTGTAGCTTCTCTCTCCATGCAATGGTTCAGCTTTCCATAGTTGGCTTCTTCTAAGGAATACAACCCTGAATCCCAACCCCCACAAAGTTAAGCTCTTTCTCCCTGTCTTGCACCAGTTCCAAACTTGATATTTGATGGAAGGGAAGGCTAAACCTTTAAGCGTTTAAAAGGTAAAGGGACCTCTGATCATTAGTTCCAGTCGCAAACAACTCTGGGGTTGCGGCGCTCATCTCGCTTTATTGGCCGAGGGAGCTGGCCGAGGGAGCTGGCCATGTGGCCAACATGACTAAGCCGCTTCTGGCAAACCAGAGCAGCACACGGAAACACTGTTTACCTTCCCGCCAGAACGGTACCTATTTATCTACTTGCACTTTGTGCTTTTGAACTGCTAGGTTGGCAGGAGCAGGGACAGAGCAAAGGGGATTCGAACTGCTGACCTTCTGATCGGCAAGCCCTAAGCTCTGTGGTTTAACCCACAGTGCTACCCATGTCCCTCTTTAACCCTTTACTCCGTGTCTAATTTTTATATATCAACATGGGAATTAGCACTCAGCATTGTATCATGGGGAATAAGAATAATAGTGACTCCAAGCCAGTATGGCTATGTTCTTCAACCACAGTCAGTGGAAGTACAGTTCATGGAGGTGTCAATGCCACCTTTTTTGAGTAAACTCCCAGGGCACTCACCCAGGCTGACATTCCTTTTGCTTAAATCACAGCACATCAGGAACCTGCCTGCATCAACCCCCCAAAATCACAACAGTCTGGAAGTGTCCAGGTGGTTACAGAGGAGACTGTGTCTGTGACACAGTTCTGACTTTCAATTTTTTAAAACAACAACCACTTTCCCCCCTTTCAGGAGGCTTGCTGAAAAGATCATGTAGTCCTGTACACCACTGGGTTTTGTGTTGTAATGCCTCCATGGCGATTAGCGTAGGCAAACTTGGATAGAATATAGAGTTGAGCCCAGGGTATCCTGGCTGTTCATGTTTCTGCTTCCTTTTTTATGGGCTCCATCACATTCCACATGTCTAAAAAACATTTAACATGAGTTGATGAGTTTAGTTGTATATGTTTATGTGCACAGTGAGATCAAATTCACTCATTACTACTATAGACTTTCAGCTGATAGTACATTCTTAAAATGTGGATCCCTGTCTGAGTGAGAGTGAGCAAGTGTGAGAGAGAGATAGAGAACAGTATATATTAATACATGTTCTTTGATCTGCCTTGCAGCTTTGCCTCTCAACCTGCCTTTCATAATATTAACCTAGTGCCCAGGAGGACTCAGCCATCTCTTGTTCATTCATATTCCTTTTGGAGTGCTCACATTAAACTGTCTCCATCTAGTGGTCCGATTTCCATGGGAAGTCTGGCATGAGATGAACAATCTGTTGGAATTCTGCCAGGGTCAGAGGAATGTGCCACAGCGTAGGCA
>JAXCMG010000011.1:31497678-31584958 GCA_034642415.1 Podarcis siculus
TCTTCTTCTTCTTCTTCTTCTTCTTCTTCTTCTTCTTCTTCTTCTTCTTCTTCTTCTTCTTCTTCTTCTTCGCCACCTCCCTAGGGTCCCAGGGTGGGTCACAACATTCAACACAACTATAGAAACGCAACAGTATAAAAATAGTTTTAAACAACTCAACTCACAATCACAGAAGCAAGGTGGGTCCTCAAAACCACCCATCTCATGTGGCAAAAGCCAGGGTTAAGAGGTGAGGTGCTGCACCATGCTGAGATACCTCTTCCTCAGAAACACACAAGGTGTTTGCATCCCACTGGTTGCAGTTTATAAAGTCGGGTAACCTTCATCTCTTGCTCCCCTCACTGTTCGATGAGCTTTGGCAACCTACTCTTGAACTTTCATGTCGCTGTGCCCTGGCATCCAAGGGGCAGCTTCTTTGGGCTGCACAACATTTAAATGTTGCCATAGTGATGGGTAGTGGACGCAGCTCCTCCATGCACAGCTCCCCTCCCTTCTTCAAATTAAAGAACAGATGCTGGAAAAAAGGTTGATCTTGCTGTGACCTCCTTTAAGCCAACATCAACGCACTAATTGTTCCCCATTCTTTTCTCTCCTCAACAGCCGTAGCTTTTTGTCCTTCTATCCTATCTTGGTCCGTTTCAGATTAAAGAGGCGGCGAATCCTATCAACGCTTCTTTTTGTGTGTGAAATGGGGCTACTTCTAAGAACACCCTCAGTCCTGTCCCCCAATAATACAAAACTACCGTATTTTTCGCTCTATAAGACGCACCAGACCACAAGACGCACCTAGTTTTTGGAGGAGGAAAACAAGAAAAAAAATATTCTGAATCTCAGAAGCCAGAACAGCAAGAGGGATCGCTGTGCAGTGAAAGCAGCAATCCCTCTTGCTGTTCTGGCTTCTAGGATAGCTGCGCAGCCTGCATTCGCTCCATAAGACGCACACACATTTCCCCTTACTTTTTAGGAGGGAAAAAGTGAGTTTTATAGAGCAAAAAATACGGCAAATAGGGGGAAAAATCTAGATACTACGAAGGTTGCATTAGCAGCATACATTTAAAGCATTGTGATACAACTTTAAATAGCCATTATTTCCCCCCAAAGAATCATAGAACCGTAGAGTTGGAAGGTACACCAATGGCTATCTAGTTCTTCTGCTGAAATACAGGAATCACAGCTAAAGAATTCCTGGCAGCTGGCCCTCCAACCTCTGTTTGAAAACCTCCAAGGAAGGAGAGTCTACCACCTTCCAAAGGAGTCCATTCTAATGCCAAACGGCTCTTGCCATCAGAATCCGCCCCCCCCCCAATGTTTAGTTGGAATCTCTGTATGGGGAAAGTGGGGGGAAAGAGGCCTTGCAGATGACATTGAGACCCATGCCTCAGCAGTAGACCCAGAGACTGGAGGTTCCCCATATCTTTCCTAGTAGGTTGTGGTGTCTAGTCGAAAGGTGCCTTTCTAGTCTGTCCAGTAGGAGAGGAGGCCAGTCAGCAAAAACTGGTTCAAATATCCACAATCATTGGCCAAATTATTCTTCCTGATTCCTGAATGTGTGTTGATTTGCGGGTGAGAGCGTGCACAGGCTCCACTGGCTGTGGATTTGCGTAGCCCCGTATTTCAGAATGGTTTTTACCATACTTAATTTCAGTACTCTGAATGCAGAAATTCAAGCCTTTGGTACTGGGCAGCAAATAAAATAAGAATGGGCACACTTCAGAAAACACTGAAATGTCATCTGTAGGCAACTTCCTATTCTCCTCCCACCCTCCTTTTTTATATCCAGATTGTGGATTCCTGTTTAGGCCTCCTAAAAACATTGCAGATAATCTTTTTTAAATGTTTTTTATCTCTAATAATTATAATAATGTAGTCATGCCTTAATGGGATTAAATCTGTTAAAACAATAGAGTGTGTGACTTAATTTACGGCATGAACAAGCTCTCACAGTGAAATGCTTTGTGCGTCGCATTCAAGTGAGGAGCGTAAGACCCAACTGCTGGGTTGGGGCTTGGTATTCAAGATAGGCCTGTATGCACTGACTTAATCGGAATTCATCCACGCTAAGCTTCTTCAGAGGATTCGTATCTGAAAAAGCATGCTTCCCTGCTCCGCTGCCAGCGGTGGTTTTCCCCGGCTGTTTGCTAGGACTTTCCAACCCCCTCCCTGGCAAATACTTTGATCCAGGATGTTTTACGTCACAGTGTGATAGGGATTTAATGAGAAGATGGAGCATGGCTAAGCTCAGAGGGCAATGCCATTAAGTCACTAAACTGTCTCTTTTCAACCCTAAGTAGCTGAATGTGGAGTGGCGATGGCTGGTGCCCATTGGGAATGGTGGGGCAGAACGCAGGGGAGACCAACAGTATGTTGGAGTCAAGGGTAAGGGCAGCCAACTAATTCCAGCTTTGTCCACAGCCTCCTCTCTGCTGAGTTGTGTAAGGTTGTCATTGACCGGCTGGATACAGAGGAATGGTGGGAGGCACCAGCTGGGAGGGAAAGAAGGCTCAGGGCTGGGGGATTGGTGGTGGAACGATGGTGAATGGCCCAGGGGAGAAGAGGGAGAGAACTGGGAGGTGTCTGAAGCTGATGAGTTTAACAGGGTTTAGTGAGCAGGGAGAGTCTGTGGTAGAGAGAACTCCAGAAGCTGAAGCAGTGTTTAAAAGTTGGGATGGATGAGGGCAAAGCCTTGGCCTGCTACCAAAATAAAAGCATTGTACGAATCCAGTAAGCCTCTCTGGGGAGGAACATTGTGTAGGTGGAGTTTCACCATCAATAAGGTTCTGTCCTTGGATGCCACCTGCCAACTTCTGATGGCAGGGGCAACTGGAGAGGAGCCTCAGATGTAAATCTCAATATTTTGTTGTTGTTTAGTCGTTTAGTCATGTCCGACTCTTTGTGACCCCATGGACCAGAGCACGCCAGGCATTCCTGTCTTCCTCCCGCAGTTTGGTCAAACTCATGCTGGTAGCTTCGAGAACACTGTCCCACCATCTCGTCCTCTGTCGTCCCCTTCTCCTTGTGCCCTCCATCTTTCCCAACATCAGGGTCTTTCCAGGGAGTCTTCTCTTCTCATGAGGTGGCCAAAGTATTGGAGCCTCAGCTTCAGGATCTGTCCTTCCAGTGAGCACTCAGGGCTGATTTCCCTAAGAATGGATAGGTTTGATCTTCTTGCAGTCCATGGGACTCTCAAGAGTCTCCTCCAGCACCATAATTCAAAAGCATCACTTCTTCGGCGATCAGCCTTCTTTATGGTCCAGCTCTCACTTCCATATATCACTACTGGGAAAAATCTCAATATACAGGTGGATTGATATGGATCAGTGTGGACCAGGAGATAACCTGAGTCCATAGGGATGCAAGATCTTAAAGAGAAGCACCAGCATTTTGAATCTGAGCCGCAAAGCAAACAGGGAACCACTGAATGTTGTTTCAAAAACTGGTGGGATGTCATCCCATCTCCTGTTACCAATCTGAGGCCATATGTATCAATCAGCTGCTTATTCAGATGATGCCCGAAAGTTCATCTTTCATGATCACACAGTTGATCATTAGAATCATGGCCTGTTATCACCTGACCTTAATAAGAAACCATCTGGTTTGCCCCAGAGATTCATCTGGTCCCCTGTTCCATTTGCAGGGTTAGCCAGCCAGATGCTAGCAAGCTGGGATGGAAGCAACAGGCAATTACCCAACAATAGGGGTGATAAGTACTTCACAAGGAGGCCATCACCTACCACATCATGAGCACCATTTCAACAGAATGTGTGAAGTCACCCTTAACCACGGAGCAGCGGAACAAGGCCCCTCAGACACCTTCTGAATGCAGTTAATATTAGCTCAACCAAGTGCTTGGCTCTTATCGGCCATCATATGTTTTCTGGACACATTCGTCAGAGACTTCATTTGATTACATCACAATCTCTGCAGACAACCTTGTCATTGCAATTTCCACACCCATGCGATTTCTTTGTTCTCTTTGACGATGAAATCTTATCTTGGTAGTCACCCGGCTTAGGTTAATAGCCTGGAACAAAACTCATTTAAAGTCCTTTGCATAATGAAAAGGGAGGAGAGAAGTGCAAGGAGGGGCAGAGGGAGGGAAGATAGTTGTTGGTCGCTATTCCTGGTCTGAGATCTCTTTGAATCACTGGATCTCTAGAGCACTACACATGGTAGGGATTTTTGCGACATTTTTGCTTTGCCAAGATTTGTGTGAAGGAGGAGACCCAGAAGTGGAGAGGCCCCAAAGGGGAAGCAGAGCTTGTGTTTATTGCTACAGTTCCTACAAGGAAAAATTGGTGGCACAAATTCATACCCTCCAACATTTCTCTGATGAAAATAGGGACATCCTATTGCCTAATAATAATAATAACAATAACAACAACAATTTTATTATTTATACTCCAGCCACTCTGGGTGGCTTCCAACATATGTAAAAACATAATAAAACATTAAACATTTTTTAAAAAACACCCTATGCAGAGCTGCCTTCAGATGTCTTCTAAAAGGTTGTATAATTACTTATCTTCTTTGCTTGGGGGTCACATAACTCCATACATAGGTATAGCCAGGATTTATTTTACGGGGCCCGGCTTTATGTTAGGGTGGCAGAGCTGAGTTATCTGTGACACAATTGGTCAGTTAGTTAAGTATTTTAATTCATTTACTTGATTTTGTGGGGGCAGCTGCCTTCCCTGTCCACCCCAGCTACGCCCATGACCCCATACCCTCCAACATTTCTCTGATGAGAATAGGGACATCCTAAGGCATTGTGGGATCAAATCAGAAACAGGAGCAGCATCTGTAAATCCGGGACTGTCCCTGGAAATTAGGGACAATTGGAGGGCCTGCGAATTTGAGCTTCCTATCTGGATAGATAGACAGACAGACAGATGATATATAGATAGATAGATGATAGATAGATGATAGAGATAGAGGTGATAGATGATAGATAGATGATAGATAGATATAGATAGATGATAGATAGATAGATGATAGATAGATATAGATAGATAGATAGATAGATAGATAGATAGATAGATAGATGATAGATGATAGATAGATAGATAGATGATAGAGATAGATGATAGATAGATGATAGATAGATGATAGATAGATAGATAGATAGATAGATAGATAGATAGATAGATGATAGAGATATGCCCCAATGCCCCAATACATTCTCACTTTTACTCTGACGGATCAAACATGGCTCAGGAAATGGAATTGTTTAACAAGAATGAGAATGCAATTTTCATTCTGTGGTTAAGTTACATTTCAAGTTTAGCTGAATTGAAGTAGTCATGTAGTTTTTAGACTCTGGGTTTCCTGCTTGCCCTCTTCCACTTCCTAGCTATAATAACTTGTGCAGCTGTCAATAAATTTGTGAGCAAGTCCTTCATAGCCTGCAAACCTTCCACCCCATCATAAATTGATAACAATGCTACCTCTGGACTTTCAGTCAGTTTTAATCCAGCAATTTCTGTTATCTCCTTAAACACCCTTTGCCCCCCCCCATTGTACATATTTACACCCCCACCACATGTGAACATAAGTCCTGGTTTCCTAGCATCCCCTCCAACATAACACCAAATATTCCTTGTTTATTTGATTTAATCTTACTGGTGTTAAATACCATCTGCATACTAACTTATTGTAATTTTCTTTTATCCTTATAGACAACATTTTCAAAGTGTGTTTCTCCCATATTTCCCCCCAGCTTTGACTATTTATCTGCCCTGTTGTCTCCTTTTTCCACAACTCTTTTAATTAATATTTCTACTAACACTTTATAAATTTTACCACATTTTCTTCTTTATCTCCCCCTTTTATAATCATTTTTCTGAATTTTGTATATAACCAAGTTACTTTACTTTCTGTTAGAGCTTCTCTTATTTGTTCTTTGCTTCTCATTTTCTCCACCCATTCCTTTATTTTAAGTATTTTCTTCTCTTTCAATTTCCTTTTTAAAAATTTACTGGGAAGTCTTCTATCATCACCACTGGAGTTAGTGGGGAATTTACTGGTATCAATTTTCCTTTATATTTATATAATATATTTTAAATATTCTGGCACCATTGCCTATTTGGTTTGATAAAAAAAATACCGTATTCACTAACTTCTCCCTCATTTCCTGTGTACTACTCTCTAACCATTCTAACTCTCCATGTTCTGTTATCCTGTCTATGACATATCTTAACTGGTTTGTAATATAATAAAACTTATGTTAGGGAGACTCAATCCACCTGTTTTCTGGGGTTTATACCATCTTCTTTTATTAATTCTAGGTTCCTTATCCCCATTACAAAATTTATTAATCATACTTTGTCAACCCTTTATATCTGTCTCCACTATCTTAATTGGTAACATTCTAAATAAAAAAATGTTATTCTAGACAATTTTTTCATTTTAATGATCGCTATTCTTCCAAACCATGAAAACTTAATTTTCTTATCTTCCTCCAGCTTTTTCTTCATTTCCCTCCTTAATTTGTTATGACTCTCTTGTTCTAAATTTTCTAAATTTCTTGTTATATTTGTTTCCAAGTACTTTATTACATTTCTTAATTTTGAATCTTTTTTCCCCTTCAATTTTTTTAAATCTTCATTGTAGTTAAATATAATCATCTCTGATTTGGACCAATTAATTTGCAACCCTGTTATTTCTCCATTCCCCCCCCCCCCAATGTGCCTCTACTACCTGCATATTTTCCAACAGATTTTCGATTGTTAGCAAGGTGTCACCTGCAAATATGCTATTTTCTCTTTTCCATTATTGCTTATTCCTTTTATATTTCCATCTTCTCTAATTACATTGGCCAGAGTTTCAATAACAAATAAAAATAAAATTGGGGAAAGGGGGCATCCTTGTCTTGTACCTCGGGCTAGTATTATTTGTTCTGTTATACCATTATTCACTACGACATATGCCTTGCTTCTCAAGTATAATTGATTAATCCCTTAAATCGTTCTCCAAATCCTAAACTTTCTATAACCATTTTTAACACTGGCCATTCTACACAGTCAAAAGCCTTAAAAATACCAGCTTTCATTTTATTTCTTCGTCTTATATCTATTTTATTCAACACCCTTCCTATTAAACTAGACATCTGTCTTCCTGCTACAAAGCCACACTGGTTTTTATTTATATATTTATACATAAAATTATTCATCCTTTTTGCCCTTATTATGGTCAATATTTTAGCATCTTGATTTATTAGAGAAATCGGCCTGTACAATCCTGGGTCCTTCAAATCTTTTCCTAGTTTTGAAAAAAGATAATTATTGATTGTTCCAACGATTAAGGGATCTTCTCACCCTCTATTTCCAAATTATATAATACTTTTAATTTATGAACCAAGATATTTGTTACTACTCTATAATATTCTGTTCCGAATCCGTCTGCTCCTGGGGCTTTCCCCCACTTTTTGTTTCCCTATAACTTCCTTTATTTCTTTTTCCCAAATGGTTGTTCCATAACCTCTCTATCCTTGCTTTCTAGTTTTATCTTCCGGTGTGTGTCAATATATTCTTTCATCATCCCCATAGAATTGTTACCTGCTGAATATAACTCTTGGTAAAACTCCTGAAATACTGTCAACTTATCTTTCATCAAATTGTGGATATTACCCGTTTTATCTTTGATTAGGCTATTTGAATCTTTTACTTTTTTTGACTGTACAGCTCTAGCCAGCAATTTGGAATTGTTATTACTGTGTTCAAAGAATTATCTTTTAAAGAATTTGAAATCTCTCTGCAATTTTTCCATATCTTTATTTTGTAACTCCTTCCTTTTTGCATGTAATTGTGCAGAACTTATTTTATCTTTACCATTGATTTTCCAACATCCTAATTGCTTCCTCTGGCTTTTTCATCTCTTCTCTCCCCCCCCCCCCAAGTTTACTGAATTCCCTGGTTTTCAAGCAGGGGGGACACTCCTACCCTACCTGGAGGTGCCAGTGATTGTACCAGATAGAGCAGGGTTTCCCAAACTTGGGTAGCCACCTGCTTTTGGACTACAGTTCTCATCATCCCTGGTCACTGGTCCTGCTAGCTAGGGATGATGGGAGTCATAGTCCAACAACAGCTTGGAAAACCCTGAGGTAGAGCAAAACAAATGCTCTAACCACTGAGCTACAGCCCTTCCCAAAGGACCATGCTGTGTTTCGAGAAATTCCTGTCCGTTCTGCTGAGTTGGGCCCTGGACCTCTGCCCCACAAGTCCTACCTCAATGAAGGACTCAAATGCAGAAACAAGGCCTCTCTAATTTTGAAAGGCACATCTTCATGGAGATAAAATGAGTTAAACAGGCCAGATAAATGGATTAGTGGGAGATAAATAGCACCCTCAAACTGACCATAGTTTGAATGCAGGTGGGATGAGGCTTTTGTGTGGTCAAGGTCATGCAGCAAAGTCACATACATTCATAAGCAAGGCATGGCAAGGGCAGTAAAGTACCGTTTAAGTGGGAAAAGATACCCTGAGGAATTTGAAACTACTAGCTTTACCAATTGCAAAGGATGGACAAAGGTCATCACCTCCCATAAAAATCGGTGAAGGGGGAAGGTTCTTGTATCTGAGTAGGGAAAAGAGTGTTGAATATGGACTTGGAAGATTTGGGTTAAAAAGTCCACTCAACCATGAACAAATGAGATTGCCTTGTATTGAGGGACTGTGGCTCTTTGGTAGAGAACACGGCTTACAGGCAGTGTTCAATGAGAAGGATCTCTGGAAGCAGCTGAGAAAGACCTATGGGTGACCTTGGAGATAGTCATAGCAAATCAAAGGAAGGCATTCTAAAATAGATGATCTATAAGCTCTCCACTGTATGATTATATGATTTTCCATTACAGTGGTACCTCGGGTTAAGTACTTAATTCGTTCCAGAGGTCCATTCTTAACCTGAAACTGTTCTTAACCTGAAGCACCACTTTAGCTAATGGGGCCTCCTGCTGCTGCCGTGCTGCTGGAGCCCGATTTCTGTTCTTATCCTGAAGCAAAGTTCTTAACCTGAAGCACTATTTCTTGGTTAGCGGAGTGTGTAACCTGAAGCGTATGGAACCCGAGGTACCACTGTACTCATCATTTGAAAACTCATGACTGAATGTGTGAATTCGCACATGCCAAATTTGAGGAGAAATGAGGTGTGGAAGTTCCACCTATAGGGTTTAATTGTGATGACTGATTCACCTGTTGAAGTTAGCTACCTGGTACCACAGACACCAAATAATGAACAAGGTTGACTCCAGATGATGTTAGTCTACAGCTCACATCATCTTTGACCATTTTGTAGGCTGGCTGAGGCTGATGGAAGTTAAAGTCCACCAGGCATTTCAACTCCTAGAGGCCGAAGCAGTATGACCCCCCCCCCCAAGTATTTTTTGAGGGGCCAAGCCCCCTCAGTATTCAGGGAGTGTTTGGCTTTGCCCCCCTGTTGTTGCACATGTAATGTCAGGGCATAGTGTGTGATTTATTAAGATGGCACCTCTGGAGTTTGCTAAGATCTGTGGGTATCCATGGACTATGGACCTATAGACCTAATGGGCTATGATTCTTCAAGTCGGTTCTGTTAGCAGCAACAAAATATATCTAGATTTAGAACTAGGTTTGGGGGAGCTGTGGCCCTCCAGATGTTGCTGGACTTCAAGCCTCACCAGCCTCAGTCAGCATGGACAGTGGTCAGGGATGAGGACAATGATTATAGAACAACATCTGGGGAACCACGGGGTCTCCATCTTCAAACTTGCTTCACTGCTTCATAGCAGTACACTTTATATTTCTGGCCAGCTCCGAAGGTTTCTGGACGGGATTTTCTAACATTGTGTAATTTATTCTCTCTCTAAATGTCAGTTTCCTAACTTCTGATGATTTGCTATCAGATATGATGCCTAAAGCAAAACATCAGCTGCTCTGAAAGCATATGACACTTTTCCCTCCCTCTCCCTTTCTGTATCACGTGGACTCTCCTTGGCTGGAAAGGAGGAAATCAACCAGAGGGACTGAAAACCTAAATGCTTCCCATAAAATCCCCAAATATTGCAAATGCATATGAGCATTTTTATATTTATGTCCCATTTGCATTCATAAATGGACTATTTCTTGGATTCTCTCTAGGGAAGAATCACATAAATTTATTTTTGTTCAAACGTGAAACCCCTGGAGACATAATTCTTGGAAATGTAAAAAGTTCTCCAAAAAGTCCTCAGTTGGTACTAAAATGTGAATATAAGGAAAACTCTTACCCTAATGGCAACCCTTCTGATGATGGATGAATTCAATGTGGAGGCTGCTGGTCCATTTTCTCCATATGTTGTGTTTCCTCCTGGGGCAAACCTGAGAATTGTGGGTTCCCATTATTAAAGAATCCTGGCCAATTTGAAGTCTGCTTCTTGTATATGCATCTCACTGGTGAAGAGAGGGAGAATATTAGGTGGGCACTTCTGAAACCCTTTCCAACCAACCTGAGACTAGGAGAGATTGAGATGTCGAAGGGTCAAGTGGGTGGTGACATTGCTGGGATGTGACCGTCCACAGCTTCTAGAAAGCCACAGTCTGTGGGTCCGCATGTGAGTGCTTCTGCTAGTGCAATAGTTACTGGACCTATTAATACATGTGTCCCACCAAGCAATGGACCCGGCCACCCCACAAAATGCTTAAGGTTCTTCCACCCTCACTAGAAAGATGAAATGTTGCACATTAATAAATAGAAATGTCTGGAAAAGATGACCTGTGCACCTCTCTCTGTCTCTCTTCCCTTTGCAAATTATTACCACACCGCTCATGTAGCATATGAATCAGACTTATTTCTCTCATCCTGGGTGGAGAGCTACATTTTCGCTATGCTCTATTCCTCAGGGCCAAGCAACAACAAGTCATCGTGATGCTGGCAAAACCCTCTACAGAGATTTGAAACAAGCTCTGCCCTCTTTCCACAGTGCCTTAGCCCAAAGGATTTTGGGTACTTTTGCAGTGGTCATGGAACCAGCTATCTCTCCCAGACACAGCCGTTGCAAAAAAATGGCTATATCTTCATGCACAATGTGCTATTTGTGTAACACATTAAATATTAGCCATTATTAGTGGGCATGAGTACTGTTCTGTTCCCATTAAAGTTCCAAAACTGCCTGGTGGTATCACCATCTTGCAAGGTGGGGCAAATGCCAGGGGTGTGTGTGTCCATGTGCCCCGGAGAGCCACCTGGGCCACCTAGGGCTAATGCCATCATTCCCCTTCCCATTATTTTCTTGGCCTGGTATTCAGCTGAGCAGTTTTGAGGAAGTAGCTGCAGCAGCTGCCTTCTTACACATCTAGATGCCTCTGAGGCTCGATCTTGTGTATGCTGGAATCTGGAGGTATTCTGGGATGTTGAAGCTGGGGGCTGCTTCAGCCGCTTCCCCCATCGCTCCTCTCTATTGATACCTTGACCTGCTGCTGCCAGACATTGCTTCACCTGGTAAGTTTATGAAGGGTGCCTGGCATCTCCACCATCTGGAGGTGCATGCCTGGGAATCCTTGGATCTTGACTGTTTTCACACATCCTGCTAGAATTATATACATTATTTTTTTATCTGCACAATCAAAACGAATTTCAGGAGCCAAAAAGTCGTATCGAGAAACACTACTTTCTGGCAACGAGACAGTCCGTTTTGGAGACTGTAACCCTGGTTTAACGAGACATTTGGTACCTAGCTCATATATCTGAGTTTCTAACATTGGTTCCCCACCCCTGATGTAAACGAGTTCATACGATTGTGCCGAATATTAGGAATATTAAAACAAGACACTCTTTAGTTCACCTGAGTTTTCAACGCTTCTCCCTTCCCTACACATAGAAAGGGGAGGGTGAGAGAAACTCCTTTTGAAAGACCAGCAAACACAAATATGTACTAAATTGATTCCCCCCGCTCCTTTTATATTGCTAGCTGATGCTGCTAATAGCTTCCAAGCAAGCCCGAAGCTTGCATTTTGGCATGGAGCTTCACAGATTACTGTACAGGAAAACAATAAGTTTAATAACTTTGTTAACACCAGATGAGGGATAACAGCTCTCCTTTGATTGTTTCTCTCAGTATCACTCGGAGTTGTACGGTTCGTCACGCACATGTTGCTTTGTAATATGGCACATATAATCTTGCGCTCCATATGGTTTTTGGTGGTGTGTGTGTGTGCGTGTGTGTGCTCTGAGCCTTCCCCCCCCTCGAGGTAACTAATCGCAGGAAACACACGCTCAAAGGCCACTTTGTTGGAAGCCCAAAGCTGCGCTTTCAGTTCCCGTCGTCGTGGTGGGAAAATTTACCCAGGGCTCATTCTTCTCCTCCTCCTCCTTTGCCCGAAAATAAATAAATAACTAAAACAGAGAGAATTGGCAAAACCAGAAAGAATGGTCTTTGTCATGTGCAAGTATGGGTGCCCATAAATGGTGCTGGAGGCTTCTTCTCCCCCCCCAGCCCCCACCCTACCCCATTGTCCGATGACTTTGCCACAAGAGAAGAGCGAGAAGCAGGAAAGAAAGGCGAGCTTGATAGAGTTGTGAAGAATGTTTGAATAGCTATTCGGTGTCGGGCATTGTCTTGGAGTGACCTCAATTCGGTACAGTAGAGACCCTTGAAAGCACTGTCTGAAGTCACAATACCACTATTCTCTTCCATTTAGCACTAGGGATTAGTTAAAAGGGGTGACGTTCCGTGCAGAGAGTTCCAAGTATTCCACGAAACAAAGGGACCCTGAAATGTTTTTGAAGTTATTTTTAATTGAGTCGAACTAATTTAATAAAGGGGCCCGAGGATGGAGGGGGGAGGGGGAATAAAGGAATGTGATTGTTTTATGATTCCTCGCAGATGGAGTGGACGTTTATAGCACACTTTCTTTGGTCTCTGGGAGAACAGTAGCCCCATTTACAGCTACTGTTAGCAATTTAAGACTGCTCCAAAATGAAGTCTTTTCAAGAAGCTGACAGCTTATAAATAAATCTGTCTGATAAAACTGAGCATAAACTGGATCTGCAGTTCGTTTGCCAAAATTAATTCGACATTTAATTAGAAATAGCAGTCAAACATATTTAATAAAAGAAAAGGGGGAGAGGAAAAAAAACAGCGCTGGAAAGTAAATCAAATGAAGTCAGGTTTTTAGCAGACGCATGGCATTTTGTATGTGTATGTGTGTGTGTGTGTGTGTGTGTATCAAACAGGGAGAAGTGACACCATGGCTTTAACCCCCGTGATCCTCAAATCTATGGTGGTCGAGTCTGAAAGAGTTCGGGGAGAGCTGATGAGATTATTGGAGAGAAGTGGTTAATTAATTGGCTCGGCGTTCCCGGTGGAAACTATTGTGCGGTAATTTTTTGTTGATTCTGTAATTAGGATTTTCAGTGGTGCCGCTGAAAATTTGTTGTAAACACTGACGTGAATCAATATGCTCTTTATTAGCAGAGCTGCAGAGTTCAGATCTGGAACTGTAGTCTGGAGCAGCAGCTCGGCTGTTTTGGACAAGTTATGTTTTGTTATATCTAGATCTGCCTGCTGTTGGAGATTGTTCCAATAATGTTAAAGGCTTAAGTTTGCAAAACGATGCAGGAGAGAATCCCACTTGCCCAACCTCAAGGGGCCAAACGTCACATTCTCCAGTTAGCCAGAAATTCGCAGTGGAGTCACAGAAGAGTCCCATTTTCCAAATGTGTCGATTTTGGTTTCTTGTTTTTCTGTTCTTCAGTTCTCCACATTTCCACACCAGTTTAGTGGGTTGCTGCTTTTTTTTAAACTGCTAGCAAAAATTCATCAGTATTTTAGTTTACCTTTCTGTAATATCCTATGCAAATTTGCCTACTATCCACATTTTTGCAAGCACTTTCCCATAATATAATGCATTTTTGTGTTATAGGATTTTTTTACACACACTTCCCCCAATATGAGCATTTTGAACGCGTTGCGAGTTGGATAACAACTACAATTTGGAGAAGTGCAAATTTCAAAGAATACCTGCATTTGGTTTATGCATTGTTTCAGGAAGTAGAAATTAAGCATATTTTCATTAAAATGTGAATCAAAACTCCATCCTTTCTGTGAACCACCGTCAAGCCACAGCCCTTTGAGAAAACTTCAGGGAAGCCACCCAGACCAATAAAAAATAAAGAAGTTTCTCATCTGTTCTGGCTCCTTGTTCAGGACATCTGAATTTCTCTTATATTATCCAGGTTGGGTCTCAGATTCAATTAATTGCATTAGGTCCTATTGAAATCAATTGGACAAGTTAATTCTGACATAAAAGTCCCATTGAGTTTAGTGCAGACTAAATGCAACCAATTCATAATGCAACCATAACTGTTTTTGCATAGAAGTAAGCTCATTTGAATTCAATGGGGTTTACTCTCAGGTTAAATGGGGTTAGGATACTACTTAATTAGGACCAAGCCTTATTGAATCATACCAAACTTACTTCTGAGTAGACACAGTTAGGCTGTGCTCAGTAAGTTTGGGGAAAACTTCCCATTTCTCAAAATTTAAATCCATAGACACATTTCTTCAAAAAAAGGTTTATCGTTAGGGTGTCCATTTCCTTGGCATTCAAGAGTCTGAGGTGGTAGGAGCTAGTTTCACTCAGGTAGTTCCTGTTGTCTCAGGGGACAAGGCCTAGCAAGATGTAATTGTTAGAGAGATCTACAGGCCACCATTAATATTGCTTCCCTCTTTCCATGCTTTTTTGGAATATAATGACAATCACTACATTGACACCCACCTATCAGCTATTCTGTCTCACTGAATGAACCACTAAAACATGAAGGCAAGAGAGGAATGGGTGTGATTTAAACTTCAGAAGGGAAAAGAGAAGTCTGGGTATGTAGTCTGTAGGGGGTAGAGCTCCCCTTTGCTTCTGACTCCACCTCATGAGCTTTAAGCCATCCCCTGGAGTCCTCTGGTCCTGGAAGGTAGGTAGAACTTCAAAACTTTGGGTCCAACCCTGAGAATGGACAACCCTATTCCCAGCTCTATAGCTTGAGAGCAGAGGTGGGGGTGGGGGGGAAATGTGGCCCTCCAAGCCTTTCTATCTGGCCCTTGGGAGGCTTCCCATGCCAGGACCCTGCCCTGGACCTTCCTTGAGTGCTTTTGCCTGACCAGAATGTGTCCTTGATCTGTGATGCTGTCCCTTACCTGGATTGAAGTGTGTGCCCATGAGTAAATTTCTGCGAGTTGCAGGGTGGAATGTAGTCTACTGTACAATGGTAAGCATCATCTCTGTTGCCTCTGTCTCCACCCACTGTTAGCATGTGTCCACTTGTCCTACAGAGTTTTACCTGGGTTGCTTGCACCTGCAGCTCCGGAGCTCTTTCCCAAAGTTGTGTCACCCTTCCACCCTAGCAATTTGGAAAGATGGCTGCAACGACACCAAAACAATGTGCTGTATTGTCATGTGGCAAGGAAGCAAAACTATGAATAAAAGCAGATGGTATTATTACTGTGTTCAGAGGCCTGTTTGGATTTTGTGATAATTATCTGATTGGGTTTCTTTATTTTTTATTTAGAAATCATTAGGAGGATAGCTAATACCAAGTGCGAACATGAGAGCATTCTGCCGTGTGCCAGAATTATTATTTCTTTTAATGGACTGTGCTTGTAACAGCTTGCAAATAGCAGGGATATCAAGACTGCCTGTTGGGTTTTGGGTAGTTATTTGTCATGGTCCTTTATATTTTTTGCTTCTTGCCATCTTTATCTAAGTGGTTCCAGAATGGCAGGTCTTCTTAAAATATGGCCAGAAAGTGGGTGGGCAGACCAAAGGTTTATTCACATGTTACATTGCCGCAACAAGGCTGGTTTTTTATCCCAGGGTGTGGAAGACTGTAATGTCAGTGCTGGAAGCAATGCAAGAAACACTGGTTGTCTTGATCGCCCCCATGAAATTGTCCAGGTCTGAGGGCCTTCTGATGGTTCCCTCACTACAAGACTGGAAAGCTACAGGGAACCAGTCAGAGGACCTTCTCAGTAGTGGGACCCACCCTGTGGAACACCCTCCCATCAGATGTCAAGGAGATAAACAACTATTTGAGTTTTAGAAGACATCTGAAGGCAGCCCTGTTCAGGGAAGTTTTTAATGGTTGATGTTTTATTGTGTTTTTAATATTTTGTTGGGAGCTGCCCCGAGTGCCTGGGGCAACCCAGTCAGATGGCGGCATATAAATAATAAAACAATGATGATGATGATGAAGGCAATTGTGAAATGCCCATCAGATCTGCGGTCAGAGAGATTACCTGCGTCTCCATTTAAACTTCCTCATAGGTGCATGGCCCAAATCACATGGGGCCTGAACTTCCATATGAAACACCTGACTTCAACAGAGGCCATTTAGGTAGCCAGAGCATATGCTAATGATAGTTACTGTCTTCCTCCAGAAGGTCTCAGGATCAATCCTGGGTGCCTTTAGTTAGAAGGATCAAGTAGCAGTGCCTGGAAACTTTAGCTACACAGAACAAGACCTCCGATGGAGAGCTGTTGCCTGTCAGAGCAGATAAGACTCACAGCGTAAGAAAGGTCTGTTGGATTGGGTCAAAGTCCAGCATCCCCTTATCCTTCCTGAATCTGTTGAACCATCTCTTAAAGCCATTCAAATTGGGGGCCATTACTGGTGCTATGAGATGGATTAATAATCTTACCCTATTGTAGACAACTCCCTGTGTTCCTGTTTCATTCTAGGATTTGTGTTCTCTCTCACACACAACAACTGCTGTTTCTGTAAATTAGCAGCTGTCGAAGGAATATTTTTGCTCATGTGGATGAGCAAAGCGTCACAAGACATCCAACATTTGTTCAGAGAAATTGCTAGGTTTGAGCTATAGCACAGGTTGGTGCAGGAGGCTACCGAAAACAGCCTCCTGACAGTTGGTGCAGAGTGTTTCTTCTTCCTCTTGAAAGTGGAAGAATAGGTGCAGAAATTCTGGAATCCTAGACATCGAGATGGAAGGGACCCTGAGTGCCATCTGGTCCAACCCCCTGCAATGCAGGAATCTCAACTAAGGTATCCATGGCAGATGGTCCTCCAACCTCTGCTTAAAAGCTTCCAAGGAAGGAGAGTCCATCAGCACCCGAGGAAGGCCATTTGGTTGTCCTCTTTGGCAGGTGCAAGAATGACAGGCAGTACAGCATGCTTTGTCCATGGAGTATTTCCATTGTGGTCTCTGTGTGACGCTAGTGACATGTTGAAGGGATCTAGGGGACATGATTCAGAGATTCCACCAACCATACCACCTGCAAATTTCTCTTGGCTGCTTGACCACAAGAGGGGGCTGCTGTCCTGGACTCTGCTGTGATTTGGCGCCACTAACACTGCAGGACAAAAGGTGGTACTGCAGCTACCAGGTTAACAGTTCTCAGGCAATGCAAATGGCCACCTGAACCTTATACAGTGGTACCTCGCAAGACGAAATTAATTCGTTCCGTGAGTTTTTTCTTCTTGCGAGTTTTTTTGTCTTGCGAAGCACGGTTTCCCATAGGAATGCATTGAAAAACAATTAATGCGTTCCTATGGAAACCGCTTGCCGGGCTGGCGGTGCGGAGAAGGGCTTTTCTCCCCACCGCAAGCCTTCAGGACAGGTCCGGGAACAGAGGGGAAGGCGTGCAGCGCTTCTCCTCTGTTCCCGGGGCTTGCGGTGGGAGGAGGGTTTTTCCTCCCCACCGCCAACATTCAGAACACCGCAAGTCTTCAGGACAGGTCCGGGAACAGAGGAGAAGGCGCGCTGCACTTCCCTGCTGTCCCCGGAGATTTCCCTATGGGCTTTCGTCTTGCGAAGCAACCCCATAGGGAAATTCGTCTTGCGAAGCCGCTAAAAATCGGAAAACCCTTTCGTCTTGCGGGTTTTTCGTTTAGCGAGGCATTCGTCTTGCGGGGTACCACTGTATAGCCTCAGAGCTGGGCCTGGCTTCTTAGTCTAAATCATTGTTTCCCAAACTCATGTCTCCATCTGTTTTTGAACTACAATTACCTTCATCCCTGACCACTGGTCCTGCTAGCTAGGGATGATGGGAGTTGTAGTCCAAAAACAGTTGGAGACCCAAGTTTAGGAAACACTGGTCTAAGTAATTTATTGCTCAAGTCAACCTCAAATGTGCTCTCAGATTTGATTTACCGACCCACACAACTTTGTCTGCTGATATGCACATTTAAGACTGAGCACGTAATGTAAAAATAGATACATATTGTGGGAAGTGAAATATTACTCTCCTTGCCTCTCTCTGTCTCTCCAACACCAAGGTTTTAGAAATATATATACTATTCCTTAAATGTGAGCTTTCCCCTTCAGTTTACTTTCAAAATATCCTGGCCTAGTCTTTAAGGACTTTCAAATAAGTATCAATATAGTGACAGGAGGAAGAATGTGGTCATTTAAATTAAGACCTACTTGGTCGCCAAGAAAGTGTTGCTCAGTCTTCCATAGATGAAAGATGACCTCTTTCCCTCTGTTTGTCCTCAAGGGAGATTTTCTTGACATAAGAACATGAAAACTTGGCAGGCGTCATGTGTTAAATGACATTGTAAATTGATGAAGAACATTTTCCAGGATATCTCAGCAAAGGCCGACGCACACTTACAAAATCAGTTGGGGATAAGAAGCTAGTTTGCTTCAGGCCTGTGGTCAAGTCATTATGATTCATAACATTCCAATCCCCAAATATTTAACACAGGTCACTAAAAATGAAAATGACCAATTTCAAGGGGATTTTTGCACATGTGTTATTTTTTTATTTTCGAAATTTCAGAATTTGAACTGTGATTCAGCATTTCAAAGTTCTTTCTTTCTTTCTTTGCTTTGAGGGGTTGTTTTAAAAGCTAAAATCAAAATGTTTTACAGCATTAACGTTAAGAATCATCGTTTCATTAATGGCCAAAATTCATGAGGGAAATCTCTGCATTCACGTTAAGGGAAATGCAGAAATATATCAAACAAGAAACATATCATTCGGAAGTTTTGCAAAATAATTCAAGCTAGCAGAAATGTTTTTTAAGTGTCCTTCTATTTTGTTCTGGGTAACAGTTACCCAGTAGGGCTGACATATGTCCTCTTTTTCCAGGACACGTTCTCTTTTTCATGGGTATGTAAAATGAGAATCATCATAGCGATCCATAGTTAAAGTAGAAGTCGGAAAATCTTTTCTGCTCTTCAAAATATGGCAACCCTACCACCTGCTGCAGATTAGGGACAACATGCAAAACAGCGAAGCATGATGGGGATATTATACATTCAAAACAGGTAGGGATGATTAGTACTATTCAGTTGAGCTCTGAGAAGTTTTGGTAGAATGCAGAACAGATTCATCTTTCAAAATATCCTGGCCTAGTCTTTAAGGACTTTCAAATAAGTATCAATATAGTGACAGGAGGGGACGTGGGTGGCGCTGTGGGTTAAAGCCTCAGCGCCTAGGACTTGCCGATCGAAAGGTCGGCGGTTCGAATCCCCGCAGCGGGGTGCGCTCCCGTTGCTCGGTCCCAGCGCCTGCCAACCTAGCAGTTCGAAAGCACCCTCGGTGCAAGTAGATAAATAGGGACCGCTTACTAGCGGGAAGGTAAACGGCGTTCCGTGTGCTGCGCTGGCTCGCCAGATGCAGCTTGTCACGCTGGCCACGTGACCCGGAAGTGTCTGCGGACAGCGCTGGCCCCCGGCCTATAGAGTGAGATGGGCGCACAACCCTAGAGTCTGTCAAGACTGGCCCATATGGGCAGGGGTACCTTTACCTTTACCTTTATAGTGACAGGAGGAAGAATGTGGTCATTTAATTTCATGTGGTCATCCTTCATCCAAGGATCACGGGGGCATAAAAACACACAAAAAATACATACAGTGGTACCTCGGGTTAAGAACTTACCGTAATTCGTTCTGGAGGTCCGTTCTTAACCCGAAACTGTTCTTAACCTGAGGTACCACTTTAGCTAATGGGGCCTCCTGCTGCTGCTGTACTGCCACCAAGCGATTTCTGTTCTCATCTTGAAGCAAAGTTCTTAACCCAAGGTACTATTTCTGGGTTAGCAGAGTCTATAACCTGAAGCGTCTGTAACCTGAGGTACCACTGTATATTGTTTGCTTAGCCAAAGGCCTGGCAGAAGAGCAATTTTTTTCGCCTAGAACAGGGGTCAGCAAACTTTTTCAGCAGGAGGCTGGTCCACTATCCCTCAGACCTTGTGGGGGGCCGGACTATATTTCGAAGGAAAAAAATTGAACGAATTCCTATGCCCCACTAATAACCCAGAGATGCATTTTAAATAAAAGCACACATTCTACTCATGTAAAAACACCAGGCAGGCCCCACAAATAACCCAGAGATGCATTTTAAATAAAAGGACACATTCTACTCATGTAAAAAAATGTGATTCCCAGACCGTCCGCGGGCCGGTTTGAGAAGGCGATTGGGCCTCATCCAGCCCCCGGGCCTTAGGTTGCCTACCCTTGGCCTAGAACCTAAACTTACGCTCATCGAACATCACGTGTGCCTGTTCCTCACGTTACCTACACTTAGGCTGGGAGTAACTTCAGACAGATTTCAAGCAAGCTTTCCCTTCCTATTTCCAGTGTTGGTAGGCAAATCCTAGGGGACGTCTCGGGCCGTTTGAATTCTGTGTCTGTGCTGGTATTATGAAATCTTGACATGGGGAAAGAGGGGGTGAGAGAAAGAGAGGGGTCAGGAGAGAAGTGCGCGAGAGATGTTAGCTCTGTCAAAGCATTAGGATGCTTACCTCCTCCTTAACCGCCGAGGAGTTGTCAAGGAGTATCAGTTTTGCCGAATTAACATGTAACATGACGGGCGAGCTCCTGCTGAGCTGTCTAAATCGGGGCTTTTCCCTCCGCGCACACGTTAATCTGAAACGGTATACTTGCCGATATCTCCGCTCAGCGACGCTTCTTTCTATGCCAAGTCACAGCTTGCGATGCTAACGGAATACTTTCTCCAGTAATTTGCACTTTGATGGGATCGTAATGGCACTTGGCGGGTTGGGCAGGGGGAGTCCCAGATCTCTGGCAGAGCGGCTGCTTTTCACGAAGAAGGTCGTGGATTCAGTCCCTGGCATCTCCAGGTAGGGCGGGGGGGGGGAATTCTGTCTGAAATCCCGGAGATATGCTGCCAGTCTGTGTAAGCAGCATTGAGCTTGATGGGCTGGTGTCTAACTCGGACCAGGCAGTAACGGTTCTGAATACCAGTTGTTGGAAACCAAACGGGGTGGGTGCTCTTGTACTTGAGTGCTGCTTGCAGGTTTTCCACGGGCTTCTGGTCAGCCACTGTGAGAACAGGATGCTGGACTAGATAGGTCATTGGCCGGATCCAGCAGAGCTCTTCTTATTTTCTTACCAGTGGTCTTCCCTGTAAACCTCAGCTGGTCATGCAGCAGCCAGATTACTGGCCAAGGTTCTATTCTGAACTCACCTAATCCCTATTCTTATACACCACACAGGTTGCCAGTCTGTTTCCGGGCCCAACCAAAGGTGCTCACTTTAGTAATACAAGTAATACAACACATAGAGGAGGGAGAAAGGTTGTTTTCTGCTGCTCCAGAGAAGCGGACACGGAGCAATGGATCCAAACTACAAGAAAGAAGATTCCACCTAAACATTAGGAAGAACTTCCTGACAGTAAGAGCTGTTCGACAGTGGAATTTGCTGCCAAGGAGTGTGGTGGAGTCTCCTTCTTTGGAGGTCTTTAAGCAGAGGCTTGACAACCATATGTCAGGAGTGCTCTGATGGTGTTTCCTGCTTGGCAGGGGGTTGGACTCGATGGCCCTTGTGGTCTCTTCCAACTCTATGATTCTATGATTCTAAGTATTGTTGTTGTTGTTTAGTCATTTAGTCGTGTCCGACTCTTCGTGACCCCATGGACCAGAGCACGCCAGGCACTCCTGTCTTCCACTGCCTCCCGCAGTTTGGTCAGACTCATGGTGGTAGCTTCGAGAACACTATCCAACCATCTCATCCTCTGTCTTCCCCTTCTCCTTGTGCCCTTCATCTTTCCCAACATTAGGGTCTTTTCCAGAGAGTCTTCTCTTCTCGTGAGGTAGCCAAAGTATTGGAGCCTCAGCTTCAGGATCTGTCCTTCCAGTGAGCACTCAGAGCTGATTTCCTTAAGAATGGATAGGTTTGATCTTCTTGCAGTCCATGGGACTCTCAAGAGTCTCCTCCAGCACCATAATTCAAAAGCATCAATTCTTCGGCGATCAGCCTTCTTGATGGTCCAGCTCTCACTTCCATACATCACTGCTGGGAAAATCATAGCTTTAACTATGCGGACCTTTGTTGGCAAAGGTGATGTCTCTGCTTCTTAAGATGCTGTCTAAGTAATACAAGTATAGAATCCTAAAATTGTACAGTTGGAAGGGACCACAAGGCTCATCTACTTCCACCCCCTGCAGTGCAGGAAACTTTGGCCCAACATGGCGCTCAAACCCACTACCCTGAAATCAAGAGTCTCATACTCTACCAACTGAGCTGTCCCAGTGGCCTAATAATAATAATAATAATAATAATAATAATAATAATAATAATAATATTTTTTATTATTTGTACCCCACCCATCTGACTGAGTTGTCCCAGCTTCTCTGGGCAGCTTCCAACAGAATATAAAAACACAGTAAAGCATCAAACATTAAAGACTTCCCTGCACAGGGCTGTCTTCAGATGTCTTCTGAATGTCATATAGCTGTTTATGTCCTTGACATCTGACAGGAGGGCGCCACTACCGAGAAGGCCCTCTGTCTGGTTCCTTGTATCTTCACGTCTCACTGTGAACGAACCGCCAGAAGGCCCTCGGAGCTGGACCTCAGTGTCCGGTCTGGAGATGCTCTTTCAGGTATACAAGGCCAAAGCCGTTTAGGGCTTTGAAGGTCAACACCAACATTTTGAATTGTGACTGGAAGCATACTGTGTTTAAATCCCTAAGTGGTGCATGTTCACATATCCCGAAAGACTTACCTCCTTCCCTACAGACCTTTCAGGTGTAAAGAGTGGCAGAAGGGCATCTCTTGGTAGTTCTGCCACCCTAAGAAATTTGAGTGGTGGCAGCCCAAGAGAGGCCGTTCTGTGTGGCAACCCCTAAAGTGTTCAATTCCCTCCTCACAGAGTGCAGCCGGCACCTTCATTTTGTGGCCTTTGTCATTTACTGAGCATGTACCTTGCTATGCTGGCCTCTGACAACTGGGATACACATTTAGGACCCACCCATTCTTCCCGCATAAACTGCTTTGACTGACTTTAATATTGAGCTATATTATTGTAGCCCACCCATAAGTAAACTAAGAAGCAGCTGCAGATCAATGGGAAAATATCTGCTTTGGATACCGGGCTCTAGCTTCAGGCATCTCCAGTCAGGACTGGGAATGTCCCCGCACGAGGAGAGCTGCTGCCGGCCAGTGCCGGCAGTATAGACTTAGATCAGTGGTTCTCAACCTGTGGGTCCCCAGATGTTGTTGGAGTACAACTCCCATCATCCCTGAGCTCTGCCCTTGCTAGCTAGGGGTGATGGGAGTTGTAGTTCAACAACATCTGGGGACCCACAGGTTGAGAAAGGCTGACTTAGATGTTCCAGTGTCTTGACTCAGTATACAGCAGCTTCCTATGTTCATGAATGAATGCATGAATGAATGAATGAACGATGACCAACAACACATGAATAATGCATGAGAGGACTCTGTTGTGCTTTGTATTCTACAGGCTTATGAATCTTCCCTAGGCTGGTAGTTTAAAGGGGCAGGGCTCATTTTAGAAGATACCTTCATGGCATGCAGCCCATCACGTTGTATTCAGCCTGCCAGCTACAGTATGTTTCCATGGCCAACCACATTCTTGACCTTCTCCCCCATTTTTAAGCCCCAGGCAATCGGCATGTGCAGGAGGTTGCCTAAATTCTCTGCAGGTGACCTTACACGGATGGGTAGACATGTTTCCCTCGATTTCTCAGGCCAGGTTTAGAAGTGCACGTTCCGTGGGTCTTTCTGATCTGTGTGGCTGTTTCTCTGAGAGGCCATTCCATGTGTCTGTGCTCAGCAGAGATTTCTCTTTCTCTCACAAGCACAATTCATCTTTTCAACCTAGTGTGGATGGTGAATCAGTTCATTCCAGTGCCTCTAGGGGTCAGTAATGTTTAGAAGACCCTTTGGACGATCCATCTGTATCTTCTGGATTCCGTGTAGCAATTTTAGTCACCTGGACAGGTAAGATTTGTGTGTTGTGTATGCAGTCCTTTACATTTCCATACAAGGAAAAGGCGTATACACACACACACACACACACACACACACACACTTCTTCCAATATATTGTTTTTCCAAATGGTAAAAGTTAGTTTGGCTTTTGCTGTTGTTCATCTTCTTGTTAGTTAGGATCTCGGAAGGGTAGTTTTTGCTTTAGGCTAGCTCTGCGCTACAAAAGCAACTCTAATTTCAGAGAGTTTAATGATGTCTTCTCCCAAAGGGATGGTGCAATTTGCAGTTGTGGGAGGCTATTCCAACAGAGGTCTTAAAACCATTCTTACACCTTACAGAAAACGAAGCTGGCGAGAGTCTGGGCTGTGCCACTTTAAACTGTAGGTCTGGGATGGAGAACCTGAGGTCTTCTGGTTGCCTCCCACAACCCGGTAAACTCCAGATGTCTTGGACCAAAACTCCCACCACCCTGACTATGGACCATGCTGGCTGGGTTTGGTGCGAGTCTCAGTTCGCCTTCAAACGGGCATGTTTGCAGCTAGGCTCTCAAGCAGAAGTATTTTAGACTCCTGGCTCTGTAGAGCTGGAAAGGACCCAAGGGGTCACCATCTAGTCCAGGCTTCCTCAAACTCGGCCCTCCAGATGTTTTGAGACTACAGTTCCCATTATCCCTGACCACTGGTCCTGCTAGCTAGAGATCATGGGAGTTGTAGGCCATAATAATAATAAAAATAATAATAATTTATTATTTATACCCTGGCCATCTGGCTGGGCTTCCCCAGCCACTCTGGGCAGCTTCCAACAAAGTATTAAAATACAGTAGTCTGTTCAACATTAAAAGCTTCCCTAAACAGGGCTGCCTTCAGATGTCTTCTAAAAGTCTCGCAGTTGTTCTTCTCTTTGACATCTGGTGGGAGGGTGTTCCACAGGGCAGGTGCCACTACCGAGAAGGCTCTCTGCCTGGTTCCCTGTAACTTGGCTTCTTGCAGTTAGGGAACCGCCAGAAGGCCCTGGGAGCTGGACCTCAGTGTCCGGGTAGAACGATGGGGGTGGAGATGCTCCTTCAGATATACTGGGCCGAGGCCGTTGAGGGCTTTAAAGGTCAGCACCAACACTTTAAATTGTGCTCGGAAACGTACTGGGAGCCAGTGTAGGTCTTTCAAGACCGGTGTTATATGGTCTCGGCGGCCGCTCCCAGTCACCAGTCTAGCTGCCGCATTCTGGATTAGTTGTAGGTCACATTCAAAGGTAGCGCCACATAGAGCACATTGCAGTAATCCAAAAACATCTGGAGGGCCAAGTTTGAGGAAGCCCAATCTAGTCCGACCCCCTGCAATGCAGGAATCACGGCTAAAGAATCTCTCCCCAAAAGTGATGATGTGCAGATGTGAAAAGGGCCATCAGAAGTATTCAAGGAGTAGGCAACAGGTAGTCCGAATACTTCTGAAGGGCATAACTAAAGGTAAAGGTAAAGGTACCCCTGCCCGTACAGGCCAGTCTTGACAGACTCTAGGGTTGTGCGCTCATCTCACTCTATAGGCCGGGAGCCAGCGCTGTCCGCAGACACTTCCGGGTCACATGGCCAGTGTGACAAGCTGCATCTGGCGAGTCAGCGCAGCACACGGAACGCCGTTTACCTTCCCACTGGTAAGCGGTCCCTATTTATCTACTTGCACCCGGGGGTGCTTTCGAACTGCTAGGTGGGCAGGCGCTGGGACCAAACGACGGGAGCGCACCCCACCGCGGGGATTCGAACCGCCGACCATACGATCAACAAGTTCTAGATGCTGAGGTTTTACCCACAGCGCCACCTACATTCGTTTATTTGCTTTGTGTGCTTCTGAATTCCTTGTTTATAGGAACATTTTTTTAAAAAAAAGTCTTTTGTTATTTTTATTTTATTGAGGGGAAAATGCACACATGGGTGCAGATCAACATTGTTGTTGTTTTTTTATAAAAAAAAGAGAATGGGTTGACATTTGGGCGCACGTGTGTGTGTGTGGCATGTCATGGAGCGACTCTGTTTGCCCATGCAAATAAGCACAGAGGCAGGGATATTGTCAGGCGGCTGCGAAATTAAGAGGTAGGTCAGGTTTAATGGAAACATCTGTCATTAACCCTTTTAACAGAGGCTGCCTGAGGGGAATCCTGGCGAATAAAAGCTGTGCTGCGTTACATCTTACCTTTAGCACCGCGGAGCCGCGGCAGAATAGTTAGCATAATGCACTTCTCCTGTTCTGGCAGCCTTTACTCTGGAGCACCGAAGGCTGCGCAGATCAAGGAGAAAAACACATGGCTCCCCACCCCCTTCTCCCTTTTCCCTTCCATGGTTTGGCTCTCTTTGCCAGAGGTGGGGAGGGCGACCAGTCCTGAGAGCGTGGATGACTTAAAGGCTGCTTGTTACAGCTTTTTAGGCCTTCTGGGTGACTTGGTATTCTACCACGACATGGGTGTGCCCATGTGGTGGTGCAGGGGAGAGCTGGGACAGATGTGCACACTCAGAGAGAGAGAGCTAATGGAAATCCCAGGGCTGCCAGACTATTTTCCAAGGCTTTCCCCGAGAATGTATAAGAGGAACTGTGTACGGCTGCCCACGGCTTCCTTACATGGGAAGGGCGGGGCTTCTGCGTCATGCGTCCCGTCGCGATTTGTGGGTTTTCCCCTCAACTGGAAAGATCACAACCAAGGAGTGGTTTTCTTTAAGTATAAGCTGGAAGCATGCGGAATAAACCAGAATAGAGGTGGGCAATGTTTAAGATGTGAGTCTTAAGTGCTGACTTTGGTGAATCTTGAACCCCACGACATCTGGGTTTGTTTTTTCCCCAGCTAAGTCCTACACATAGTAGACCCAGGAACCTAAGTTACTCAGAGCCTTCAGAGTTACTAAGTTACTTTCACAGGTCTACTTTGAGTAAATGGATGAAACCCCTTGGAGTCTCATGGCATGGTTATCTGGGAATACAGTGGTACCTCATGTTACAGATGCTTCGGGTTACAGACG
Source organism: Podarcis siculus (assembly GCA_034642415.1). NCBI lineage: Eukaryota > Metazoa > Chordata > Lepidosauria > Squamata > Lacertidae > Podarcis > Podarcis siculus. The sequence goes on from JAXCMG010000011.1 coordinate 31,524,841, forward strand.
CTTCAGGTTACAGACTCCGCTAACCCAGGAATAGTACCTCAGGTTAAGAACTTTGCTTCAGGATGAGAACAGAAATCGCACAGCAGTGGCATGGCGACAGCAGGAGGCACCATTAGCATAGCTGTCAACTTTCTCCTTTTCTTGCGAGGAATCCTATTCAGAATAAGGGAATTTTCCTTCAAAAAAGGGAAACGTTGACAGCTATGCCCATTAGCTAAAGTGGTGCTTCAGGTTAAGAACAGTTTCAGGTTAAGAACGGACCTCCAGAACAAATTAAGTTCTTAACACGAGGTACCACTGTACCCTTTCTTTTAATCAGCTGTGAATGGACTGTGTAGGTTTCTGTATTCTTCCACTAGACCTCAGTTTTACAGTGGTTTGTAAGGAGAAAATGTGAGACTCGCTCTGAGATTTAAACAAATGACAGACCAATATTTGCACGCCTTTTGTTTCCTGTGTCCAACGTGCACCCTTCCTATTCCAAGATCATGGAGGAGCCAGTGCAGCGTAAGTGTTTAGAGTTTTGGACTAGGGCCTGGGAGTCCAGAGTTCAAATCCTCCACACTGTGGTGACTTTGGGCCAGTCATGGCCTCTCAGCCTACCTTATCTCATAGGGGTTTTTTTTTGTGGTGATTAAATGAGGAGCGAGAGAACCATGTGTGCCACTTTGAACTCCTTGGAGAAAAAGCTGGGATAGAAATGGAATAAATGTGGCATTTCCCCCTGTCTTCCTGCTCCTTCTTTACTCCACCCTTCCATTCCACACCCCCCATAGCCTTTTGCAACCTCCAACCACACAATATCCACAAATCCATGTGAGATCTTTCTTTAAAATTCCTCAAACACACCTTCCACTTCCACTGTTCCCGCTCTGGTTTCCAACATCCTCCATGTGATCCTTCCCCCTCCATGTTTAAAATGTTTACGAATATGTCTCCTGTTCTTTTCTAAAGAAACCTACGAGGAGGACAAAACAGAAATGATTAAAGTGCTCACGATAAATCTATCATTAGCATCCTTATCGCTTTTTTGTTTTCAGGCCAGGAATCATTATCCAGAAGCTTTAGTTCTGTTCTTGGAGCAGGTAAAGAAATCTGCTGTCGAAGTGAGTCGACGGGCGTTTTGCTTCAGTTGTACCACATCCCTCTAGGTATTCCACATCACCCATTGGTGCAGTTGCCATCTCTTGTGTCTCATTGTGGACAGAGCTGGCTGTGTGTGTGTGTGTGTGTGTGTGTGTGTGTGTGTGCAGGCACACACACACGTGTGTGTGTGATATTTTCGAGTGACATTTAAGAGTGTGGGAGCTTCCATTTGGATCCCTCTCTCTTGGCTCGCTCCTCTTCCTTCCACTCACACTCTTTTTTTCCAAGAGCAATTTCGCATTTTCTTCTGCGAGGCTCTCCGGTTGCCAACATGGAGGAGAGCCATTGTTGGAAGTGGGGAAAGCAGCCGAGCTGGCCTCGAGCGAGGCACTGGCAGAGGGAAGGGAAACCCTTCTGTGTCAAGAGGGCTTGGCCATGGCAAGGCTCTGCAGCCCATGCCACTCTCTCTCTCTCTCTCTCTACGCCTCCCTGCCAACAGCCTCTGTTTGCCCTCGTGCCAAGGCTTATTGGGGGAGACGGTGTGTGTTATCTTCATGGCTGCCTAATTAATAACCCAGCTGACAGTTTCCATAATAATTACCTTACCTAAAGTGAAGGGGGAAACAGAGCAAAGTCCCTGCGCGTGTATTTAAATGAGACATGCTAACAACACTCTTCCTTCCCCTGCCCTCCCCAGTCATAATCATATGCTGATTCCCAGTAGCAATCAGGACTAGAAGTAGCCTTTTCTCTGTGTGTTCGTGCGTCGGGTTTTGCTCGCAAAACTGACGAGGCAGTTTTCTCCCAAACCTCTGCTGTCTTGACCTCGTTGTAATAAAGCTCTGGCCTATGGAGGACTCCTGCAAAGAAACAGGAGGCAGGAAAGGAAAGGAAAATGTTTTGAGGAGGGTCCCGTCTTTGGGAAGGGTCCAGAGCACTGAGAGAGCCTTCTTCATGGGGCTTTATTGGGCTAAAGAGAAGCATCCTGTGGGACAGAAATGTTCTGAAAACAACAGCAACATAAGAACCTAGGAAGCTGCCTTAGACTTGTAGAGTTGGAAGGGACCACGGAGGGCATCCAGTCCAACCCCCGGCAACACAGGAATCTTTTGCCCAACGTGGGGCTCGAACTCACAACCCTAAGATTAAGAGTCTCGTGCAAACTGAGCTGAGGTCAATTGGATTTCGTCTTAATTTGGGTTCTCTGAAAGTGAAGCGGAAAAGTGAGGCAGAGTATGAATACCTGCTTCAATCGGTGATGTTTCAGTCCAGTGCTCTATTTCCCCCTTGAAAATTTTCCATTTCTTAAAGAGCAATGAGTGGGTGCCAATAATAAGTACAATATTCGGCAAGCTTTGTTCACTCCGTGCAAAGAAAGCAAACTAATAAAATAGAAATATACATAAAATGAAGGAACATGGTGAATCTTAAGGCTAGGTGGGAGACCTGATACTAAGTCAGACTGCTGGTCCATCAAGCTGAGTGTTGTCCACAATGACTGGCAACAGCTTTCCAGGGTTTCAAGCACAAGTCTTTTCTCAGCTGCCTCTGAAGGTGCTAGGAATTGTATCCGGGACCTTTTGAGTGTCCTTCCCTCAACAAATAATAAAAAGGACCCCTGGCCATTAGGTCCAGTCGTGGCTGACTCTGGGGTTGTGGTGCTCATCTTGCTTTATTGGCTGAGGGAGCCGGCATACAGCTTCCGGGTCACGTGGCCAGCATGACTAAGCCGCTTCTGGCAAACCAGAGCAGCGCACGGAAACGCCGTTTACCTTCCCGCCAGAGGAAGCACTTTGACGTACTTCCGAACTGCTAGGTTGGCAAGAGCTGGGACCGAGCAACGGGAGCTCACCCCTTCATGGGGATTCGAACCACCGACCTTCTGATCGGCAAGTCCTAGGCTCTGTGGTTTAACCCACAGCACCACCCATGTGTTAAATAATTAAATAACATGTTCCCTCCAGAGCAGATACATATTTGTTTGTTGGGTTTATATCCTGCCTTTCTTCCTGAAGGAGCCCAGGGCAGCAAACATATCCACACTTTTTAAAAAACAGAAAAGCACTCACAGAATCATAGTATTGTAGAGTTGGAAGGGGCCCAGACAGGCCTGGGAGAGCTCATTCAGTAGAGCAGGAGACTCTCAATCTCAGGGTTGTGGGTTCGAATCCCACGTTGGGCAAAAGATTCCTGTATTGCCGGGGGTTGGGCTAGATGACCCCTCATAGTCCCTGCCAACTCTACAATTCTATGATTCTATGATCTAGTGCAACCCCCTGCAATACAGGAATATGCAGTTGTCCCACACGGCCATCAAACCTACAACTTTGGCATTATCAGCACCACGCTCTAGCCAACTGAGCGAACACAGTTAAGGCATTCTAAAAACAGCTTCAGTTCAAAACATCTAGAAGCAGTTTCAGTCAAAAACATCCTATAAACAGTTACAATTAAAAAGCATGATTTCATAACATGATTCAGGCTCTGAAACTGCATCCAAGCCTGTAGAGTTTGTTATTCTGGAGCAGTTATAATCTCTCAGGCATTACACACACACACACACACACACACACACACACACACCTCATTCTCTGGCTCCTCTTTTCTAGAGAAGAGCAAGGGTAGGACTGGGGGGCAGGGACTTACCGTAGGCTGGATCCAACACCTGTTCAACTTGGGGCTTATTCCTCCACGATTTAAAGCTCCATGTCTGAGCACCCTTTTCCACCCCTGCTCTGGAGCTTTCTCCATCTAAACCGGCTCCATTTGCCCCAATGGAGCAAACATCAATCTGCAGAAGATCCAGAACTGACGTTTGCTCCTGTTCAGCTTTAAAGAGCAGGTTTTTTGTGGGGAAAGCTCAGGGCAAAGAAATAATAAACATTTGGATGTGGAGTGTCAAAGCATTGACCTCCACGTGGCAAAATGTGTGGATAAGCCCTGCTGGCAACCTGGCAGAGAGTATAAATTTAAAGGCTTGCTTTTCCTCTGCCAGCCTTTGGAAGAGCGGCAACCTCAGTTCTGAACAGGCTATAGATCTGGCATAGTTTTAGGCCAGTGTACAAATGTCCATAGAAACTAGCCGAGTTGATCAAAGTTTTGAAAAGAGCGACGACATACATTTGTAGCCCCACCCACTTTTGCCTCTAGCATGGGACTCCTGCGGGGATTGCCTTGGGCTGAAAAAAGGCCCCAGCCTTGTTCTCAGGAGATAAATTGGGGCTTGACGGGCACCTTCTGTGGCTGAGAGGCCCTTAGTAGCTCTTTTCATGTTCCTTGCCTCTAGGCGAATAGTGTCAAAACACGCAGACATATAAAAAATAAGAAACTTCATCTCATAAACATACCTGAACTACCATCTGGCAACCATCCCAGCAGCCTGGTGATCTCTTTAGCTCTCCAGTATGCAGTTTTATTTTGGAAAAAAAAGAAAAAGAGGAAGAAAATCAAAGGTCCTGGGCAGGTTTGCTTGTGGCCAGATGGCTCTCCGTAGAGCATGAGTAAACTGCACCGGTGCAGTTTCCATCAGACGTATCGCAACAGATGCATGAGGATATGCCACAGTCAAGCTGTTTGTCTTCCTTAGACTCGGGGAATGTGGAGAATGGAATTAAGCGAAGCAAAATGGCTTAAAAGTAAGGTGAACACCTGAATCTCCCAAAGGTGGTGTCCAATGCAGAAAGTTCACATAGGAACACGGGAAGCTGCCTTATACAGTGGTACCTGGGGTTACATACACTTCAGGTTACATACGCTTCAGGTTACAGACTTCACTAACCCAGAAATAATACCTTGGGTTAAGAACTTTGCTTCAGGATAAGAACAGAAATCGTGCTCCGGCGGTGCGGCAGCAGCGGGAGGCCCCATTAGCTAAAGTGGTGCTTCAGGTTAAGAACAGTTTCGGGTTAAGAACGGACCTCTGGAACGAATTAAGTACTTAACCCGAGGTACCACTGTATTGAGTCAGATTATATTGGTCCACATAGCTCAGTCTTGTCTCACACTAAATTCAACCTGTGCCTGTGTGTGAGTGTGTAGAGCTAGCTAGCTAAATATTCCTATATACATAAAAAAGTCAGTCTGTCAACAGTTAGCACCCACTGGAGAATTTGTAGTGCTACATCACAAACCTCTGGATTTACATGAAATTAGGGCAGGGAGAGAGGGAAAGATGGGGGGTGTAAAGGGAGACGGTTTGGCGAGGTGGGGTAGCTGGAGTTGGCAAGCAACGCAAGCAGAGGGGGCAGTCGTGTGTGTGTGTGTGTGTGTGTGTATCCCAACAACAACAAATCTTTCTTGACTATCTCCAGGGGGGTCTGTGGGGGTGGGAAACACCTAAAGGATAGTTGTTGTTGAAAAAATATTTTTATATACGCTCAAAACAAGCTGGATTAATTTCAACCATATGTTTTGCAACATCTGCATACCCTCCAACATTTCTCCGATGAAAATAGGGACAGCCTATTCAATCATCATCATCATCATCATCTGCCTCACTAACTGGATTGCCCCCATCCACTCTGAGCAGCTTCCAACATATATAAAACATTTACAACTTTCTTATGCAGGACTGCCTTCAGATGTCTTCTAAAGGTTGTATAGTTATTTATCTCCTTAATTGACCTTTACATAACTCCGTACCCTCCGACATTCCTCTGGTGAAAATAGGGACATTCAAAGGAACGGCGGGACATTCCAGGATCAAATCAGAAACCGGGACGGCTTCTGTAAATCCGGGACTGTCCCTGGAAAATAGAGACACTTGGTGGGTTTGCATCATCCCCCCTCCCTTACTTGAAAGCAAAACCCATTGAATTCAATGGGACAACTACTGAGAAAACATATATAGGATCTTGCTGTCAGAGCTACTGCACCACACATTGCTTTTTCCTAACTGTGGCAACTTTACGGCTGCGAAAGAAGGCTCTTTCATTGCGTCTTTGCTACTCCCCTCTTACTGCCACCCCCACGTCCTGACGCTCCCCATTGCTTTCTCTTCCTTCGCTTCCCGCTGCTCTTAAATGTGCCTATTACCCTCCGGCTTTGACCTTAGGTAGCTGTGAGCACCAAGCCATGTTATTCAGAGCGAAGTAACACCAGTAGCCAGGAAGGAACAATGTCGTTCAAGCCAGATAAAATAAATCTCGCATTTCCTGTTAGGAGACTGGGCCAAAAAGCAACGATGAGACTTGGGGAATGAGCCACTCGCACTTCAAAACAGAGCGAGCGAGCGATTGAGCAAGTGGCGCGCACGGGACAGACATGACCGCAACCCGTGCTTGAAAACACCAAACGAAAACAAACTCGCTGTAGTGACAGGGAAGAAGTCAGGAGGAGAAACCAAAAAATTCATAACACGGGGAGCTTTGCCAGGCTTGAAACTCAGAACGTAGCATGTGCCACACACACACACAAATAAATAAATCCTGGCTTTCCTCCCGTCAGACAGCGCTGCTGTTTGTAAGCTTGTCTACAAAATAAGGTAATGGGGAGATGCTTAGGAACTACAGCAGGCTGCCTTATACTGAGTCAGGTTCAGTGGTCCATCTAGCTTCATATGGCTGACACTGACTGGCAGTGGCTTGCTGAGGTTTCAGACAGGATTTCCCCTCAGCCTTATCAGGAGATTGAACCTAGGACCTTCTGATTGCAAAGCAGATGTTCTGCCACCAAGCTATGGCTCTTCCTTTTATTTTTGTGTGTGGAAATGCTACAGAGGTGCTACAAATGTTTGACAGTGGAACAGTCCCCCCCGGGAGGTTGTGGACTCTCCTTGCTTAGAGGTTTTTAAGCTAGGGTTATCAGATGTCCCCGGTTCCCGGGGACAGTCCCCGGTTTTGCAAATCTGTCCCCGGACAAATTCTGTCCCCAGAATGTCCCTAGATTTGCAAATCTGTCCTCGGGAAACGTGGCTGCAGCCCGGAGCCAGGCTGGTAGTGCAGTTGGCTCTGGCTGGCTTCAGGAGCTGCTCACTGCCATGGCGCCTGCCATTTTTCCTCTCTGGAAGTCCCCATATGATGTGTCTTGTGCGCAACCCATCATATGGGGACTCCTGGAGAGGAAAAATGGCAGGCGCCACGACAGCGAGCAGCTCCTGAAACCAGCCTGAGCCAATTGTGCTACCAGTCTGGCTCCGGGCTGCTGACTGCCACCGCCACTGCCGAAGCGGAACAGGGGACATCCGGCGGTACAGATTTCCTGCCCCCTCCCCCTTTGTTTTGACTGATGGGGGAGGCTCAGGAGTTGCGGGCAGGTGGGTGTTGCCCAGTTTTTAAAAAACTCTGCGCATTTATGTTTCACACGGTGCAAAAGAAGGGCTTTGCATCTTTATACAATATGCATGTGTGCTTGGGCCCAGGGTCTTTTGCCTCACCATCCCCACTACTGACTCCCTGTTGCTACTCAGCTTAAAAAAAATATAAAAGTGTCCCCAGATTCATTGGAAAAAATCTGGTAACCATATTTTAAGCAGAGGTTGGATGGCCATCTGCCATGGATGCTTTAGCTGAGATTCCTGCTTTACTGGGGGCTGGACTAGATGACCCTCAGGGTCCCTACCAATTCTACAATTCTATGATAATAGGGTGCTCCATGTGGCCTTCTGAGCAAACCCTAAGCTAGCCTGTTGCCCGTGCTGAAATATAATTGAGCTGCCAATCTGGTCACCTTCTGTAGAAGGATTAGGAGGCTGAGCCATGTTATTCCTCACCACAGACAGCCAAATGTCTTGTGTTGCCCTTGGGGTGGGGAGTGACACTTGCTTATTGGAAGGGCTGGCTTACCCATGTAGCTTCCTGACAACACAGAGGTAGTAATTGGGATTCCTTGCCTTGGCTCCTGTGCAAACTGCTCTTGGATCATGTTCAGTTTTCTGAGAAGCAAATTGGAGATGGTGCCCCAGGCATTGCAATAATAATACTCAAGCACAGTAGTTCGTTTCATCTTCAAAGTGCTGTACAAACACCAACTAATTAGAATTGTGTGTGTTTTCCCCCCTTCCCCTTCGTCTTCTAAAGACATAGCAAAATAGTAGGATGAAGACGAGCTCTGGCTGTGAATTATTCAGATGTCGAAAATGCTTTTTAGTAAGTCCTTTCGCAGGAAGTTGTTTAGGAAACCTGGTAACCCCAGAGTGCCAGAGAGAGTCTTCTTGTGATTTGAAAACTGGATGATTTGAAAACCAAGAGATGACAATGGATTGAAAATTTGGGGGCGGCCAACTGAAGTGCAAGGTGAGCTGGCAGGTAGAATGTGCTGTAGACTCCAAGGTTCAAACATGTGCATGAAAGCAAAGATCAGTTTATACAGCCAGTGGAATCAAGTGGTGAAACTTTTGCTGGACTGCGGAAGAGATGACTTGACATTCTTGCTGGAGACGATTTTGAGAGGCCCGTTTAGGTGATGTTTGGGGAGAGTGAAAGGTTAGCCAAATCACTGGTGGTTCAGATAGTCTGATCAGGTTGTGACTGGGGGGTGCATCAATTTCAGTTGCTCCCAGCTTCTCGTTTTTCCAGTTCGGTTCCTCACATTGGTCTGTGAATTCCTTTCTTTTGTTAAAGTCCTCATGAAAATTCATCAGAGGTTAAGTGCAAATTTCACCTAATATAAATATGCACTTTTGCCTGGTATACACATTTTTTGCAACCGTCCAACATTTCTCCAATGAAAATAGAGTGCAAGTAGATAAATAGGTACCGCTCCAGCGGGAAGGTAAATGGCGTTCCCGTGCGCTGCTCTGGTTCGCCAGAAGCGGCTTAGTCATGCTGGCCACATGATCCGGAAGCTATACGCCAGCTCCCTCGACCAATAAAGCGAGATGAGTGCCTCAACCCCAGAGTCGGTCATGACTGGACCTGATGGTCAGGGGTCCTTTTACCTTTTTAAGGAAAAGCAGGACATTCTGGGATCAAATCAGAAACTGGGATGGCACCTGTAAATCCGGGACTGTCCCTGGAAAATAGGGACACTTGGAAAGTTTGCCATGAGATTTTGGGCCGTACACCCATTTGGTGCAAGTCGTGGTCTCATGGGAAGTAATGAATATTGGCCTTCAGTGGGCTGGAACTCACACCCAGTGAAAGTCAAGTTTGCAAGACTGACTTAGTGGTTCTTTGATTGCTTCTGGACCGCAGGAAACCACTTTACTTGGTTGACCTTTCATGTGATCAACTGGTTGGGGTCAACCTACTTGTCTAGAAAACATGATATCTACAGAAGCTTGAGCCCCAGGATCTTCCTTCCTTCCTTCCTTCCTTCCTTCCTTCCTTCCTTCCTTCCTTCCTTCCTTCCTTCCTTCGTTAACCACTTTGGGTTTATTTAACTTAACAAGAATGACAATCCAGTTCGTGAGATCCAAACGATCTTTGTTTAGTGATAGCTTATTAATTCAGCTCTAACAGATCACATGTATTAAAGAGCAAAATATTCCCCATCAGCTACATTTTCCAGGAATTTCCATTTTTACCTTTTGGATGCCAGTGACTCATGGAGTCTAACTCAGGAATCTCGGAATTTCCACACAAGAACAATGCAGTTTTGCTAGGATCTTCTGACATTTGCATTTGTCATTAGAAGCTACCTCATCCAAAGGAAATATGTGTGTGACCTTTATAATGCTAAATAGGACACCTCTTTTGCAGTGAAGCGTCAAGTGAGATCTGTGTAAATGGTGAAATCGTTTCACCATTGGAAGATATATGAAATGTGGTGTGATTTGGGAACGATGTGACAATGGTGTGCTTGAGTTAACCAGGATGACTTCTGTAAATCTAGGACTGTCCTGGGAAAATAGGGACACTTGGAGGGTCTGTAAACCTATGGTGCAGATGTGACCACAGTGTTCCCTGTGAGTTCAAAATTCACAAGGTGGGACTTACGGATGCAAAGCAGTTCCCTATGTTGAGAATTTGCAAGTGAGGCAAGAAGGCATAATAATAATAATAATAAATTAAAAGTGGATGCCAAGGAAAGCACAGCCCCATTAATCTTTGGTATCCTGGTATAGGAAGCTCCACAAAATTCCAAGGTAATATTATTATTCTAGGGACGCGGGTGGCGCTGTGGGTTAAACCACAGAGCCTAGGACTTGCCGATCAGAAGGTTGGCGGTTCGAATCCCCGTGACGGGGTGAGCTCCTGTTGCTTGGTCCCTGCTCCTGCCAACCTAGCAGTTCAAAAGCACATCAAGTGCAAGTAGATAAATAAGTACTGCTCCAGTGGGAAAGTAAACGGCATTTCCATGCACTGCTCTGGTTCGCCAGAAGCGGCTTAGTCATGCTGGCCACATGACCCAGAAGCTGTACGCCAGCTTCCTCGGCCAATAAAGCGAGATGAGCGCCGCAACCCCAGAGTCGGTCACGACTGGACCTAATGGTCAGGGGCTCCCTTTACCTTTATTATTATTCTAGATAGCAACCTCAAAAAGTAATTTTAAAAAAATCAGTGGGTGGTAGTGGAAGGCCCCTTAAACATTGCTAGCAGGTTGGAGATGGCCATGGATTTGCTTTCCAGATACGCAGACCGTGGAGTTCACTGTTCACTCAGCTGGGCCCCCGATGTATTGTGCGTGCTTTATCTTGTTCTCTACTTATGTAAACCCCACTTGAAAAACACAAAGCAAAATTGGGGTTGAAGTCCCAATTGTGTCAATACGCTCAAATGATGTGGCAAGGTTGGGTTGCAAAATTTGATTTGTTACAGAGAAGAAAAGGATGGGCCCTGGGGTTAGCGAGGCCTTGGCTTGACAAGAGAGTCTGCGATTGCCTGTCTGGGGAGAGAAAGCGCACTCTGTGTGGGATTTCCATCCGTCTTTCTCGCTTTCCCTGGGCTCCTCATGCCGCTGTCCCCTGTGACGGATCGGGAAAAACAAAGCGGCGAGAAGAAGGGAGTCTGGGGCAAGTGACGCTCCTCAGTAGTTCATCGCATTATCACAGGTGAGGAAGAAAAAGAAACACCCAGGTAATATTGTCTTGGCAAAAGTGTTGCTGGGAGGGTTTCTAAGATGTGGGTGATATAATGGAGGCGAAGTCTTCCCTGTGTTTCTGCCCTTGCATAATGCATGCAACAGTTGTTGCTTCCCTCCATTCTCAGGCAGAAAGTGTGAAAAGTCTGCTGTCTGCTCTGGAAGACACAGTGAGCCAGTGTTGATAATACTTAACATTTAAACAGTGCTTTCGGTTGTTCAAAGCACTTCAGGTACATTATATTGTTAACATCTTCACAACAACTATTTAAGGTAAGGTAAAGGTAAAGTGACCCCTGACCATTAGGTCCAGTCGTGACTGACTTTGGGGTTGCCCATCTTGCTTTATTGGCCGAGGGAGCAGCTTCCGGGTCATGTGGCCAGCATGACTAAGCCGCTTCTGGCGAAACCAGAGCAGTGCATGGAAATGCCGTTCACCTTCCCGCCAGAGTGGTACCTATTTATCTACTTGCACTTTGACGTGCTTTCAAACTGCTGTAATCCCCTTGTTGAAGATTGGGGGAGTGGGGGAACTGAGACTTAGAAAGAATGGCTGCTTAAGCGAGTTTCTTTTCATTTGTTTTTAAATTGTTTTCTTACCTATATATCAGTGGGTAGTAACCCTGATGGCTGTGTTCTCACTTCACTGTTGGAGCCAGTATGCCTCTGAATACCAGTTACTGTAAACCGCTGGAAGGGAGAGTAATGTGGCACTCAGATTCTGGTTACAGGCTTCCCATAGGTTGGTGCTGTGAGAACAGGATGGTGGACTAGATGAGACACTTGCAACAGGCTGTGCTTGTGTTCTTATCTCACTTTTCTTCCATCCTGGAAGCATTATTATTATTACTATTTTACCCCTTCATCTGATTGGGTTGCGCCAGCTACTCTGGGCAGCTTCCAACATATATAAAAACATAATAAAACATTAACCATAAAAAAAAATTCCCTATACAGGGCTGCCTTCAGATGTCTTCTCAAGGTTGTCTAGTTACTTAGCTCCTTGACATCTGATGGGAGGACGTTCCACAGGGACGGTGCCACTACCGAGAAGGCCCTCCGCCTGGTTCCCTATAACCTCACTTTTTGCAGTGAGGGAACTACCAGAAGACCATCAGAACTGGTTATCAGCGTCCAGGCTGAATGATGGGAGTGGAGATGCTCCTTCAGTTATACAGGGCTGAGGCTGTTTAGGGCTTTAAAAGTCAGCACCAACACTTTCAATTTTACTCAGAAATGTGCTGGAGCCAGTGTAGGTCTAAATAACATACACGTGGCTCTTCCTAGGTGGCCTCCCATCTGAGCATGGACCAGACCCAGACCTGCTTAGCTGCAGCAAGGTGGTGGCCCCATGGTACCATAAGTTCATACCATGGATCCTAGAACAGGAAAGTTTTGAACCTGAGCCTAGATTATAGACTGCATCACCTTTCTTTGTGAATACAGGTGACCATTCAGCAAGCAGTAAGCATTATCGATGACTTAAAAGAAAACTGCCTAATAACTGATAAAAATTATCCTTGTGGGATGATCTGTATGCTTCTGATGCTTCATAGAGAGTGGCCTGTATAGAGTCTCCAGTAACCTGCCAAATGGTGAGGAGAGTTTTGCTGATTTTGAACTGGATGCTGAAGACTTGATTGCTGTGCGCAGGACTTTTGGCAGAACAATTGAGAAAGCCGGCATGCCAGCAGGTCACATGCAAACAACAGCAAGTTCAAAGGTCTACATTTGCCTCATATCAGGTGTAAACAAGGTTTTGTTTTTCCCCAGCCGGAACTCAGTTCTGGCACCTCTCAGGTGGGCACCATCACCATTCTAAGAGAAAGAGGGAGGTGTTCACGGTGAGTTCTGGCACCTCTTTTTCTGGAAAATAGCACAGGGTGTAATATTTATTTTAAAAAAATAAATCCCTCCCATTGGCAGGTTGGTGGTATATTTCTTCCCATTGATCTAGTACACTCTTAGAAATGTAAAGGTAAAGGGACCCCTGACCATTAGGTCCAGTCGTGACCAACTCTGGGGTTTCACGCTCATCTCACTCTATAGGCCGAGGGAGCTAGCATTTGTCTGCAGACAGCTTCCAGGTCATGTGGCCAGCATGACTAAGCCTCTTCCTGTGAACCAGAGCAGCGCACGGAAATGCCGTTTACCTTCCTGCCGGAGCGGTACCTATTTATCTACTTGCACTTTGACGTGCTTTCGAACTGCTAGGTTGGCAGGAGCAGGGACCAGTCAACGGGAGCTCACCCCATCGTGGGGATTCGAACCGCCAACCTTCTGATCAGCAAGTCCTAGGCTCTGTGGTTTAACCCACAGTGCCACCTGCGCCCCAGCACCACCCGCACTGGGCTTAATACTGAGCTTAATACTTATTCTCCCATCAGTTTTGGATTGCAAACAAAGATGCTCTATCTACTTTGAGGGCACTTCTAATGAGTTAATTATGATGAGCAAAATACAGGCTTGCTGGATCCAATGGCCCTTTGAGCTGGCAACAAAAAACAGCCCCTGTAGGAACCGTGAGCTGGGTCTCAAATTGGCACAGTGGCACATGGGTCGTAATTCCAGCATTGGCATCTGATTCCAGAACTGACACGGCAACTCTGCTTCTAATGGGAATTTTCAGATGCAGGCTGTGACACAGATGTGGCCTTGGACCATGTCACTGAGTCTCGTCATCTTATTCTACAGAAGTCTGCAAGTTTCACAGGAAAGTTGGGACGTCACATTTTCTGAGGCTAAAGGTTCGGTGTATGTTTGTGTGAGCTGAAGTGGCACAGGAGTTGATATGCTGCCTTCTTTTTCTTTATTAGGAACATGGGAGACTGTCCTAAGTTAGATCCTTGTTCCATCTAGATCAGTTCTCTCTATTCTGAATGGTAGGAGCCTCTGAGGGCATCAGACAGGTGGACATTCCCAGCTCTACCTGGAGATTTCAGGGACTGAACCCTGTGCAAATTTCACCTAATATAAATATGCACTTTTGCCTGTATACACATTTTTGCAACCGTCCAACATTTCTCCGATGAAAATAGACATGTCCTAAGGAAAAGCAGGACATTCTGGGATTGAATCAAAAACTAGGATGGCTTCTGTAAATCTGGGACTATCCCTGGAAAACAGGGACACTTGGAGACTTTGCCATGAGACTCTGGGAAGCACACCCATTAGGTGCAAGTCGTGGTCTCATGGAAAGTAATGAATATTGGCCTTCAGTGGGCTTTCACACTCAGTGAAAGTCAAGTTTGCAAGACTGACTTAGTGGTTCTTTGATTGCTTCTGGACGTCAGGAAACCACTTGTCTTGGTTGATCTTTCATGCGATCAACTGGTTGGGGTCAACCTACTTGTCTAGAAAACACGATATCTACAGAAGCTTGAGCCCCAGGGACTAACTTCCTTCCTTCAACTTGAAACTTGAAACTTGAAACTTCCTTCCTTCCTTCCTTCCTTCCTTCCTTCCTTCCTTCCTTCCCACTTTGGGTTTATTTAACTTAACAACAATGACAATCCAGTTAGTGAGATCCGAGGGCACCAGGCAGGTGGACATTCCCAGCGCTACCTGGAGATTTCAGGGATTAAACCCAGGGACTTCTTCATGGAAAACTCTGCCACTGAGCTACATAGAGCCTTTCCCCATATTTATTCGTCACTTGCTACAGAATTGTCTCAAAGCGACTTGCAGAATATTTTAAGCTTCCAATCAACTTGGCAACTTTAAAAAACAACGGCAGATACACTGAATAAGCCTAAAATGAAGCAAAAGGTTTCTAAAGGTGTTTGTACAACAACAAGCCTGAAAAGGATGCATTCTATCCCACCACACTAAAAAAAATGAGCACCAAAAACTGAACATAAATGATATTGCAGTACGATCAGTGTTAAGACTCCCAAACCCATGAAAATAGGAATGTCTTCGCCTGGTGCATAAGAAGCTGTGACAATGGACACCTCCACACATGGCTTCCCCCAAAGAATCCTGGGAACTGTAGTTGTTAAAGGAGCTGGGAATCCTATTCCTGTGTGGAGTGAACTACAGTACCCAGGATTATTTGGAGGCCCTGTGACTGATTTGAAGGAGGCACACAGAGAAGGACCTCTGGTGATAATTGTAGGGTCCAGGTAGGTTCTTGTGGGGAGAGGCGATCTTTGAGGTTTTTATTTCTTCGATTATTATCTTACTGTTCCTCCAAGGACACCAGGGTGGTGTCCATTCTTCCCAGCCCCTTATTTCACGGTTGCAATAACCCTCTGACGTAGGTTAAGTGCATCGTGAGAGTGATTACAGCTCAAATAAAAACCCCATACATCTCACTGTAGGGGGGAAGGATGGGACCAATGTGCTGTTCAGCTGCAAACCATTGATGAGCAACATTGTTGTTGTTGTTGTTGTATTCGTATATGTTTCTACATAAACTGCTTTCAGATTTTTTTTTCAAGTGGTATAATCCTCCGCCAATAAATACAAAAAAATTCAGAGCTCCAGCTGTCTCTCCTTATAGTTTTTATCTTTAAATTGGGCAACCCTCCAAGTGGATCAGAGATGGGGAAGCTGTGGACTTCCAGGTCTTGTGCGACTCCAACTTTCATCAGCCACAGCCAGTATGGCCAATGGTCAAGGCTGGCGAGACTTGATAGAGTCCAGCATCATCTGGAGGGCCATGGATTCTTCATCCTTGAAGCAGAACACTATCCTCTGCCAGCAGGGCACAAGACTTCATGTCTGGGCCTTAGTGCAACACTCTGAACTTGGCCAGGGTTTTCTCATTAACTATAAAGGCACCATGAGCTTCTTGGGCTCTGTGTTTTTGTGTGTAGAGCTGATTGTCAGGTCAGGAGAAGCCCCTTTCAGAGTGCTCTACAAGACACTTGAAGGCAAAAAAAGGGGGGGCTTCTGGTGTCATCGTGATGGCAGGTGATGGACAAGTGAGTGACTTCACCCAGCTATCAAATTTGATTCATGAGGGGTGGGGCAGATAACCATCTGATCCACTGACCAGCTCCAGTTCCCCACTCCCAGGCTAGACTATGACAGAATCCAGTGCATTTAAGGGCATGGGAGAGAGAGAGAGAGAGAGAGAGAGAGAGAGAGAGAGAATGAGAGAGAGAATGTAGATAACTGGCTATTTCATACAGGATTTTTCATGGCCCTGGGTTCTACATTACCTCTCCTCTCTCACATTACATGTTTTGCCCAAAACATGGAATTCAGTGGTCTTTGCATGGACGGTGTTCATATCATTCACCTAGCAATCTGGCTGAGGCTGTCGGTCAACAAGCATGCAATGTGTGGAGAGGGCTGGGCTGGACTAACTGTTCTCCCCGTCACCCGTGTGAGAAGTTCACCAACTTCTGAAACCTTGCCCAACAGAGACTGGAGCAGAAACGAGACTTCTTTTTTTTCTGGAGCAGAAATGAGAGTTTTTATTTTTCCACAACTTTTGATCTGCTTCAAACTAAGAGAGTTCATTTCAGCATCACAGCAGCACCCACCTAACCCCCTGTCCACCCACCCGCCAGCTTCGTGTTGCAATCCAGACTAGGTTGCTGATTCCTTCCTTTTGCAAGGCTGTCGGAAGGAAGGCTAATTTAGAGCAATCCCACCAATTCACAAAGAGGTCATTAGGTAGGCGGAAGTCCCTGGCAGGTTATGAACCAGACAGTCTCTGCAAAGGAAGGTCAAGGGGTGAGCCTTCTGTTTACTGAGTCTCTAAACGGTAAGCGTCTGACTCAATATGTAGCCATTCTCCACGGTGAGACCCCCATTTCTCAGCGATGCAGAGTTGTGGTACCATCTATGGGCCCATTCAGAACCCCCTCAAAACACCAAGTCAATAAAAGAACCCCCCTTTCTCTCTGCACTCCGAAATGAATTGACTATCCCTTTAAACTACTAGGAGAATTTTACTGCTGGAAGCTGTTTAACAGGCATAGAGCTTGTGTCAACAATTATTCACACATTAGCACCATCTCTTCCTTCAGGTTTGTACAGCAATGATTCGTGAAAGTAAGTTGATCATATTCATCATAAATAAAATTAGCTTTGGGCAAAGTTTGTATTTGACAGGAAGAAAAGGGGGGGTGTGTTGAAATTAAATCCTCAGCTGTGTAAGTAGCTTGTCCGCTTCTGAAATCTGTTAACTGAAAAATGTGTTGAGTGTAGGGAAGTAAATTGGGATATGCATGCATGTGTTTGTTTCTAATAGAAGGGCACATTCATGCAGAATGCAGATCAATTTGCGAAATCATATAATATTAGCAATAATGTGGTAAGGAATAATTACTTTGGAAAACACTTTCCTAGTGTGCCTTTCCGTGGGAGCATTTGTAGCCAGGTTTTCAAGCAGAAGCATTTTAGTGCACAGAAACATGAAAAATAGCTGTGCTGGATCAGACCCAAGGCCAACTTGTCTAGCATCCCATTCTCACAACGGCCAACCAGATACCTGTGGGAAGCCTAAATGCAAAGCATCTGCACAACAGTGCTCTCCCCAACAACTTGTATTCCATACCTTCTGACATTTCTCCGATGAAAATAGGGATGTCCTATTCCAGAGCAAGAATAATACCCCACCCATCTGACTGGGTTGCCCCAGCCACTCAGGGTGCCTTCTGACATATATAAAAGCATAAAAGGTAAAGGTAAAGGACTCCTGATAGTTAAGTCCAGTCGCAGACGACTCTGGGGTTGCGGCGCTCATCTCGCTTTACAGGCTGAGGGAGCCGGCGTTTGTCCGCTTCCACAGACAATTTTTCCAGGTCATGTGGCCAGTATGACTAAGCTGCTTCTGGCGCAACAGAACACCAAAACCAGAGCAGTGCACGGAAACGCCATTTACCTTCCCACCAGAGTGGTACCTATTAATCTACTTTTTGGCGTGCTTTCTAACTGCTAGGTTGGGAGCAGCTGGGACTGAGCAACAGGAGCTCACCCCATCATAGGGATTCAAACCACTGACCTTCTGATCGGCAAGCCCACGAGACTCAGTGGTTTAGACCACAGCGCCACCCGCGTCCCCTTATATAAAAGCATAATAAAACATTAAACATTAAAAACTTTCCTATACAGGGCTGCCTTCAGATGTCTTCTAAAGGTTGTAACTCCTTGGCTCGGGAGTTGCGAAACTCCATACCCTCCAACATTTCTCTGATGAAAATAGGGACATCCTAAGGAAAAGCAGGACATTCCAGGACCAAATCAGAAACTGGGAGACTTCTTCAAATCTGAGATTGTCCCTGGAAAATAGGGACACTTGCAGGGTCTGGTATTCAGAGGCATAAGGTTTCCATTACTGGAGTTAATGTATAGCCGTGGTGGCTGGTAGCCACTGACAGCATTGATCACTCCATGTATTTGTTTAATCTCCTTTTGAGGCCATCCAAGTTGGCAGTGGTCACCACTGCAGCTTGCGACCCTGAATTCCACAGGAGGACTTCCTTTTGTCTGTCCACAATCTCCCACTGTTTACTTTCTTTGGATGACCCCAGGTTCTGGTATTATATCCTAAGAAGCATATCCTTACTCCCTTTCTCTAAGCTGCATAGAGTTTTTATACACCTCTTTCACCGCCACCCTTACTTGCCTTTCCCCCTAACCTAAAAAGCTCCAAACTTTGTCATCTTTCCTCATAAGGGGAGTTGCTCCAGCCCCTTAATAATTTTGGCCGCCCTCTTCTGCACCTTTCCCCAGCTCTTCAATATCCTTTGCGAGTTGCGGGAGACTAAAACTGTGCACGATATATTCCAGCAAGTCTGCTGGCATCCCAGACTCGTACAACAGCATTATGACACTGGCAGTTTTTATTCTCAATCCCTTTTCCTAATGATCTCTAACATGGAATTTGTCTTTATCGCAGCTGCTGCACACTGGGTTGACATTTGGAGAAATCTGGGTCGACATTCAGTTCTCTATCATCTGCATGGCCCACTTGATTTAATCCTCCCTGAACTGGCAGGGAAGACAGTGCAGAAGGGCAGCCTATAATATCGCAGCTCAGTTTGCTCCTGGGCTGGCTGCAGATTGAGTTAGTTGCACTTAGGTACCACTGAAATCAGTGTGAAAAGTTCATGGCGACTTAAGCCCCGTTGATTTCGCTGGGTACTTCAGAGTGTGGATGTGCTCATGGCCTTAACATACACTTTCCCACAGCAATTCCAAAATATATAAGGCCTCTTCATATGTTCGAAACAATGTGTGGGTGTAAAGTGTTTAGGGAGAGTGGTTGTGTGAGCACAGGGCACACCAGATGTAACCCCCTTCCCCTCCTGTGTTGAGTTGGAAAGTCTGAAGGAAGGTAGGAACTAAGTGCATTTCAGCTGAACAGGATTCTGGTTCTTTTATGTCGCTTTTACAGTGTGTGTTAGTGCATATACCTATATTATTTCACACTGATTAGATTTTTTTAAATGGAAAAAGAATGTGTATAAATGCGCTCAGAAGTAGGGAACTGGGGAAGAAATGCAGTTCATTTCACATTTAAAGGCAAACCTACCTAAAATTGCACTTTCCCCCAAAAAACCCCAAACTGAAATGCAGCCACCCTTCAAAATTCACGCCTCTCCAAATTTTCTAATTCAGTTCGCCGGCCAAGAAATGTGTACAAAGAAATGGACCTGCTTGGGGTACAGTGTAAACAGAAATGCATGTTTCTCACAAAAAGATATATTTATGCATTATACTAGGGGAAATTGCTTAGCAATATGTGTATATTAGGCAAAATTGCATCATTCCTAAAAAATGTTTAGGAAAATTCACACTAAAACACAGATGAATTTTCAGGAGGGCTTTATTCCCCACCCCCCAATAAAATTTGCAAGCTGAAGTGGAAATGTGGAGAACCAAAGATTGGAAAAATTAGATACTGACGGGAACAGACATTACCGGATTCTCTTATCCCTACTTAGAGAGCCAGTGTGGTGTAATGGTTAGAGTGTTCGACTAGGACCTAGGAGACCAAGGTTTGAATCCCTACTCAGCCATGAAGCTCACTGGGTGACCTTGGGCCAGTGACTGCCTCTCAGCCTAACCTACTTCCCAGGGTTGTTGTGGAGATTAAATGAGGATGGGGAGTACCATGTACAGCACCTTCAGTTCCTTGGAAGAAAAAGGCAGTATATAAATGTAATAAATAATAAAAATAATAAATGGATAACTAGAGGGCACCAGGTTGACTCCCCCAGAAAAATCCTAAAATGCTTTAAAATGCTTTTTTGTTCCTCTTTCTGCCTGTTACTCCGTATCTCGCAGATGCTTTTGCGCTTGTATGTTTAGAAATCTGCATTGTTATTTTTTAATCAGCAAACATAATCTCTTGTGGTATGTTTAGAACTGAGATCCTTTCCCCCTGCTTTGGTTGTACTCTCAAGCTAGTAGGAGGGCTGTGCCTCTTTCTTTTGATACAAATAAGCTGTAATTTGTGCAAACCATGATGCATTCAGATATTATCACTTCTTCACTAATTACTCCGAGTATTTGCTTAGTGGAAATATCCTTTCTAGTGGGGGCTGAGCTGTTGCAGTCACATTGTGGTATAACTAAGAGTTATAAAAAAGGAAGAAAATATGTCAAGTCTCTTACTGTGAAAATTGAAGTTGAGCCGAGAATATGTACCAGGGGCAATACTATGGATTTTTAAGCTAAGGGGGGGGGGTGAGTGATATCAGGGGAAACGGAAGACAGAATGAGAAAATGTCTGTGAGATCTTCAGGGGCCTGGTGTGTTTAGCTTCTTCCTGAGGAGATCCAGAATTTAACAATGAATTTTGTCCTCACTTCATACTTTTGAATAGCTCTTGCCAACCTGTTGCCCTCAAGATATCTTGGACTGAAACTCCCATCATTCCTAGCCAGCATACATGTATGATAGAATGCAATCTTAAACATGTCTGTTTATCAGTGCCGGCCCAACCATGAGGCCAGCTGAGTTGACCGCCTCAGGCGGCAGGGTCCCCAGGGGCGGCAGATTCCAATGTCAATCTTCCTCCTCATGCCTTGTTCCTGATAACAATCTTCACTCACCCCTTCTTCCCTGGAGGGGAGCGGGTGCACGCCCCGTTGGGGGGTTTGCCTCAGGTGCTGAAATGCCTTGGGCCGGCCCTGCTGTTTAGGAACAAGATCTTGGAGTTGTTGGGTGTGTGTGGATACCTCAGTGAAGATGTTGACCCAGAGTGCAATAGCTGTGAATGAAAGGTGAATTCCATGCTAGAGATCATTAAGAAAGGAACTGAAAACGATATTGCCAATATCATAATGCCATTATACAAATCTATGGTGCAATAGCTTGGTGTACTGTGTACAGTTCTGGTTTGACTGCAACTATATTTTTTAAGCCCCTGGTAGATGATGGGGAAAGTGGTGGAGTGTAGAAGAGTTCAAAATTCAGGCTGCCATATCTCCACTGGAAAAAAAACAAAGACATTGACTTGGCCACATAAATTGCACTTTGGCCATTTATGGATGACCCTTTGCAGCAAAATATGAGGTTTTAGCCAACTAAGTACTACTCAGAGAAGACCGATTGAAATAAAAGGCCCTAAGTTAGCCATTGCTATCAGTGGGTTTTCTCTGAGTAAAGCTAGTACAGGATACAATCCATCATCTGGCCTTGGTTCAAAACTTTTTTGAAGTCCTACTGCCTAGGAGAGATTTAAGCACATGCATAAATCTCTGGCTGAAATTAAACGAGACTGAAATGTGTGGAGTTTTCAGGCGGATTGTGCCTTAAATATTTTGTTGTTCTTGTCGGTTTACCTCCCCGATGCAGAGCTTTTTGGGGACGCAGCTTGTTGAAAGTTCAGATAAGCAGTAAAATAAATGCCGCTTGTTGTTAAATTTTTCAAACAGCTCTGGAAAGAGCTTGATCTGTGGAGGGAAGAAATGGCCAAAGGTAAATAAAAATGTGTGGTCCTTGAGAGAGTCATAATTGTGTACAGTCTGCATCCTTTCTCTGTACAGTTTATCCCGATAATTTTGACAACCCCCCCTTCTTTTATATATATGACACGCACACATGGCGCAGGAGTAGATAAAACTGCTGTGTCTCTAATATTATCAGTCGAGGGGAGGTGGGGTGGGGTGAAGAGTAGAATATGGACATCTGTTTAACAATTCCCTTTTGTTGGAAGAATCATAGACACACTGTTGCCTGCCTGTTGCACTCAATCAAAATGAATAAAATGCTGGGTTTCTTTTTTTCTTTTCTTTTCTTTTTAAAAAAAAGAGGGGGAGGGGAGAAAATCAGGCGGAAGAGAGCCTTAAAGTATCTGCTTACACTTTTCTGTTTTAATTTCAGCAGCGTGATGATGAGGGAGAATCCCCTGGGCTTGGGTCAGGGGGGAGGGCCGGGAGATTTCCGTATAACAGTAAAGGGAAGGTTTTGTTTTATTTCCTCGCTACGGGCCCGGGAGAACTAAACAGCAGTCGTAACTAATTGTAGCTCACTTAGGAAAGTCTTAATTAGCGTTTGCCACACATGGTCGCCAGATGTGCTGGACGGGCGGGGGGGGGCATGTGAAGAACAAGCTAACATACTTAAACCTAATAATCTGCCTTTTGTTTTCTGAGCTATTGTGTTGGGGAGGGCAGGAATGGGGAAGGGGGGGGAGAAACCCTGGCTGCTTTTTTGATGCACTCAGTCCCCTGTTGGCTGAATGGAATGCCTTGTCTTCTGTTCCTTCCTAGGGAAACACATGCACAACCCCCCCCAAGTCCCAGTGAAAGGATATTTTTATAGCTATCAGTGACCCATTCTTCTGCTGAACAAGGGGGAAATTATTTGGGACAGGGATGCTGGCGATATGCTGCCCCTGCTGGTCCTTTCAAGGTGGTGAATTTGGTTTCGGGAGGCTTGCAGGCCAGGGGCTGGGGAACATTTTTCTGTTTGAGGGCCACATTACCTTCTGGGCGACTTTTGAGGGGCCACATATGAATGGTGGGTGGGGTCAGAAGTAAAAAGGGGGTGTTGCAACAAATGCAAATTTCACCTTTGTACAGTAGGCTGCTTTCTACACACACACACACACACACACACACACACACACACACACACACCTCTGTCCTCCATTCAGACAGGCAACAGGGATTGGCATAAAGGATACATGCCAGGCAGGCAGGCAGAAACAGAGCCAGTTAAGACATGTGGCCAGGGGAGAGTTTTCAGGGCTAGATAAGAAGATGCTTTGGGGGCCAAATTCAGTTCCAGGACCTGAGGTTCCCCACCCCTGTTGTGGACTCTCAAGATATTGTTTAGGCTCTGAAGATGTCAGCCCAATTAAGCAGAGAAACATTTCCACTATATAAACCAAATAAAAACCCAAGAAGATGAAAGTGTGTGTGTGTGTGCACACATGAAAGGCAAAATTCCACCTTTCTTTAGTGGAAAGAAGTTGGGTTTAAAGCAATATACAAGTACAGTATGTAGGCTCTGTTTGCATATAAATCATAAACCATGGCTTAACATGGCATGCGAATCCGTGTCCATGGTTTATTTCTTGTCAAGCGAAGAATGAATTTAATAATAAGGGTTTGTTTGGAGAGAAATAAACCACGAGAGCTGATTTGGTAATGGTATCTTGCTCTTGCCTCGAGGAAGGAGTGATTTGGCAGCATGCGAAAGTTCTGTTCATTCACATTAAACCATGGTTTGTGGTTTACTGTGACATGTGGACATGGTCATGGACATAAAATATCTGCTGATTAGATAAGCGTGAGAAATTTTGCCAACCTTACTGAAACTGCAATAGGTGCTTCAAACTTCTCTAGGTTTGTTTCCCAGCAAGAGTCTTCCAATTCATTTCAAAGTCCAATTATGTTTTGTGAATCTGCCGCGCCAAAGCTTCTGACCTCTTCGTTTTGGTGGTCAAAGCGAAATTCTTCAGACTGCTTTCGAAATTCTTCAGAAGTTTCACTTGATCTATCATCATCATCATCATCATTATATTAAGTTGCAGAAACACAGCCAGCAGTCTCTTAACTTGCAGGCTGCATTCCCATTCTTCCATTTTTATGTCTAGATAGAAGAGTAGGAATTTGGCCATCTTTGCAGAAGGCCAGGCAAAGGCCATGGTTTGTTTCCAAGTTAAGTTCAAAGTGCTGGTTTTTAGCATTAAATCACTTCATGGTTTGGGATCTTGGTTTGTGAAGGATCCCCTTTCCACAGGTGCCTTGAGGTCATGATTGTTGTTTAGTCTTTCAGTCGTGTCCGACTCTTCGTGACCCCATGGACCAGAGCACGCCAGGCGCTCCTGTCTTCCACTGCCTCCCGCAGTTTAGTCAAACTCATGTTCATAGCTTCGAGAACACTGTCCAACCATCTCGTCCTCTGTCGTCCCCTTCTCCTTGTGCCCTCAAACTTTCCCAACATCAGGGTCTTTTCCAGGGAGTCTTCTCTTCTCATGAGGTGGCCAAAGTATTGGAGCCTCAGCTTCACGATCTGTCCTTCCAGTGAGCACTCAGGGCTGAGGTCATGATTAGACCCACCCAGATAGGTATGGTTGGTGTCCATGTGTAAGAGGATCTTTCCAAACAGCGCCCTCTGCTGACACTGTGGAATAACTACCCGACTAGGCAAGAACACATTTTAGCGAGTCTGAACAAAATCTGATACAGATAATTGAACCTAAGATTGGCAAACATAGAAATGTAGAGAACCTGAAACGGACAAATTCACCCATCCCTGTTCTTCATGCAGGGCTGCCATGTTAACTGAAGGCCCTGAAACTTTTTTTGGAAGTGAAAAGCTCCCCTTACGCTCAGTCAGAGTCCTGATCCATTTGGGCCAGGATTGAATTTTAAATATGGTGGAGAGAGAGCAACTGACAGGAACTATAATTGACAGATTGCTCCCTCCCAAAGGGGTCCCAAGCTATATAAGGCTTAGAGGAACGGGAGGACGTCGTCTTTCTTCTTGCCTCAGGCAACCAAATGTCTTGGGCCACTAGGCTGAGTCCTTCCCAGATTTCCCCCTTGTGAACTCCTTCTCCTTCTTCTCTGCTTCAGAATGAGTCTCTGAATTAGTTGCCAGTCAAAGGAAGGCAAAGTTGGGAGGACAGTCTCCTCAGCGCTGCTTCCCTCAAGCCGCTGTATACTTTCCATTGATTTTGAAGTTCCTCAAATCCTTAACTGGGAGCATCCTTGCGTGGGTTTGACCTTGGGGCTCCAGACTAAGCAGATATTAACTTTAAAGGAAAATTGTCACTCTAATGAAGTCAATTTAATTCCCGCTATTTCAAATATCAGGCTTATTTCCTTTTTAGCCGTGGAGGAACAGACGCTCTGCAGACAATGAAAGCCATTTTAAACTTGCTAAACTCTATGAAATAGATGTGTACTGCTAATTAATGTATGTGTGGAATTGTAATTATGTCATCCTGAGGGATTTACAAAATAGAATCTAGTTAAAATTTGATTCAATCTTCAATCACTCACA
The DNA here is from genome assembly GCA_034642415.1 of Podarcis siculus. NCBI lineage: Eukaryota > Metazoa > Chordata > Lepidosauria > Squamata > Lacertidae > Podarcis > Podarcis siculus. Next base: position 31,550,314 of record JAXCMG010000011.1, read on the forward strand.
GGAGGCGCGCAAATTATCATTCGTTTAGTGCTCTCTGATTTCAGTTCTAAAGGTAATCCAGAAAAGGGGAAAGGTTTTTTTCCCCTTTTTGTTCTCCTTAGAATTATTTAAAGACTAATATCCCTTAATTACTGTATTGTGCCACTAAAGTAGCTACAATCGGGGCAGAGCTAAAAGTTCAATGCTGAGGCAAGAAACCAAATGTGGGCCTCTAAGACTCTCCCCAGGTGACACCATTTCCATGCTCTCTTCCATTGCGTTTGGATCATGGAGACCTGGGTTCAAGTCCAGGTGAGCCATAAAGTTGAGCTTGATCCAGTCTCTCTGCTTTCTTACTCTTCAAATATACTACTCTTCAGCAGGGCTGGGTAACATCCAGCTTTCAACATTGTGATCTATTACCAGCTAACTATTGTGATATACCAATATACGGTATCATGATGTCTGAAATAAGGATGTAACTATGTACCTGTGAACAGTAGGACCGGGCGATATCTGGTTTTCAACTTTCTGATATATCACCAGCTAAACATTGCGATATTCTGATATATCACACTGTCTGAAAAAAGGATGGAGCTACGTAGAGGCACTGGCTGGCTTCACGGTTTTCCCCACATTGTGATTTCATGATATGGACTTAAAACTAGTTTTGGACAATATATTGCCCAACCCTTATACATATCTTGATTCACGATATATTGCCCGGTCAAAAACTATGAAACCGATATCACAATATGGACTTCCAACTGGTTTTGGACGATATATCAATATATCACCCAGATCTGCTCTTCAGAGAGTCTTTCATGGAGAGAAGCCTAGGTCAAACTGACACAGAGCAGGGGTGGAGGAAGGGGGGGTGGTCTGACCCGGGTGTCACCACTGAGGGGGTGACAAAATGCTGGCTGGCACTCACCGCGGGGCCTGCAGCACCACGAGAGCCAGTGAGGCGTAGTGGTTAAGAGCAGTAGTCTCGTAATCTGGTGAACTGGGTTCAATTCCGTACTCCTCCACGTGCAGCTGCTGGGTGACCTTGGGCTACTCACACTTCTCTGAAGTCTCTCGGCCTCACTCACCTCACAGAGTGTTTGTTGTGGGGGAGGAAGGGAAAGGAGATTGTTAGCCGCTTTGAGACTCCTTAGGGTAGTGATAAAGCGGGGTATCAAATCCAAACTCGTCTTCTTCTTCTTCAGCGTGCCTGAGCCACGCATCTCTCCTGGGAGTGACGTGGTAGCTTGGGCGCCCGCAGGTTTAGCACTGCCCCAAATGATCCGCCCGCCACCTTCCCCTCGGTTGTAGGGTGGGCTGAGTGCAAGGAGACAGGCAGACTCCTCGGAGGCCCCGCGGAGCATCCTGCCCGGCTCGCCCTGCCCCACGGGTGGTTGCCCCCCCCCTGGGTGCAGGGCACTCACGCCACCCTAGGCGCTCGATTGGCTTGCTCCACCGCTGACACAGACAGTTCCTTTACTGTAAAACTCCACTTTTGAAGAAGTCCTCCCATGGCTCACACATTTTTAGAAGTACAGCGGTACCTCGGGTTAAGAACTTAATTCGTTCTGGAGGTCCGTTCTTAACCTGAAATTGTTATTAACCTGAGGTACCACATTAGCTAATGGGACCTCCCACCACCGCCATGCCGCCGCCGCACGATTTCTGTTCTCATCCTGAAGCAAAGTTCTTAACCCGAGGTACTATTTCTGGGTTAGCAGAGTCTGTAACCTGAAGCGTCTGCAACCTGAAGTGTCTGTAACCCGAGGTACCACTGTAATCCCACTACATTGCAGTTCAGTGGGATACCTCCCCTCTCTATTATCCTTTAGCACTCATCTAGCAAAACTGGCGTATCATGAAGGAACAGGTAGAAGTGTAAGGTCCGAAGGGATCCCAAGGGTCATCTAGCCCAACCTTCTGCAATCCAGATCCTGCATTTGTGCTGATTTCACTACCATGTTCTTACATTACAACTAGGAACATCAGAGAATTCCGAGAAAAAGCAGAAAAGAAAGCATAAATTGCTGCAGTTTGCATGTTCATCTGTGGTCAGGAACAGAAATCAGTCAAGCAGAAATGATCTATATTCCTTCACTCCATTGCTGGGAAAGTTTTAGGTCTACGAATGATATGTAATTCATGACTTCTTCTTTTTACATTGTTTTGATGTTTACTTACATTGAAGCGGATGTAAATTACGCAAGTCATGTAAAAAGCTACATAAAGGTAAAGGGACCTCCGACCATTAGGTCCAGTCGTGGCCAACTCTGGGGTTGCGGCGCTCATCTTGCTTTATTGGCCGAGGGAGCTGGCGTACAGCTTCCGGGTCATGGGGCCAGCATGACTAAGCCGCTTCTGGTGAACCAGAGCAGCACAAGGAAACGGCGTTTACCTTCCCGCCGGAGTGGTACCTATTTATCTACTTGCACTTTGATGTGCTTTCAAACTGCTAGGGTGGCATCAGCAGGGACTGAGAAACGGGAGCTCACCCGTTGCGGGGATTCGAACCCCTGACCTTCTGATCGGCAAGTCCTAGGCTCTGTGGTTTAACCCACTTAACGTTAAATAGTGGGCAGCAAGATGAATAACAGCGTAACCGGCAGAAACAGAATGTCAGTGGAACAGAAGCAGCACTGGTGACTGCAAAAACATACTGTAATGGAAACTGCTGCCTTTTTATGCCTCTAATACAACATATCCCTACATTGAGGGGACGTGGGTGGTGCTGTGGTCTAAACCACTGAGCCTCTTGGGCTTGCCAATTGGAAGGTTGGCGGTTCGAATCCCTGCAATGGAGTGAGCTCCCATTGTCCTGTCCCAGCTCCTGCCAACCTAGCAGTTCAAAAGCACGCCAGTGTAAGTAGATAAATAGGTACCTCTGTGGAGGGAAGGTAAACGGCGTTTCCGTGTACTCTGGCTTCTGTCACAGTGTCCCATTGTGCCAGAAGCGGTTTAGTCATGCTGGCCACATGACCCGGAAAGCTGTCTATGAAAAAGCGCCGGCTCGCTCAGCCTGAAAGCGAGATGAACGCCGCAACCCCATAGTTGCCTTTGACTGGACTTAACCGTCCAGGGGTCCTTTACCTTATTTTTTTAAAATCCCTACATTAAACACACACACACACACACACACATCCCTGGGCATAAACACACCAGAATCATTTTCCAGACTGGAACTTTTAACTTCTAAGTTGACCCTATGAGTGCAATTGTTTGGAGTCTGATCTAAAACAACATCTTTCCACAGAGAGAATGTGTGTGAGAGAGATGGATGTTCGCAACAGATGCCAACTACATGTTGGGATGACCTATCCAGGGGAGAGGTCCCCAGCAGGAAGTTGACAGAAGCCGAACAGGGGAATGTGAGCTTTAAGTAAGCTCAACACCTCCCCACCGTTCCATCTTCCTCTGCCGCAGCTGCTATATTCTGATTAGAGCTGCTAATGAAATATTATTTAACGTGACATTAATAGCAGATTTGAGGGTTCTTTCTCAGGCTAAAGTGCTATGGAATGTTCAGGGAAGTCTAGAGGATTTCAATAAGGTTAACATAATTTCTCAAGTGGGTTCTAGGCAATCCCTGTTCTCATTTAGGAATGGACAAATCTATCACTTTTGTTTTCTTCTATTTTTTTTTTCCAGCCGTAAGCTCAGTCTCCTCCTCTTTTCCACACCAGTTTGTGGGTATTAAAATAAATAAATAAATAAATAAATAAATAAATAAATAAATAAATAAATAAATAAATCCGCAGGAAAATCTGCAGGCATAGTCTTGTGCATTTCTCCCAATATGCAAATTTTATGCATATTTTTTTTGCCCAATATACACATTATTAATTTATTTATTTATGCAAACGATTTCCTCATATGTAGTGCATTTTTGTACATTTTGGGTTGGAGGGTTACATTACAAAATTCAGAGAAATGTGGCAAATATTAAGAATGCACTCTTGTATTCTGCTTAGAGGCAAAATGCCCATGAAAAGATTCAGGTAGGTAGCCGTGTTGGTCTGACGCAGTCGATATATATATATATATATATATATATATATATATATATATATGTTTGTCCAGTAGCACCTTAGAGACCATAGAATCATAGAATCATAGAGTTGGAAGAGACCACAAGGGCCATCGAGTCCAAGACCAACTAAGTTTGTTCTTGGTATAAGCTTTCATGTGCACACACACTTCTTCAGATACGAATATCTGTAGTTGGTATCTGAAGAAGTGTGCATGCACACAAAAGCTTATACCAAGAACAAACTTAGTTGGCCTCTAAGGTGCTTCTAGACAATTTTTTAAAAGTTTTTTTATATATTTGCCCAGGAAAAGTGTGTGTTCCTTAGATGAATTGTCCAGACGTGTTTCAACTTTAGGTCTTCTTCAGTGGTTGAACATTAGCAATCTAACACATAATAGTGGTTAGTATTTCCTACGGGAGGATGGATCCATTTTTAACCAAATACACCATGTTTTCACTCACCCATGGGCTTCAGTATAAAAACTTCATAACTGGAGTAACTGTAAAACATGTTCAAGATGCTATATATTTAAATGCTGCACAGGAGATTATTTGAATTATTTGAATTATAAAAATACAATATACCAAGATTATACAGATTATACAAGATTATACAGTGCCAATCTTACTCAAGATAAGGCACTTGCTCCTTTAGTCTCTAGGTCCAGTAAGGTAAAGGTAAAGGGACCCCTGACCATTAGGTCCAGTCATGACCGACTCTGGGGTTGTGGCGCTCATCTCACTTTATTGGCCGAGGGAGCCAGCGTACAGCTTGCGGATCATGTGGCCAGCATGACTAAGCCGCTTCTGGCAAACCAGAGCAGCACACAGAAACGCCGTTTACCTTCCCGCCGGAGTGGTACCTATTTATCTACTTGCACTTTAATGTGCTTTCAAACTGCTAGGTTGGCAGGAGCAGGGACCAAGCAACGAGAGCTCACCCCGTTGCAGGGATTCGAACTGCTGACCTTCTGATCGGCAAGTCCTAGGCTCTGTGGTTTAACCCAAAGCGCCACCTGTGTCCATTACAGGCATCTAAAAATGTAAGTGTGGGGGGGGGCATGCACACATACGCATACCCATTAATAATAGGTTTCCCAGTTCAGGAGCATCCCAGACCTTGAGATTTCAGAACCCAAACTTGAGACTTGGCCAGCTCCTGGTGGAGAACAGGAATAATTCTTCCTTTGCATTCACTCCCACCATAGAGCCCTGGCGACAGAGGTTAATTGGGAGAGGGAAGCAGGGGTGTGAAGGAGGGCAGACTCCCCCCCCCCAAAAGTCTATGCAATAATTTTCAGCTGGCTGCTCGCAGGCTGAATTTTTTAAAGCTGTATATATAGTTCTGAATGAATGAATGAATGAATGAATGAATGAAACTCTTGCTCACCTAGAGGGGGCAAGGCAAACCTGGAGACTTCAAGTCAGCCCAGGAAGTCTTGGAATTAAGAAGCCATCCCTCCCAGCTTGGTATCATCTGCTGATTTAATGAACATCCCCTCAATTCCTTCATCTAAGTCATAAAGACCTTGAACAACAATGGGCCCAGGAAAGAACCCTACTTGTCACTTTTTTCCAGGATGACGAGGAACCATTAGTGAGCACTCTTTGGGTTTGGTCAGTCAACCAGCTACTAATCCCCATCTAACATTTACCTCTCCCAGACCACATTCCGCCAACTTCTCCTCAAGAATATCATGGGAGACGCTGTCAAAAGATTGAAATTAATGGACTCTCTGTTCACCTAATTTCCGTGGGTCTGCTTTGAGTATGACTCACATTGGACGCAACCCTACAGTTTTCACATATAGCCTGGCCGAAATAGATACTGCTGCAACTTGGATTTTCCTGGTCACTGTCGCTTGGGTGTGCATGTGTGACTTTGCTACAGCAGTTTATTGTGGAGGAAAGAGTTGTTGTTGCCGCCCCCACCTTCCTGCTGCCTCTCAGCTAAAGAAGAAACTCCCTGTGGCATTTGGGTCCTGTTAAAACTTCTACTAACATCAGGTTGAACACCAGGGCCTAGCATTAGAAGTCAGGCAATGCAGGGCCTCCAATGAACCTGTCCTCCACAGTTTGTCTCCCTGCGGTACAATGCCCCTGGGCAGCCATACAATACCTTCATCCTGACAGCACTTGGCCTCTGTTGAGAGAGAGAGAGAGAGAGAGAGAGAGAGAGAGAGGGAGAGAGACTCCCCAGCAAAATAAGGGGCAGAGTCCATGCAGCTGCATCAGGAGAGGGGGAAAGCATTGCGATTCCATGGACCAGCGACCACAAAGACAGATTTCTCTTGTGCGGCAGTCTTATCCCTTCGCCATTAGCCCATAATTAGCAGGGGAGGGTGTCCTTAAGAAGGGGAGGGGGAAAGAAGATAAAAGAGGGGTGCAGGGGAGTTGGGAGTTGTGGGAGGAAGGCAGAAGATGGGGACTAGTTGGGATTATCACTGTTCCGTCTCCCAGGTCCAGCGACAATGCAGCTACAATGGGCAGCTTTGAGAACCGCATATGCTCTTCCTTCCGAGGGAGTTGATTAAGCGAGTCCGGATGAAATTGAAATCCTGTGATTTGACCTTTGTCTGGCCTGGGAGGGCTGCAATTCGCATAACAATTTCCTTTTGTTCTTTGTTTGGCGTTATTAATCCAACATGAGCCTCGAATTAATCAGGGGTAGTGTGTTGTTGCATTCCGCTCCCCCCTTCTCTCTCTCTCTCTCTCTCTCTCTCTCTCTCTCTCTCTCTCTCGTCTGTCTTTCTTTCTTCTAATTCACAGCTCCACTGCCTGTGTCTTTTTTAATTAAGGCCGAACGATAGCAGGCCGTAGCCCCCTGATTGCAGCACTTACCAACCACACATTGAGGGATGAAGAGGCTAAATAAGCAGTATGAGATTACTCTGAGGCTCCGTTTAATTGTTTTCTTCTTCCTTTTAAGTTAAAGAGAGAGAGAGGGAGCACATTGAACAAGAGCATTGTGAATCCCAGGACTAGGGGAGTATTTCCTTTATTGCGGGTGTGTGTGTGTGTTTGTCTTTGTCTCAAATTGGGGCGGGAGGGGAGGTTAGGGCGGTTACAGTGTGGAATTCTGAGCCCTAATGGCTTAAGGGTTTGTAAAATTGATGGCTTCAAGTCAGTGATTTAAACCACCCCATCTCCATCACAGAAGTGCGGCCAGGGCGGAACAGGATGCAAAGGGGAAGAAAACAAATGGTTGGACATTTAAACTTTGCTCGGCTACATGCGTTTGTTTGTGGTAGCACTGACACACATGTGGCCCCTCTTTGCTCTCTTTTCCTGCAGAAGATAAAATAACAGGAGGCCATATCTTGATGGAGAACTGGTGGTTTAGGGCCTGCTCAATGGAAGCCCTCACAGAACGTGGCCTCTGGAGGGAAATGTTTCATCCGCTGACTCCCACCCTGTGGCCACTCAGTCCTGTGCATGCCCGGCCACGTGCTGGAGGTCCCATATTGCAAATGCTCAAAAAGTGTGAGGCGAGTTCTGCTTGCTTTGTGGTGCCAAAGCAAAATAAAGCAATCCTGCTTATATAAATTCATGGGCTATTGATGGCTGTGCTCTGCCTCTTCAGTTGAAGATAACAGTACTTCTGAATCCCAGTTGATGGAAAACACAGGCAGGGAGAGAGCTTTTGAGCCCAGGTCCTGTGTGAGAGTTTCCCACAGGCATCTGGTCGGCCTCTGTGAGAACAGAACGCTGGACTAGATGGACCATTGGCCAGAACCAGCAGGCTTCTCCTTATGCTATTTCATTGCTTTCACTAAAGAGCCTTGGGAAGGGCCGTAACTCAGTGGAGGAGCATATGCTTTTTATGCAAAGGTCCCCAAGTTTAAGCAGTGGTAGATACATGTTAAGTTGTGGGTGAACATATCAGACGACACAGCAATTCTTCAGACAGCTCTTGTTTATTCACAGGCCAGAACAGAACTGAACTTGAGGGTTCAGCCAGCCTGCTTATATAGAGCTCAACTACAAAGCAACAGTAACAACTTTCTGTAACTATCCAATCACTGAACGTCACTTTCAATTCCTTATTTGCATATGTGGACCTGAGTGAAAACTATCTACAGTATCCCCCTGCTGGCCTAGGGTGAGAACCTCAGTACATAACAATACAAGTGAGATGAGCAGGTGGAGAGAGAGAGAGAGAGGTCCCAGTCTGAAATCCTGGAGAGCTGCTGCTGGTCATTGTGGAGAATACTGAACAAGATGAACTAGTGGTCCTACAATCCCCTGAACCACCACCCCCTGTGATGGCTGGGCCTGTGGCCCCGTTAGATTTCCCTTCGGAAGATTAAGTGAGTGAGTTTTCCTTCTCCTTGTGTTCTGACTTTGCCTAGCACAGAGTTGGGAACCTGTGGAGCAGGCAACGATGGGACTGCAGCTCCCGTCGTTTATTTATTAAAATTACACGTACGTCACCTTTCATTTCTTAGAACCACCAAGGCAGTTTACAAAGCAAACGACAGCATGTAATGGAATATAACCATTCACGTGTTCGTTGGTTTATTTATACATTCTGCCTTTTTGCCCCAAAGGGCCCACCAAGTTTGTGAGCAGATTAATACATAAAACTGCAGTAAATGCAAATACAGAAATACAGCAAGTCAATAAAAATAGAAACAGCAAAATCCTGACACAATCTGTATACGTTTTGTGAGCTGCTTTCATGCTCTCGCCACAAGCGGAGCTCACCGGCCCCCCACCTTGAAGCCAGGATGACTCACCTGCACCTGCCCCCCTCAGGCTGTTGCAGTCTCTCACCTAGGAGCAAGCCCATCAGCACCCAGTGGCCCAAGGGGAATGCCCTCACTCTTAAACAGGTAAAGGTAAAGGACCCCTGGCAGTTAAGTCCAGTTGCGAATGACTCTGGGGTTGCGGCGCTCATCTCGCTTTACTGGCCAAGGGAGCCGACGTTTGTCCGCAGACAGTTTTTCCGGGTGGCCAGCAGGACTAAGCTGCTTCTGGCGAACCAGAGCAGCGTGCGGAAACACCGTTTACCTTCCCGCCAGAGCGGTACCTATTTATCGACTTGCACTGGCGAGCTTTCGAACTGCTAGGTTGGCAGGAGCTGAGACTGAGCAACGGGAGCTCACCCCATCATGGGGATTTGAACTGCTGACCTTCCGATCGGCAAGTCCTAGGCTCAGTGGTTTAGACCACAGCGCCACCCACATGCCCTCACTCTTATCACACCTCAAAGGGATCCCTTGGAGTTGGTCCATCAGGGCCACCCCACTGGAGCTGGTCAACCAATAGTTGCCTTCTGCCCATGGCAGCCTAGACTTCTCCTTGGAAATAGCTACAGGTGTGGTGACGTTCTTACTGTTGCGGTCTGCAAGTAGATCTAGCTGGCTGAACCTTCTGGCTCCTTACCAGGCTGCTGTTCTCCATGTGCAAACACAATGAAGAAGGACACTCTGTGTGTCCTAAAGCTCATATTCACCCATGTGCTACCAATAGTCCTGTTAGTGGTGTGCCGCTGGGTTCTGTCCTGGGCCCATTGTTGTTCAGCATCTTTATAAATGACTTGGATGAAGGACTGGAGGGGGTGCTCATCAAATTTGCAGATGACACCCAGCTGGGAGGGGTAGCTAACACCGCAGAAGACAGAATCGGGATTCAACATGACCTTAACACAGGCTTCCTCAAACGCGGCCCTCCATATGTTTTTGGCCTACAACTCCCATGATCCCTAGCTAGCAGGACCAGTGGTCAGGGATGATGGGAATTGTATTCTCAAAACATCTGGAGGGCCGAGTTTGAGAAAGCCTGCCTTAACAGATTGGAGAACTGGGCCAAAACTAACAAAACGAATTTCAATATTCTTAAATTATATTTTGTATTCTTAAATTATTGTTGTTGTTTTTAATTAGTGATAATGTTATTGTTTTATCATTTTTGTAAACTGCTTTGATGGGAGTGTGTGTTTTTACAATCAAGCGGTGTATAAATTTTAAATAATAATAATACTCAGAGTAGATCCGCTGAAAGCAATGCTAACAGGTCCATTAATTTCAATGGGTCCACTCTGAATAGTTGAATGCAAGCCTTTGCATGCAGAACAGATGTTCTACCAATGAGCTGCCTCCTTCCTTCACCTGCAGAGAAGAGCTATGGGAGGGAAGTGGCCAGCAGGGGCAGTGGTGATCTGCACTCTTCTCCCATGCTCTTTGTATATGTTTGTGCTATACTCCTCACCCATCCTCCCTTTTAATAACTCCCCTCCCTGGTTTCCTATATGATTGGGGCAGAACCACGTTCAAACATTTGGGTCTGCAGTTCATTTAATTTATTTCATAAAATCTATACTCTGCTTGAGTGCAAAAACAAAAGCGCCAAACCTCAATGTAGTTTACAAAAAGCATAAAACAGTGAAATCATTGCAACACTTTAGAACATTTTTAAAAAATACAATAAAATAAACAATTAGCTAAAAACCAGATTGAAATCCATATCAACTTTCTATGAGTATGGAAATGCTTGCCTAAACATAAATCTTTTTAGCAGTAGCAGACCCTCCAAGTGTCCCTATTTTCCAGGGACATCCCTGATTTACAGAAGCCATCCCAGTTTCTGATTTGATCCTGGAATGTCCCACTTTTCCTTAAAAGGTAAAGGTAAAGGTACCCCTGCCCGTACGGGCCAGTCTTGACAGACTCTAGGGTTGTGCGCCCATCTCACTCTAGAGGCCGGGGGCCAGCGCTGTCCGGAGACACTTCCGGGTCACGTGGCCAGCGTGACAAAGCTGCATCTGGCGAGCCAGAGCAGCGCACGGAAACGCCGTTTACCTTCCCGCCAGTAAGCGGTCCCTATTTATCTACTTGCACTTTGACGTGCTTTCGAACTGCTAGGTTGGCAGGCGCTGGGACCAAGCAGCGGGAGTGCACCCCGCCGCGGGGATTCGAACCACCAACCTTTCGATCGGCAAGCCCTAGGTGCTGAGGCTTTTACCCACAGCGCCACCCGCGTCACTTTTCCTTAGGATGTCCCTATTTTCATTGGAGAAATGTCGGAGGGCATGGAGTTACCCAACCCTGCAAGCTGTCCGAAGGCAATCCTGTATAGGGAAGTTTTTTTTAAAAAAAATGTTTAATGTTTTATTATGTTTGTATATATGTTGGAAGCTGCCCAGAGTGCTGGGGCAACCCGATAAGATGTGTGGGGTATAAATAGTAAAATTATATTTCTGGAATGAGACGTCCCTATTTCCATCGAAGAAATATTGGAGGATGTGCAGTAGCCAAAAAGAGTACACAAAGGCGCATGCTGGATATCAATAGGCAGCGAATAGTAATAGTAATTTATTATTTGTACCCCGCCCATCTGGCTGGGTTTCCCCAGCCACTCTGGGCAGCTTCCAACAAAGATTTAAAACACATTAAAATGTCACACATTAAAAACTTCCCTGAACAGGGCTGCCTTCAGATGTCTTCTAAATGTTAGGTAGTTGTTTATCTCTTTGACATCTGGTGGGAGGGTGTTCCACAGGACGGGCGCCACCACCGAGAAGGCCCTCTGCCTGATTCCCTGTAGCTTTGCTTCTTGTAGTGAGGGAACTGCCAGAAGGCCCTCGGCACTGGACCTCAGTCTCCGGATAGAGCAGTGGGGGTGGAGACGCTCCTTCAGGTATACTGGGCAGAGGCCATTTAGGGCTTTAAAGGTCAACACCAACAAAGGTTTGGTGATGCCATGGTAAACGACCGATTTCTTACAAATGCAGAACAACAGTTCCAATTCTGCAGATCAGAGCAGTTAATAAGTGAGGATTTATGGAGTAGTTGTCTTCTCTAGCTGGGCCTAAGAACAGGTAGAGACCCTACCTGTTAGGAGGGGGAGCTGCTGGTTCAAAAATCCCTCCCGCTATGAATTCCTAAATAGTATTGGGGAAGTCCACATCTCTCATCCTCAGTCCCCCGCACTCACACCTGCAATATGGGGATCATCTAGGGCTGCTGTAATGGTTGCTACAACACTCTGGAAAGTCAAAAGTGTTATATAAGTTTGCTTTGTTTTTTGTTTTGTTTTGTTTTGTACTAGTAGTATGCAGGGCTTTTTTGAAACCAGAACTCCCCAGCACTCTCAGGTGGATGCCATTGCCATTCTAAGAAAACAAGGGAGGCATTCATGACTATTTCTGGCACCTCTTTTTCTAGAACAATAGCACTACTATTATGGTTGGTAACAGTTATGAGTATGGTCATCTTCTTTTGTATAGTCCATCTCCATCTAAGTACAAGATAATGAAATATCAAAATTCCCACTTAGCCCTAGTTTCCATGGCTCCTCTTGCCCATTTAAGTCATGACTTTTATTCTTCAAGCTGAATGCAGCTGGATCTAATGAGGAACATCTTTCCTGACTTCTATTTGGATTTTTACATAGGTTCACTCTGTCCTGTATGCAGCTCCCCACATTCCCAGTTTAACTACAGCTATGTACCCATCGTTCATTCAAAACACACTTGGTCTAAAGGTAAAGGTAAAGGTACCCCTGCCCGTACGGGCCAGTCGTGTCCGACTATAGGGTTGTGCGCCCATCTCACTTAAGAGGCCGGGGGCCAGCGCTGTCCGGAGACACTTCCGGGTCACGTGGCCAGCATGACGAAGCTGCTCTGGCAAGCCGGCACCAGCGCAGCACACGGAAACACTGTTTACCTTCCCGCTAGAAAGTGGTACCTATTTATCTACTTGCACTTAGGGATGCTTTCGAACTGCTAGGTGGGCAGGAGCTGGGACCGAAAGACGGGAGCTCACCCCACCGCAGGGATTCGAACTGCCGACCATGCGATCGGCAAGCCCTAGGCACTGAGGTTTTACCCACAGCGCCACCCGCATCCCACTCACTTGGTATATCCCTCACCAATAATCCTGGGAAATGTAGCTCACCAGGAATTGCAGCTCTGTAAGGGGTAAACTACTATTCCCAGGATTCTTGTGGAAAGGGAAGTGCTTAAAATGTATTTTATATGTATGGTGTGCATCCGGCCTAAGAAAATTTCTAGAATTGTTTTCTGAATAGAAGCATCCACAGTATTTAAGTTCCTCCTGTTTATTCGCCGCTTTCTTTCCCTCTTTAACCATACAAATATGTGCAGTACTACCACACTGCACAAAAGGGGGAGGTGACCGTAAATATAATCACATCAAGATTATTTTTGTGCGGTGTTTTTCCAGCGCACACGTGAAATCGCAGGCATGGGTAAGAAACACCATGGAAAAATAATCTGCATGCAATCCTATGAACCTGCAATCGTATGTACAATTGCACCAACAATGCAATGTGTTTGTGGTGTTTCTGAATCAGTGCATGCTGGTGCGTACATGCATTAGTAAAACCTAAAACAGAAAGACTATTGATGCAATCATATCTGTGATCAATAAAGTTTGCTCTTTTTGCAGTGGTTTGATCAATGAGCACGTAAGCATAATATGGAAGAGAGGCAAGGCATGAATTAATTGTGGAAGGAACTGGAAAGCTATAACACAGGAAGCTACCTTATACTGAGTCAGGCCATTGGCCCATATACCTCAGTATTGTCTACACTGGATGGTAGCAGCTCCTCGGGGTTTCTGGCATGGGTCTCTTCCAGCCCTACTCGAGGATTGAACCTGGTACCTTTCGCACGCAAGACAGATGCTTTGCCACTGAGCTATGGCCCTTTCGTACAAACTGCACATATATGGCATTCTGAATAAAATTCAGAACTTTAGGAAAAATGGAACAGTGGTGGGATTTCCAATGCGCCAGTTCCATTTTGGGAATAAGTCCGAAATCCAGGGAGAAATCCAGATGAAAGCAATTTCCGATGCACCCCTTGTTGAATCTCAGCTAGGCAAACCTCAGGACACTAGCTGAACATTTGCTGTGGTTTTGAGGCCTGACAACAGGGTAACTAATTTTAGGTTCTGCAATGTGGCGAAAAAGGCTTTTCATGTGTAGGCATCGCCCCCATTGATTGCAACCTAGATGGAGTTATTCTTATACAAAGGCTACAAGCGTAGAGCTCCGTTGTGGCAAAGTACTGAATAATGTCTTTCGGGAACAAAGATCCAGAGGAGGTGGAATGATTTTTGTAAGAGATAGTTAATATTATTGTGTTTTTTAAAAGTGGGAGAGGGGCGCATGCCAGAGTTGATTGCAGAGATGCATAACTAGAGACTTAGACCTATTATCTGAATGGAATAGTAATTTTCCCCCAAACGTACTGTGTTCGTTTGGCAGGTGCTCAAAACCCTGCCCATCAATTTGGAATACATCTTTGCCCCCTTGCAAAAAAGGGGCTTTGTTTTTTTTCTGCTTCTTCTGAAGTGTATGTGAGAATTTAGGTGAAATTCTCAAGGGTGTGAGTGCTTTGGTTCTTACTGGATCGATATGCGGCATCCAAGGAGTGGTTGTGTCTACCTTTTTGACAATCTGTGTTCCCCTTCCAGTATTCTGCAGCCTCCCCAGCTGCCCACACCTCCTGCCAGTGTATGGGATGATTGTTACATCCTCCTGACTAAGGATGGAGGTCAGATTTTATCCAGTTTGCGTTCAAAGGTGACCCTACCAAATTCACGCTTTCTGAAAGAATGTGCGAACTGATGCAAAACTGCCCTTCAAAATTCACCCTTCTCTGAATTTTGCAATGCTGTACTCCACTCAAGTAATGGGTCCCAAAATGCATATACTGTGGTAAAGCATGGATAAAGATGCACACATTAATAAAAATAACATACCGGAAAAGTATTATATGGGTTTCTTTAGAAGGAAGGGTGGGACGATATTACAACCAGTCAGTCAGTTAATAAAATTCGTATTGTACCCTATATCCATAGTTCTCAAGGTGGTTCACAACATAAAATTTCAATATAAAAAACACAAAATACATAACAAAAAAATATAAACAAAGACAACCCGATAACCCCCTCTTCCACAGTACATTTAAAAGGGTATTGGATGTCAATCAGACAAAGTCCTGGTTATATATATGCAATACATGGATAAATTATAATAGGGGAAATTGTTTTGCAAAAATGTGCCTATTCAGAGAAATTTGCACTAAAATGGTGATAAATTTTCAAGAGGTTTTTTTTAAAAAAAGAACAATAACAACATACTTATCGATGTATAAATGTGGAAAAATGAACTTTTGATTGGAAAAACGAGAAACCGAGAAAAACCAAAATGGGCAAAATTTTTCATTCCTAGTCCTGACACCATCTCTCATGGCCTTTCCAGCATAGGCTGCTGTGGAGGTTGCATTTGGGGTACTTGAAAGTGGAGCAACTGAAAAAAAAATTGAAAGGACTTCTCTTTTAGGTTTTTAAATAAAAATAATTATAATTGTACCACTCTCATGTGCTCCAAGTGGGCTTTGAAGTGCAGGGATGTATTGGGCACTTAACACATGCCTCTTTGTGCACCTCCAGACTTAGCACAGTTGGTAGGGCACGCGTCCCTTAATCTCAGGGTTGTGGGTTTGAGCCCCATGTTGGGCAAAAGATTCCTGCATTGCAGGGGTTGGACTAGATGATCCTGATGGTCCCTTCCAATTCTTCTATGGTTCTGTGACTCAGCAAAAAAAGGGACAAGCGTTATTGGCATGGCATTAGTTCATTTCATAGAGAGTTATCTAAGAAAGTGATTATACCTCTGAATGTGCAAAGCAAGAAATGAAACATATAAAGCTCCTCTTGAGACTTGGCCTTGGTGGAATGAGTTCAGATCTGAAGTTAGGAAGTGGGAGTTATGGGTACATGAGGAATTTGATCTTGGTCACTGGTAGGCTGGAAAGCAGGGAGACGAACAGTAGGTGGCGCTAGAGCCAATGTCAGCCAGAGTCAAAGCCGGTGAGAAATGGGACCAGCTAATTCCAGTTTTGTTCCCATTCTCCTCCTTGCTAAATTGTACAGAGACAACATTAACACTAAGGAGAAGGAAGCTGATAGGAACTGAACTGTTTGTATGTAAGAAGGCAAGCAGATGTGGGCTAGCTGAAAACAAGCTTAAGCTGGTGGGACAATTTCTGTCTCCAGTGATCTATATGTATTCCAGTATGAGCTGGCCTGATCTACAGCTCCGAGACTAATGTACAGGTTGGAACTTAGTTATCAAACAGCTTGCACATTTCCCCAATGCTCCAGTGTTCAATTCAAACATCAAAATATAAATATAAATAATAATGAGCTGCCAATTAACAATTAACTATACATTCCAATAAACACCCCCCGACAAAAACCTAAAACCACCAATTTGCAACACCCACCCCAGCCCATGAAATAAAAGCTTAAAAAATAATAATACTCAGCCAGCCATTTAATGCATTTTTCTCCCAGTCCAGTCAATAAGGCATTGTTAAATGTAGCTAAGCAACAGTCCTCCCAGTGCAAGCAGTTCTTATGTTGAGGGCTTCCTTCCTGCTACCCATCAGCCCAGGTAGAACCCTTAGATGCAGAGGTAGGATAGAGGCCTTGGTGGCAAAAGATACATTCATGTGGCTACTGATTTCAGCTTTTTGGGATACTAATTTAGGTATCTTGGTCCAGTTCCCACATGCATATTCTTCCCTGCAGGGTTGAGCGCTGAGTTTCAGGTATGTGTGGGTCAGGTGTGTAGAACCTTTGACCTTCCAGACGATGCTGAATGACCTCCATCAGCCCCAGAAAGCATGGCCAATGGCCAGAGATGATGAGAGATGTCATTCAGCAACATCTACAGTGCCAGAGGTTCCACACACCTGGAGCAGGCCATCACAACATGCAGTATTGCAAGCAGAGTAATAATACAGTGGTACCTCGGGTTACATATGCTTCAGGTTACATACGCTTCTAGTTACAGACTCCGCTAACCCAGAAATAGTACCTCAGGTTAAGAACTGCTTCAGGATGAGAACAGAAATTGTGCTCTGGCGGTGCAGCGGCAGCAGGAGGCTCCATTAGCTAAAGTGGCGCTTCAGGTTAAGAACAGTTTCAGGTTAAGAACAGACCTCCAGGACGAATTAAGTTCTTAACCTGAGGTACAACTGTAGTAGTAGTAATAATAATAATAATAATAATAATAATAATAATAATAATAATATATTTATACCCCACCCATCTGGCTGGGTTCCCCCAGCCACTATGGGTGGCTTCCAGCAAAATATTAAAGTACAATAATTCATCAGAAAATAAAAGCTTCTCTAAACAGGGCTGCCTTCAGATGCTTGGTCTTCATCAAGTGTAGAAGGAGCAAGTGATATATATGCATGTATATCTTTACCAAAGGGATGTGGGTGGCGCTGTGGGTTAAACCACAGAGCCTAGGGCTTGCCAATCAGAAGGTTGGCGGTTCAAATCCCTGTGACAGGGTGAACTCCCGTTGCTCGGTCCCAGCTCCTGCCAACCTAGCAGTTCAAAAGTACGTCAAAGTGCAAGTAGATAAATAGGTAGCACTATGGCGGGAAGGTAAATGGCGTTTCCGTGCACTGCTCTGGTTCACCAGAAGCGGCTTAGTCATGCTGGCCTGGAAGCTGTACACCGGCTCCCTCAGCCAATAAAGCAAGATGAGTGCCACAACCCCAGAGTCGGCCACAACTGGACTTAATGGTCAGGGGTCCCTTTACCTTTACTATATCTTTACCAAGCCTCCTCTCTCTCTCTCGTTCTCTCTCCATAGCTCCTCCACGTTGCATTATCTCCCAGTGATTCCACCCCCTCCCCATTTCACCTTGCCACCTTCTCCTCCCTCCTCCTTACTTGAATGGCACCCTTTGATGTCGCACCAGAGAATTCTGTTGGCTAACAATCTGGAAGCTTGCTTCGTTGGAGCTAACCAACAGAGGACAAGAAATGCAATCCATCATATTTCATTAACTAACTGCTGTCCTGTACAGCTGCCCTTTTTTTTTTTTTTTGATGCCCATGCAGCATACTGACAGGAATCACAAAGATATGTGTGATTAAGACCCAGTAATAATACTTCCCAGCAACCCCCACTTTCATTGCATTGCATTGTAAGTAACCTTTCTGGGGTCTGCTTCTATATAAGCTCCACTTTGGCTCGAATACATTTTTTTTTCCCTTTTCTCCTCTTTTTTTTTTACTACTCTGTATATACAGTGTATTAGCGCAATGGAGATCATTATGTGGCCTGTATTTGAGTCATTTTTATTTAAGATGCCAAACAATAAGCTGTTGATTGGGAGAACAAGAGGCGAACAATAATGTTCTGTGTCACATAATACACCACCATTTTCCAGCTTTGCTGTAGAAGGGCCCTCTTTATTGTTTTTGTATAAAAATGGTTCTTAGGAGGAGGAATATTTTGCTGAGGTATGTCATTATTTTGCAAATTTCTATTATCTCATCATGTTGTCTTCATTGTAAATTGCAGCTAATTAGGAACCTAGTTAGAGCCCCAGCTTTGAGGCTGGCTTTTTGTGAACAGAGAACCCACCGATTACCGCACTACAAGAGAGGAAGGGAGAGAAAAAGGAGATTAATCTGGTTACCTAGGCGACTCTCGCTTCCATCTGCAAGGAACAATACATTTTTGTTTCCTTGGCTCCGTTCAGATCTGTTTTGTTTAGGGGAGAGAGAGAGAGAGAGAGAGAGAGAGAGAGAGAGAGAGAGAGAGAGAAGGGGAACCTAGCCCGTAACAATGCTGAATTCTGTCTCGCCCCAGCTTACTGGCTTCGATTCCTCTGCAAGTTTGGGGTCTCAGGGGAGTGGAAAGATGAAAGAGATAAGCTCCGAAGTTGTCAAAGGTTGTGACCTTGCCACACAAAGCCAGCAGTTTTACTTCTAAATCCCCTTCTCCCGAAAAGCACTTAATGAAATAATATACTGTGCTTCTCAACACCCCGTAGTCTTTATTAAGCAGCAAGGCCCCCAAGATAGTGAATTTAAAGAGTCATTTAAAACTTCTGACATGAGCATTCCTAGATGAGGCTTCGGCATGTAGTAGTGGTACCCACCACTCAGTAACAGTGGATGCAACTCCCCACCCCTGTGTCCTATAAGCAGTGAAGGCCCCTTTCCTGAATTTGGGCAGGTTTCACACATAAAGGTGTGACGCCTGTTCCCAACGTCTGTTGGGAACATGTGGACACGAGTTGTTTTCAACCCCCTTTCCAGCCTCCAGTCACCATAGTTTCTCTTTATTTTAATTGAGAAAATTTTCCCAAAGGCTGCATCGGCCAGAATGCGGCGTCTGTTAATGCCCTCCTTATTTACTCTCGGAGAAAAAGGCTGGAGGTCGTAATGGAAGCTGACCGGGCCTAGCTAAAAGGCTCAGGAGGGCTTGCGAGTTCACCAAAGGAATTGACTAAGCCCACGTTTTCCTGATAAGCATAATGGTTTCTCCAGGTGTTATGCCATCCTGGATAACAGCTTCCCATCTGATACCGCTATGAACGGTGACGTAAAGTCACAAAAAATGTAGCAGTTGCTGTGGTTCGCTTATCTGAGCTTCCCCAGCAAGGTGTGCGCTGATCAAACCAGAAGTATTGGGTTAAAGGTCTATGCAACTTTTTTGCTTTCCGTCGCATCAAGACAGCGGATTATGTATTACTCTCTCTCTCTCTCCCCTCCCCCCCAATTTTCCCATATTTGTAAGCACTGTCTTCATGGCAGAGCATGGAGTGGAAAATCACAAAGAGCAAACATTGTTAGCATTTGTAAAGCACGCACATTTGGGAGAGTGCAACTTAACTGAGAAGTTCAGGATGGTTGGCAAAAAGGCATGGGCAAGTCTTCCATTAAATATGAAGATAAGGACATTTCCACACCCTGCTGTTGTTTTTTTCTGGGGATGCTGCCAAACGATTTTTCAAACGTTCTAGAGAACTGTCACAGGGGGACCTTGTGGTCTCTCAAAAAGGTCTCAGCTCATGGAAACAATTGACGACCCTACACATGCATCCTTGTGTTGTAACATGGGAACAGTGATTAAGCAAGATGTGCAGCCCCAACTCCATGCTGCCGCCCCCCCTCATTTTAAAAAGAAGTATATGTCAATTCATGTGCTAAAACAATAGGTGACTGTAAATTTAACTTACCATAAAGGTAACTTGCCTATTATTATTTATATATTGAATTTCAGAATTTTGGTTCCAGTGTTCATCATTTTCTTAAATCATCATTTTCTTAAATAATTACATACACTCTTTGCTCTTTGTTGGGTGCTTTGGAATCTTCAGAACATTAGTAACAAGTGTGTGTGTGTGTGTGTGTGTGTGTGTGTGTTTTAAAAAATAAGTTGCAATGCAATCCAAACCATGTCTACTTAGGAAATAGGAACTTCAGATCATAGGGGAGATGATCTCAATGGAGATGTGGAAGTCTGTTCTTAACCTGAAACTGTTCTTAACCTAAAGCACCAGTTTAGCTAATGGGGCCTCTTGCTGCCGCTGCTGCACGATTTCTGTTCTCATCCTGAAGCAAAGTTCTTAACCCGAGGTAATATTTCTGGGTTAGTGGAGTCTGTAACCTGAAGCGTATGTAACCCGAGGTACCACTGTATACAAATCTATGGTGCAGCTGCATTTGGAATACTGTGCGCAATTCTGGTCAAATATCAAAAGGGATATTATAAAACAGAAGAAGTCTCAGAAAAGGGCAGCCAAAATGATCAAGAGGGTGGAGCAACTACCCTCTGAGGAAAGGTTGCAAAATAGGGGCCGTTTTAATTTAGAGAAAAAGGTGAAGAGAGAAGTCCTCAAAAGGACTTAATCATGCCTCACTTAGTTGATAATAATAACAATAATATTGAAACACACACACACATACAAATCTTTCCAGTAGCACCTTAGAGATCAACTAAGTTTGCAATTGGTATGAGCTTTTGTGTGCATGCACACTTCTTCAGATCTGAAGAAGGTATCTGAAGTAGTAAGAAAAACTGGCTAATAAATTTAATTAAATTATAATGATACCTCGGAGATTCATGCAAAGGAGGTGCCCCACCAGTGAGCTATGTTCCTTCCCCAAACAGGATTATGTGACATTCATCCTTGTGGCTTGCATTTGGTGTGTAGTGTCTGGATGGGTATAGATAAAAGGAACTTGCTGTTGCCTGGTCAAGGAAGGAGTACTTTATCAGTACTGCCTCCTCTCAGGCCCATTTAATGCACAGAAGCTCAGCAGACCATTGAATTTTATTTCAGCATCCTTGAGGGGCAATGGCCTAGTTTAGTGGGTGCAAGGCAAAGCATATGTAGAGTTCTCTCCACTCACTGACCCTTGGCATTTATCCTCTGAGGCAACTGCTCCGCTCTGCCACATGCTAGGGCCGGCCCTGTTTCTGAGGCACTTCAGTCTCTAGCTACAGTTCAAAAAACTCTGGCTCCAGCAACTGACCTCAAGGATCCTGTATTTCAATAACTCCAGACCTGGATCAAGACGTGGTTGCCTTCCTATAGCCTGCCCGAGAGATTTTACCAGTCTCTTTAACTCATGATTCTCCTGGACTTCTGTGTAGCCTCAACATGGCACAGATCCTCCTCAGCAGTCTGGCAGATTAATGTGATAGGGTGTTCTAAATCATCACATCAGAACTCTTGTGTGTGGATTACCGATGTGTTATCATGCTCTGGTTGGCAGAGTTACCATGTGGGTCCTTTTGATGTTTCATTCTGGATAATGCTGTGTTTTCAAACAGCTGATGACAACCCGATGAGGCAGATACCTAGCGTCGTTTTAATTTTATGCTAACTGTGCCGGGTCTGTGTGTGAAGAAGAGTGCAGTTAATGTATTGAGCTCTCCCTTTAACACCACTCAGAAGGATTCCCCCCTTTACGTGCTCACTTGCACACATACACGTATGCACGGAGCCATCTGTTGTGAGCTAGCTAGCAAAGGCAGGGAGGGAGACACCTGTGTGCCAAATACGCACCAGCTGTGTGTTCTAATCCCCCACTAGACCGAAACACATGTCAGCGGATTGGCAAACGGAAGACTCTAGTTAAACCTACAAAGCACAATTTATTTATTTGTTCCCCTTCATGTCTCCTCCATTTCTGTCCATTGTTCTCCACTGCTTTTTGAGGCATGTTTCCCAATTTGTCTTTGATCTTTGCATCCTCATGTGCATTCCTAAATGCATCCATGTGCATGGGAGCCTCATGTGAGATGAGCATGCTTTGGGTTGATGCTTCAGCCCCTGTAGCTTCTCTGGGCTGCTTTCTATCGCTGGAAGCCAAATTCCCACGTTGAGCTTCTCAAAGCTTAAAAAGGTAAAGGACCCCCGAGAGTTAAGTCCAGTCGCGAACGACTCTGGGGTTGCGGCGTTCATCTTGCTTTACTGGCTGAGGGAGCCAGCGTTTGTCCGAAGACAGTTTTCCGGGTCATGCGGCCAACACGACTAAGCTGTTTCTGGTGAAACCAGAGCAGTGCACAGAAACGCCGTTTACCTTCCCACTGGAGTGGTACCTATTTATCTACTTGCACTTTAATGTGATTTTGAACTGCTAGGTTGGCAGGAGCAGGGACTGAGCAACAGGAGCTCACCCTGTTGCGGGGATTCGAACCGCCAGCCTTCCTGCGTCCCAATCCACCTGGGTGTGAGTCAAGTCTTCATGTTATAGTTTCCCAATTCACAGTGGGACAATTACTGAGAAGGCTGAGGAATGGAGGAGCTTGGAGGAATGGGTGGACCTGGTGAGTTTTGCTCCCTCCCTGTGTCATGGACTGGCTGGAGTCACAGGAGTGGAGGGAGGCACCAGCTGGGGAACCCCCTAGGAACCCCCCAGGGGAAGAAGGCTCAGAGCCAGGGGGTTGGTGGTGGATGAGTGGTCAGAAGTACAAGCCTGTTAGAAGCAAGTGTCAGAAACTGGAAGGTCAACAGGGTTTAGTGAGCAGGAGGAGTCTGTGGCAGAGTGCAGTTCAGACTCAGAAGCTGAAGCAGAGGCTGGAGAGAACAGGAGTCAAGAGGCTGCTGATGAATCCTGTGTCTCCCCCTCCTGCTGTAACCAGCTCCATGCCGCCGCCGCCACCCCAGTCTCCGAGAATGCACAGAGAAATGAAAAGAGCAGAACAGTGATTTGTGGTGTGCAGAAACAGATTAAGACTGCTTGGGGAAAACCCAGGAGAGGAGGGGCCTTAGAGAGGGGTGGGAAAGCAGGAACCTTCAGTCCTCACAACTGTGGCATCAGGACAAGGCCTCCTAGGAAGGGTTGCTGCGACCACCTAGGCCTGAGCTATTGTTTGTTTCACTGGCCTCAGGTGATTTACTGTTTTTTCTTGCTGACCTATGCCTGACTCAAGACCTGACACCCTGCTTGGAACTTCCACTAAACGTGCCTACCTGCACGCCTTTATCCTCTAGCTGGCCAAGCATCTCTCCTACTCCAGCAGGGCCACCCTGTCCTGGTCTGTTTCACTCTGCTCTGCAGCTGACAGTCAGTCTGGCGGCATGAGCAAGGAACTGCTGCACCAGCCACTCTTGATGTTTGTCATCTCGCAGTGTAAAGTTGCCCACAGATGATGCTTTTGCATATTGAATGGCACCTATCTTTGCAGCCCATTGTGGGTCATTGCATGTAATTCTCTCCACCCCCACCCCACCCCCTGCTCTTCCTGCACAAAAAGCCCTAACGTTTTGCCACCTCAGGTGTACTCCTGGCTTTAAGAGCAAGCTTTCTGTGCAGAAAAGTGCTTTGTACTCTGTAAATGTTTCAGCAGCCTGATTATGCCTTTGGCCAGCCGAGTCAATAAAATGCCCGGTGCAAAGCCTGTGCGTGGGTCTCTCGCATTCAGCTTTTATGCGCCCAGAATAAAAATGATTAAGTTTTTAAAAGTTTGGAGGGCTTGACTCTAAGTGTTGTTGACAGCTTCAAGAAGCATCGGACAGGCTGACATAATGCTCCTCGTGACGATAGAGCTGTCAGCGCAGATTGTGGATGGGATGAAGGAGATAAAGCGAAGCCATGCTTTTCTGACGGCAGCGACTTGAGCCACGGAAACCTGTGCTAATAACAGGTGTTTTGCAGCTAAAGCCCCAAAACAAGAGAATTTGTACCCATCAGTGTGGCTTGAATTACTGTTGTGTCAGCTGTACTTCCAACATGTAGCATCAGTTCTGAGTGGCAGATCTGTACCGTTTTTTCTGCAGAACGTAGAGGCACTGAAAACCCAATTGATTGTGGTGAAGAGGCATTTTTAGGATTGGATGCTTGGAAGCAGGAAGGGCCTCAAATTAACTCCTTGCTTGAATTCTTTTGATTGGGCCAAACAAGCTGCTTTCGGGTATTTTTGCCAGAAGTAACAGTCTCACTCTACTTAACTTTGGTCAGATTCACCTGGAGGACTGTGTTCAGGTCTGGACACCACCATTTAAGAAGCATGCATGATTTGGAATTGAGCTCAGATATCATCAAGCCATTTTGCAGTTTTGGGAGAAGGAGGACAGAGAGCTTGTGGTATTGAGCTGACATTCATATCAACTTGCTGCCACAATATTTTTATTTTTTTTTATAAAAAAAATAGAAGCTGATGCTCTAAGCCCCTTTTTCTTTTCAGAGTAGTCCCACTTACATCTAAGAAACTGCCAGATAACAACTCTTTTTCTTATAGTACTTTTGCCCCTATGCACCACACACACACACATTAAATGTTATAGGAAACAACCACTAATGGGCCTTTATTGTGACAAGAAAAACACACACAGCAGAACAGATTTTTCATACTCAGTTTGTACTTGCCTATGAGAATTCTGACATCCAAACTCCACAACACACATTTGCAGGGCTCCATCTAAAATGGCTTAGGACTTATCATAGGAAAACACTCTGAAATATCGCAAGTCGCTACTGTGAGTATACTGTAGGTTGCTTGCATGTGTTTTGTTCTTTAGGGATATATATCACTTTGTGGTCGAATTGTTCTAGACATTTTGTCCATCAAACTAGGAGTCTGTACGCAGAGCGATGGAATAACAGCATGTCCCCTTGGATCTCAAACAAACAGACCCAAATGGCTTTTGATCCTTCATCCCTCAAATACTTTTGAAAGCTTGAGCTTCTTTTATTATTGACTGAACTCGGTGGATTTGTGCATGCTCTCGACCAAAAATGAATAGAGGTATCCCTCTCCATCTCACTGTACCTTTACCAAAAAAACACAAACCCCTCTTGGTACAGGTGTAAGTATTAAGATTATTTTTCTCCCTTTGTTCCTCGAAGCTTGCACACTCCTGGGGTGGATTGGTGAGTTAACAAGGAATGACTGTTGGAGGCTATGGATTGAATGAAAAGGCAAAGCCCGAAAGGCAGGGGTTTGAGCCAGAGCTTTTTGAAAAGAGCCCAGAGCTTGTAGCAAATGATGGCCATGGAGAGAGCATCAGGCTTTGTGCGGTGTTTCCTTTAGGGGACAATCCAATTGATTGACAGCACTTTCTCCCTCACTCCGTAGAGGAGGATTTTCAAAATAAAGAAAAGGAACAACAGGCATGTCTTAAGGCTCCATGTTTGCAGATGCCAACATTAGCAAGAGCAGCGCAGGGATCCCAGCGAGCTGACATTTAGGGCTCAATCTGAAACTGTGAGTGGAAATTACACCTTGAGGGCCCAGCAGCACGTCAGCTGTCCCACAGAACGGACAGGACGGCTGGCAGATTCCAGTTTCGCCTTCCAGCCCTCCCTGCCAACCCAAAGCCCGGCTAGGAATCTGAAGGAATTTTTTTAGGGTAAACCTGCGGTTGCAATAGTGCAGGCTGAAGGAAGAAATTGGTTGGCCATTTATTTTGCACTGAGGACAGGGAAGGAGGGCAACAGTGAGCCACGAGGTGCTTGAAAATCAAAAATGACCCACTCGCAAAGTTGGGGGGACCTATTTAAGTAACAGCTGGGGAGGTATTCTTTAGCAGCTCTTAGTGTATGACAGGCAGGAAATATATAGCACAACCCTTCCACCCAGGTTCAAACCACAGCATCTTCAGTCAATCAAGAGAGACTGCCTATCTGAAAACCTGAAGACTTGCCACCAGTCAATGTAGACAATACTGAGTTGGATGGACCAATGGGTTTCACTCAGTACAGTGGTACCTCAGGTTACATACGCTTCAGGTTACACACTCCGCTAACCCAGAAATAGTGCTTCAGGTTAAGAACTTTGCTTCAGGATAAGAACAGAAATTGGGCTCCGGCGGTGCGGTGGCAGCAGGAGGCCCCATTAGCTAAAGTGGTGCTTCAGGTTAAGAACAGTTTCAGGTTAAGAACAGACCTCCGGAACGAATTAAATACTTAACCTGAGGTACCACTGTATAAGGCAGCTTCCTATGTTCCTTCCTGGACATGGGCACAACAGCACCCTGTGATTCCCATAAATAATAATTTATTATTATTGTTGTTATTATTGAAAGGATATCCCTATATTCATCAGAGAAATTGTGAAGGATATGAAAGCCATCTGCGTTGGTGACTGTTGCTACCTCCTGTGGAGATGGGATTTCATAGTTCAAAGGTGACCTGCTTTAGGGTGAGCTCCCATTGCTCTGTTCCCGCTCCTGCCAACCTAGCAGTTTGAAAGCATGCCAGTGCAAGTAGACCAATAGGTACCACTGTGGCAGGAAGGTAAACAGCGTTTCCGTGCGCTCTGGCTTCCATCACAGTGTCCCATTGATATTTAAAGGCATGACGCTTCTTGCAGCGCAGGTAGAAAATAGCCATTGTGGCTAGGAGCCATTGGCAGCCAGGAATTTCTCTAATCCACTTCTAAAGCCTTTCCAAGATGGTGGCCATCCCTGCCTCCTGTGGAAGTGAGTTCTGTAGTTTAACTATATCAGTTGTGTGTACTGTGTTGTGGAGATGGGTCTGTTTCCAAGTGACCGGAGTGCCACTGGGTCCTGGACGACCAGGCTGTGCTCTCCCTTTGTGACTCTGGTTCCTCCATCCCTCTCAGCTGCTCCTCTCTCTAGGAGGGAAGACAGGAGGTGGAAGTCCTGCTTCACCATCCTCAGCAGCTGAGATGGGAATTATCTGCTCCCTCCAGCCTCTATTCCCCTATCTCAGGCCCACAAAACACCCTCTTTTCCCTGCTCCTTGCCCGCCTCAGCCTGCTACTCCAGGCCCAAGACATCTCAGGACTCATGGTGCTACCAGTGGTCCAATATGTACCACCACTCAATCCCTTGGTTGATCATTTCAGTCCTTGACATGAGTACTCTCTATCTGGAAAGTTCCAGAGCGGGCAACTTCACTGTTTGTCTTAGGAATCTCTGGACATGGTATAATGCCAAGATAGTAAGAATGGGCAGAGTTTTTGTGAGAGGTGCCCTTTTGTGTATCTGGCACACACCTGGCAATTCACAAACGGGAAAGCAGAGCATCGCCTGGTCACTTTTCAAGGAATGCACACCAGGAAAAGCCATGCAAGAAGCAGATTCCTTGAGTGACTGAGGTAAATATTTCAACCGGGAGACTTAAAAGAACCTGCTTCAGCAGATGTCAAGGTTGTCACAGGAGTTTCTGTTGGATTAAAATATAGCTTTTCCTATTCTCTTCTCTTCTAATTTCTCTTTCTTTATCATGAGGCAGGCCCTGTGGAATTCCTGGTCCCCAGAAGCTCAGGTGCTCAGGCCTCTGGGGACCTTTCAGAGACGGTTAAAAACCTATTTTCTTTAGGAAAGCATTCGGTTGTTTTAGTCACCGTGGGCTTCTATCATCGCTTAAACTGATGTTATATAAATGTTTTAATGTCTTGAACGGCTTTGGCTTCACTTAAAGAAAAGCAGTAAATATTTAAAATATGTTCCTCCTTTTTCCTTTCAGTGTAACCAGGAGCTCCATTTTGGCAGGGTGTGTGTGTATGGTGTGTATGTGTGTGTGTTTAAAGTCTTGCCTTTTGAATGTGTGTGAGAGAGAGAGGGGGGGAGAGAGAGAGAGAATTCAATGAAATCATAAAAAATAGCATATTTTAAATATTTTAATGTCTTTGTATTTTCTTTAAAAAAAGAAAACACCTCATGGTTCCTGCAGAAAGAGGCACTCCTAAAAGTAAACTTATGTGGTTTGAGAATAGGAAGAAAAGTTTGTTTGGGCCATATTTTTTAAACAAACTGATCTATTCTGCACCTCTCAGGCAAACAATGAATTGATTTAACAATCACTCTCGCTTCTCAGGGAATTCTGGGAATTGTAGCTGTGTGAAGGAAACAGAGATCTCCCTAACAACTCTCAGCACCCTTAACAAACAACATTTCCCATGTTTCTTTGGGGGAAGCTATGACTGTTAAAGGGGTATCATCCTTCTTTCAATGTGTAGTGTACATGTATTCTCTGGCCAGGACATGAGAATAATAATAATAATAATAATAATAATAATAATAATAATAATAATAAATTTATTTATACCCCCCTTCCCGGTGTAAAAACCTGGCTCAGGGCGGCTAACAGCAAATATAAAACACTGATTAAAATACGACTTAAAAACAGCATAAAACAGCATAAAATACAACATAAAATGCAGCATCAATATCAATAAATTTCAAAAATTCAGGGGTCATTTTTGGGGGGGAAACAAACAAACCCCAGTCAGTAGACATCAAATGATCACCAGGGCTGACTAGCCAAGTTGGTCCTACTAGGGCCAGCAAGGAGACCAGGGAAGAATTTAAATGTAGGGTCCCAGAAAGGGTTTCTTCATAGAAGAGGAAAGGGGGGAAAGGAATTGAGGATCAGGGAATAGAGAATCCTTGACATCTGATGGGAGGGTGTTCCACAGGAGGGTGCCACTACCGAGAAGGCCCTCTGCCTGGTTTCCTGTAACCTCACTTCTCGCAGGGAGGCAACCGCCAGAAGGCCCTCGGAGCTGGACCTCGTTGTCCAGGCAGAACGATGGGAGGGAAATGCTCCTTCAGATATACAGATCTGAGGCTGTTTAGGGCTTTAAAGGTCAAGTCGTAAGGTGGGGTTGCCGATTCAAGGTAGCAGCAGTGAGTGAGCCATCCTTGAACTCCCGACCCCGAACTACCCCAGCAACCCAAGTGAGCTCTGCTACCCCCAGAACATCTACATACTATGAAGCTCCCCTTCGTAAATGTCGCAGTTGACTCTAACCAACTCTTTCCTCTATGCTTAATGTCCTCATTCCATTCTGTTTCCTCTTCTTTCTTTTGCTCCCCCTTTTTCTCTGAGTAGCAATTCTTTGTGTGTGTGTGTGTGTGTGTGTGTGAGAGAGAGAGAGAGAGAGAGAGAGAGAGAGAGAGAGTAGTTAAATATAGGTGTTTGCGCTTGTGTTAATTTAGCAAACCTAAAGCTGTCGCTTAAGGCGACAAAATAGTTTCTGGCTACTGAGGGTGGGGGAGCTGTAGTGTGGAGTGGGAGAAGCATTGAATCTGACCCTCAGAGGTAGCTAGGAGAAAATACTTGGTGTGTTGACACACTGAGATGAAGCTGTCATTGTGGCAGTTTGGAACCCCTGTCTGATCTGACAGTATTTACCTTCCTGGCAGTTTCGCTTGAGAAAAAGAAAGAAGGAGCACTGTATCAAGGGAGTAAATCTACTACTTTTAGCTAGGGCCTGGTGCACTTAAAACAAATGGGTTATTTCCAACAAGGATATAGAAATGGCTGAGGCTGTCATAAAAGAAAACAAGTTCTTCACTGATTCCAGATCATTTCCTCTTGGGAGTTCTCAGCTCTGGCCGTGCGGCAAATCACATCCACTTGCTATGTCTGAAAACGGTTGACAATTTTATCCTGTCTCGGATGTATTCACAAATCTTGGATGCTCTTCAGTCCATCCTTTTTCATCATTAGCAGGTTCCTCCTGATATCTCTGAGTAAAGATACTGGGGAAAATTTGGATCTAGGAAAAACATCTGATGAATATAAAATTAGGGATATTTGGAGCTTCATTGACAATAATCTTATGGTGCTGATCTTCTCTGAATCAGCCTTCTTTGCCCTCCAAATTCCTAGCCCAGGCATAGGCAAACTTGGCCCTTCAGATTTTTGGGACTACAACTCCCATCATCCCTGACCACTGGTCCTGTTATCTAGGGATGATGGGAGTTGTAGTCCCAAAACATCTGGCGGGCCGAGTTTGCCTATGCCTGTCCTAGCCTACCTTGCTGGATCCCATCAAGGTTCAAATAACCTCTACCAACGACCTCTTAGGATGGGGATGAACATCTTGGACACATCTGAGGTCATATTACATAGGGGATGACCAAACCCAGTGGCTGCCAATTAGATGTGTGTTCCTCCCTTCATTGATTATGTGCAGTGGTAGTATCTTGTACTGCAGTGCAAGCGGTGGACAGGCAAACCATTGCTTCAAGAAGTCCACTCACCTTCCTCAGTGGGTAGTCTTGCGGCCATGCCCCGAGCCACATGAGTGATCCAGCAAATGGCAGGCCAGACTGACTAGCTGCCAGCTAATTGGCCTATGCTGGCAGATTTTGGGCAGGATGTTCCCCTGAAGCAGACCCAACCAATCAGGACGCTTAGGCCTGCTCCCAGGGGTTGTTAAAACGCGGCTTGCCGGGCGCTCCACCCTGCTTTTCGTCGATCTCCTGCCCACCTTCCCTTTACCTGTTGCTTTCTTGCGCTATGACCTTGCTGTGGACCAAGCTGGCCACCATATTCGGGGCCAGGCGGGAATTTTTCCATTTGGCAAATTGGTACCGGCCGTCAGGTTTTCGCCTACCTTGTACAATCATCACAACTTTGTAAGGAAGTTAGGCATTGGGTGAGCTGGAGGGGAAGGTTGTAGCCTCCGCCTGCCTCTCCATGGGAAAAGGATATCCTGTTAAAAGAATCTGGGAAAAGTGGCTTCTGTACAACGCCCAAGCTGGGGCTAAGGCCATACTACTCTTCCAACAGGGTGCCCCTATTTTATGTAAGTCATAGGGCACCCCCATGGTTGTGGTTTACACTTCTTATTTTTATTATGCATTTTGAAGTTTTATGCTGTGAATCGCCCTGAGATCTATGGGTATAGGGCAGTATACAAAATTTATTAATAGTTATACTCTACCAGCAGATTTTCAGCTGGCACCCTTACTGTTGACTCTCGAGGACCTTTTTTATACTCACCTGCCTTGGAAATTGTGCAAAATGTTCGTGAGCAGGCATTCATTTTAATGATCACTCTGTTGGGGATTTTTGGGGGGGTGGGGGTGGGGAATTAATGTTCCTGTATACCATTCTGAAGTTTTGTGTTAGGGCAGCATCTAAACACTTATTTATAAGTAAGTAAATAAATGGTTTGACCTTAACACCCCTCTAGAAATTAGCTGGTCGCAAGGAAGGAGACCAGCTTTTTGGTCACTCTGCTTGGACTGTTGACCTGGCTTTTGGATAGGTGGGAGGGGAGGGAGAGAAATGAGAGCGGATCAATTGACCCATCTTTGCCCTCACTTACGTTTTCGCCCCTTCCTCTTGATAAAGACCTTGTAAGAATAACGTCGGCAGCGGCACTTGCACGCTGAGTAAATCAATACCCAAAGCCTCGGCTATTTGCGAGTGCATGTAATCATCCATTTTTAATAAGAATCCTGAGATTAGCAACCTGCAACAAGAGCTTCATTTATGCTGCCGCAAGAATTTGTGGCACTGTAAGCTCGCCTGGCCTGCACTTAAATTGTCATCTAGGGTTACCGGGTGAACTTGCCTTGCCTTTTCGGTGTGGAGAAAATCCACCTTGAAGTATTAGATGTCTCGAGCATGTGGAACATGCCCTACACTTGTAGGGAAGAGTGTTCACAACACTTATGCACAGTAAGTGGAATTTAATCTCCTCTTCCCCCCACCTCCCCATCCCTTCCATTCAGTATCTTACTAATTTGCTTTCTCTCTTTTCATAGTGTATTGTGGAAGCAAATGCTGTGAGGCACTGCTGCTGAAGTACTTAAAGGGCACAGCTGTATATATCGAACAGATTTTGCAGCTCTTAGCCATAGATTGATAACTTCTTCCAATCTCAGACCTAGGTGTCTGATCAACACCACCCTGCAAATTTAAGAACACGAGGAGAGCCTGCTGGACCAGGCCAATGGTCCATCTGGTTGAGCATCCTGTTCTCGCAGGGGCCAACCAGATGCCTGTGGGAAACCCGAAAGCAGGATTAAAATTATCCCCTTCTGTGGTTTCCAGCAACTGGTATTCAGAAGCAATACTGCCTCCAACTGTGCAGATAAGAGTATTGATGATGGCTAAAAAGGTAAAGGGACCCCTGACCATTAGGTCCAGACGCGGATGACTGGGGTTGCGGCGCTCATCTCGCTTTACTGGCCGAGGGAGCCGGCATACAGCTTCCAGGTCATGTGGCCAGCATGACTAAGCCGCTTCTGGTGAACCAGAGCAACAATGCCGTTTACCTTCCCGCAAGAGTGGTACCTATTTATCTACTTGCACTTTGACGTGCTTTCGAACTGCTAGGTTGGCAGGAGCTGGGACCGAGCAACGGGAGCTCACCCCATTGTGGGGATTCGAACCGCCGACCTTCTGATCAGCAAGTCCTAGACTCTGTGGTTTAACCGACAGCGCCAACCGCGTCCCATTGACATGATAGCTAGTAGCCACCATTAGTTCTCTTGTCAAGAGCTCTCTACTCAGCTCATTAAGTTGTCTGGTCCTCTTTCAAAGCTATCTAGGTTGGTGGCCATCACTTCCTGCTTTGGGAGTGAGTTTCATAGTTTAACTATACACTGCGTGAAGAAGTACTTTCTTTTATTTGTCCCAAATCTTACAATATTAAGCTTTATTGGATGTCCATGAGTTCTAGAGTTATGAGAGAGGGAGAAGAACTTTTCTCCATGCCATGCATAATTTTATGAAATTCTATCATGTCGCCTCTTAATCATATTTTCTCTAAACTAAAAAGTTGTGGTTTAAACTTTAAAGGAGTCTTGAACTAGGGATGTCCTATGGCACCCAGGCATCTTATAAGCAGAGGTCAGATGGTGTCCTACAGCTCTCAACCTGGTATGGGCAAGGTGGTGGTCAGTGGTTTGGGGCCGCAGCACTAGACTGATGTCATGTCACTGGCAAGTGGCATTGCTCTGGCTTACCAGGAGGGAAAAGGAGAAGCTGATGGCAAGGTTGATATAGTGCAAACATACCGGCAGGAGTCTCAGATGGACTTTGCTTCTGTGTTTGCACCAAGCTGATCTTGCTTCCCCCTTGCCCCTCCTGCTGTCCATTCTGGCCAGCTTCAGTGACACCAATGATACGAGGTCAGGTAAGCACAACTGCGCCAGCCCTCCTGCTCCTGCAGGTGACCCAAGGACCCAGGAGAGTCTACTTGCTACAGACGACCTTCTCCTAACTCATATTAACATGAAAAGCAACCCCAAGAGGCTGTGATAATGGAAGAGGGTGAGAATGCTTGACCCGTTCCCCGACAGCTGTTTTCTGCACAAATCTACCCCACTTCCCAAGCTGTACAGGGATGGGAGGGAATGGCTGCCCAGTGCTTACTCAAAAAGCATTATTGAACTTGGACTCACAGGCCCTTTGTTAGTGGATAGGCAGATTACAATGACAGGCAGTAGCACTGAAACTTTTATTATTATTTCTAGATACGGATGGGACCAACAGTACTGTAACTGATATTCCTGTTTCTTTTCATAAGATATTTGGAATAGCTTGTTAAAGACGGCTTGTATTAGCTAAGGGAAGACACACACACACAATTTTTTTTCACAAAACAGCTGATGAAGGCAGAAACCAAACTGTTTTGCCACATAGATAAAAAAATACTCTGCGTTGCTAACAGATATTTTATTCTAGTGATTAGCCAAATTATTTAAAAGGGCCGGAGCAACCTTATGTGAAGTGCTGTTTCATGCTTTTATAACTATGTGAATATATTTATATCCTTAGTAAATGTATAAATGTGAATGTGTGTGTGTCACACACACACACACACACACACACACACACAGAGAGAGATCCTTAGCAAATGTATGCCGCTATTGTCTCTTTGTGTACATATATGCTGCAGAAATATTGCTATAAATAAATAAATAAATAAATAAATAAATTGAGAAAAGGAGGAAGGAATGAGGAGGGAAAATGTGAACTTAGCTTCAGCTTGTAGATCATGCAGTGTATACAGTGGTACCTCGCAAGACGAATGCCTCGCAAGACAAAAAACTCGCAAGACGAAAGAGTTTTTCGTGTGTTTTTTTGAGTTGCTTCGCAAGACGAATTTCCCTATGGGCTTGCTGCGCAAGACGAAAACGTCTTGCAAGAGCAACTCATAGCACACGGTGTG
Source organism: Podarcis siculus (assembly GCA_034642415.1). Classification (NCBI taxonomy): domain Eukaryota; kingdom Metazoa; phylum Chordata; class Lepidosauria; order Squamata; family Lacertidae; genus Podarcis; species Podarcis siculus. The sequence goes on from JAXCMG010000011.1 coordinate 31,584,521, forward strand.
GTAGCCTTTTTTGAGGTTTTTGGGAAACTGTGCTTCGCAAGACGAAAAATTCGCAAGACGAAAAAACTTGCAGAACGAATTAATTTCGTCTTGCGAAGCACCACTGTAATTTAGTTTTTTATTTCTCAGTTTCTCATTTTCCCAACCTTAAAATTCAGTTCTGCACAATTCTACATCAGTTTGGATTTTTTAAAAAAAGTCCTCTGAAAATTCACCAGCATTTTATTGCAAATCTCTCCTCAGATACACACTTTTGTGTAACAGTTTTCCCTAATGCTTTTTTTTCCCTAAGCAGTTACCCCTAATATAATGCATTTTAATGTTATCGTCATCAACATATGCATACTCTCCCCTAATGTCTGTGTTTTTATTACTTGGTGAGATAACCCCGTTGCAAAATTTGGAGAAGTTTGAATTTTGAAGGAGTTGTGTATTTTG
>JAXCMG010000011.1:31584968-31611396 GCA_034642415.1 Podarcis siculus
TTGCAAAATTTGGAGAAGTTTGAATTTTGAAGGAGTTGTGTATTTTGGTTTGTATGTTGTTGTGGAAAGCCCAGGTTAGGTGGGTTTGCCTTTAAATGCAAACTGAATTGCACCCACACACCCCCAATTCCAAGGCACATATACTGTGTGAATGGAGGGGTAGCCCTTTAAAGACCACACTGTCCAATTGCAATTTATATATAGAGAGAGAGCAGTAGGGACCTTGAAGTTGCTATCCATACTGAGAACTTAGGCAGCAGACACAACAGGCCCACAGATCAGCTACTCACAGCCTTCCCCTCTATGGTGAGAAGTACTGAAATTACGTTCAAATTAGAGCAAGTCTGTCTACAACTGCATACACATTAGAATATGCAAACTCTTTGCAAATCCATGCCCCCCTCCTTTTCAGCCATGCGTAAGTGGGCACTCTATTTCCCTGATACATCATCTTTATAAAAACCTTATAAAAAATAGCAAAATGCTTTAGTTCCCCTTGGAAACCTATCTCTAGTGTGTTCTTTGCATCCTTCCCAAAACAGGCATGCAACATGCATCGAAAGTGTAGCAGCTCACAACAGTAGTGCTATAGATTTGTTTTTCTTAAAAAACAAACAAAACAAAAAAACACACCCAAAGGTTTATCTGCTTTCAAGGATTAACAAGTGCTGTTCTCAAACAACAGTTTCAAATAGCTGTGCCGTGTCTCTCATACTATAATCCAAACTCTTAAAAGAAGCTCTGTGGATAAAAACCCGTTGATACTGTTGAGTCTATAGGAGGTGCTGAGGTTCGGTGCTAATAATAGCAAGTGTGGAAGATAAAGGTAAAGGGACCCCAGACCATTAGGTCCAGTCATGACCGACTCTGGGGTTGCGGTGCTCATCTCGCTTTATCAGCCAAGGGAGCCGGCGTACAGCTTCCGGGTCATGTGGCCAGCATGACTAAGCCGCTTCTGGCGAACCAGAGAAGTGCATGGAAACGCCGTTTACCTTCCCGCCAGAGCGGTACCTATTTATCTGCTTGCACTTTGATGTGCTTTTGAACTGCTAGGTTGGCATGAGCAGGGACCGAGCAACAGGAGCTCACCCCATTGCGGGGATTCGAACCGCTGACCTTCTGATCAGCAAGTCCTAGGCTCTGTGGTTTAACCCACAGCGCCACCCGCGTCTCTCAAGTGTGCAAGATAACTTCCCCCTAAAACTGCCACCCTATGAATTGTGTAGGCATAGTTTGAATGATATGAACTTAATGGGGGGCAGGAGGGAGTCTGCAACTCAATGGTAGAGCAACTGCTCTGCATATATATGTCAGATACCCTGGAGAGCAATTGTCAGGCAATGTAGACAACGTCAAGATGATGTTCTGCCTCCACCATCAGAGGTATCATGCCTCCGACTACCTGTGAATCAGGATGTGGGCAGAGTGCACACATGTCCAGCTCGCAAGCTTCACCCACACAGGCAACCGGTCAGCCGCTGCGAGAACAGGATCATGGACTACATGGGTCATTGGCTCGATCCATCTTATATTCTTTTGAGCTGGATGGAACCATGGTTTGACATCTTGTAGGTCCCTTTCCACATGCAATGATTTAACAGAGATTAGCCCAAAAGCCAAAGGACCATGTAAGTGAGTCCTCTCAGCCTGAAACTAGACTTCAGGACTTAGTGTGTCTTGTTTGTAGTGTATACACAGAGGAGGGAAACTGGGACGTGCCTCAACCCTCCCTGTGTCTGTGCACCCGATCAGAAAGTGTCCCCACACCTTCGCAGCCCCGTTATTGGACTTCAGAGATATGGAATCGGTTTCTCTGTGTTTGTGGATGGGCTGGAGAAATTCATTAGATAGTATTGCATTCCTACTTGCTTCCCACTGAAAACAGTGCCTGTCAATGTTTTCCTGTGGCAGCAGTGATTCTCCTCCATCGGGTATCCAGTCAGAGGCTTTTAAAATGCAACAACAACAACAACAACAACAACAATAATAATAATAATATATCTGTACCCCGCCCGTCTGACTGGGTTTCCCCAGCCACTCTGGGCAGCTCCCAACTGAATATTAAAAACACAATACAGCAATAAACATTAAAAACTTCCCTAAACAGGGCTGCCTTCAGATGCATTTTAAAAGATAGCTGCTTATTGCCTCGACATCTGATGGGAGTGTGTTCCACAGGACAGGCACCACTACCGAGAAGGCCCTCTGCCTGGTTCCCCATAACATCACTTCTTGCAGTGAGGGAACCACGAGCACCAGTTAAAAGCTATTCGCCCCTCCTTGCTTGTTTTAAACAGTTTTTTCCCCACATCACTTTCCTGGGGTGAGAGTGACCTCTCCCCATGTACATCCCCTTCCACAGATGCTTCGTAGGGTGCAGTGGATTGAAGGAGCATTGCTAACACTGCATAGAAGCAGTGGAGGGCACAGACCCCATTTAAAGGAAACACAAAGGGAGGGGGGATGCTCCACCAGGAGCTATGCATTTGGTATTGTGAACTCTGTGAGGCTGCCTTCTGACTAAGATCAGACAGATCCTCTCCCCTCCTGTTGAACCTCTGGTACTTATTGAAGATGTTTTAATTCGATGGAAGCTGCCTAGAGTGACTGGAGGGCAACCCATTCAGATGGGCGGCATATAAATGATACATTATTAATTATTATTATTATTATTATTATTATTATTATTATTATTATTAGGCAAGGTTTATTCTTGTTTTTATGGTTGATTTCAATTTGTTTTATCACTTTTGTAACTTTTTGTACACCGCTTAAAGGCTACAGTTTTCAGCAGTATATAAATCACTGTAAAGGTAAAGGGGGGGGACGACCCCTGACCATTAGGTCCAGTCATGGCTGACTTTGGGGTTGCAGCACTCATCTCGCTTTATTGGCCGAGGGAGCCGGCGTACAGCTTCCAGGTCATGTGGCCAGCACGACAAAGCCGCTTCTGGCGAACCAGAGCATCGCATGGAAACGCTGTTTACCTTCCCACCCGAGCGGTACCTATTTATCTACTTGCACTTTGACGTGCTTTCGAACTGCTAGGTTGGCAGGAGCAGGGACTGAGCAATGGGAGCTCACCCCGTCACAGGGATTCGAACCGCCGACCTTCTTTTCGGCAAGTCCTAGGCTCTGTGGTTTAACCCAAAGCGCCACTCACGTTTCTTATAAATCACTGAGGTAATAGTAATAGCAACTATTTAAACCATCCCTTCATTATAATGTGTTGTTGTTGTTGCTGGATCAGGCCAATGGCCCGCCACGTCCAGCATCCTGTTCTCACAGTGGACAAACAGATGCCTGGTGGAAACCGAGAAGCAGGATTCAAGCTCAAGAGCTCTTTCCTCTACTCTCCTGTGGTTTCCAGCAACTGGCATTCAGAAGTTGCAACGGCAGAGCACAGGCACCATGGCAAAGTGGCCATTGATAGCTCTCTCCTGCATGAAGTTGTCCAGTCTTCTTCTAAAGCCATCCAAGTTGGTGACCATTACAGCCTCCTGGGGGAGAGAAGAGCTACCGACGAAAGAAGAATGGTGGATGAAATTGACGGACTATGCAGAATTAGATAAATTAACAGGAAGGATTCGAAACCTGCGAGACCAGTAAATATATGAACTATTTGAAAAGTAATAGTAATGAACAGATTACGCTAGTAGGATTGCAAGAAGTTTAGTAATGAGGACTCCTTGAAATACAGTGGTACCTCCGGTTACAGACGCTTCAGGTTACAGACGCTTCAGGTTACAGACTCCACTAACCCAGAAATAGTACCTCAGGTTAAGAACTTTGCTTCAGGATGAAAACAGAAATTGCACGGCTGCGGCACGGCGACGGCGGGAGGCCCCATTAGCTAAAGTGGTACCTCAGGTTAAGAATAGTTTCAGGTTAAGAACGGACCTCCAGAATGAATTAAGTACTTAACCCGAGGTACCACTGTAATACAAGTAAGACTATGAGGAGAATAATTAGTTAGTGATAATTAAGAGTAATAGAGAAATTTAGAAATGCAGAATAAGTGATAAAGAACGGAAAATCATCAGAGGTGTTGACGGAAGTAAAAAATATTGTATAAGATAAGAAGTTGTTATATGAATGTTGGAAATGATATGTTAAAAAACTAATTTTATATATAGATATATAGATATATATAAATAAAGTTGGTGACCACCACTGCCTACTGGGGGAGAGAGTTCCAAAATGTAACTATGTGCTGCATAAAGAAATCCTTTTCTCTGTCCTTAATCTTCCAACATTCAGCTTCATTGGTTTTCCATGAGTTATGAGAGAGAGAGAAAAAAACTTTTCTCTCTCCAGTTTCTCCATGCCATGCATGAATTTACAAACTTCTGCCCTGCTGCCTCTTACTCTACTTCTCTCTAAACTAAAATGTCTCAAACCCTTTGACCTTTCCTTATAGGGGTGTTGCTCTGTCCCCTATGAAGTTGACTGGCAGGTGGCAAGTTTGCAACCCGGAGCCTGCCACAGTGTTCTATTCTTAAAGGCGTAGGTTCATTTCTTACAAGGTAAGGTAAAACAGCCTTCCACAACCTGGTGTCCTGCAGATGTTTTGGACTACAACTCCCATCAGCCACAGGCTGGGGGTGATGAGAGTTGTAGTCCAAAATATCTGCAGGACACCAGGTTGAGGAAAGCTACGATAAATTATTGACTCTGTTTCCAGTGAATCAAAACCCTTCGCTTGCTCAGGAGACTCACCCTTTCTTTGGCATGATGTCACTAATGACTTCTCCACAGCTCTGAAATAATAACAAAAGGAGAACGCATCAACAAAGAGTGAGAAAGAAACTGAACTTTTGAAAGAATCAGAAATAGGCATGGTGTGTCACAGAGGAAGGAAAATGGAGAGAATAACTGGAACAAAAAAAAGTATGTGGTTCTATGTTGGATTAACTACAATCCATCGCAGGCAAAATGTTTCGGATCAGTCATAGTGGGAAGTAAGAGTGAAACAATGTTGCTTTGAAGATTTGGGCATGTTATATGCTTGCTGCCTTTTCACATTTATGATTTCTACATTATAGACCCATGTAAGGAAGGATGGGGGAGGGGACGCGGGTGGCGCTGTGGGTTAAACCACAGAGCCTAGGGCTTGCTGATCAGAAGGTCGGCGGTTCGAATCCCCACGACGGGGTAAGCTCCCGTTGTTCGGTCCCAGCTCCTGCCCACCTAGCAGTTCGAAAGCATGCTAGTGCAAGTAGATAAATAGGTACCACTCCGGTGGGAAGGTAAACGATGTTTCCATGCGCTGCTCTGGTTCACCAGAAGCAGCTTAGTCATGCTGGCCACATGACCCGGAAGCTGTATGCTGGCTCCCTCGGCCAATAAAGTGAGATGAGTGCCGCAACCCCAGAGTCGTCCACGACTGGACCTAATGGTCAGGGGTCCCCTTTACCTTTACCTAAAGATTGGAGGCGGGGGGGTCCTGAACCTTATCAATCCAACACCAGGCAGCTAATCCACATTGCCAATACATGGTGCCCATCCACAGAGGCGGTTATGTGCTTGACATTCTCTGGGAATATGGAGGAAGAAGAGCTTTTGATTCCAAAAGGTCATGCAGATTTTCCTTCTGAAAATCGCTTTTACTGCTCCTTGAGACTGGACAGTTTAAAGAGAAATTGCACAGATATAAAACATGTTTACAAAACCATGTGGATCCATGGATAATTGAAACTGATCCTCGCTTGCAAGACAATGGGGACAGGGCCTCAGATTTCTTCCTCACACACCACATAGCTGTAAACTGTGGAACTCACTGAGACAGGAGACACCAATGTGGATAGCTTTAAAAGAGGATGAGACAAATTCATGTTGGATAAGGCTGTCTATGGCTACTCGCCATGATCACTAGGCTCCATGGTAAGAGGCAGTAATGTTTCTGAATAGCAGTTGCTGGAAACCACACAAGGTGTTCTTCTGCTTGAGGTCCTGCTTGCGAGTTTCCCACAGACTGGTCCCTGTGGGTACAGGATGCTTTGCTTAGATGAGCCATTGACATGATCCAACTGGCTCTTCCTATGTTCTTCCTATGTTCCTATGTTAAGAAGGCTGATCGCCGAAGAATTGATGCTTTTGAGTTATGGTGCTGGAGGAAACTCTTGAGAGTCCCATGGACTGCAACAAGATCAAACCTCTCCATTCTGAAGGAAATCAGCCCTGAGTGCTCACTGGAATGACAGATCCTGAAGCTGAGGCTCCAATACTTTGGCCACCTCATGAGAAGAGAAGATTCCCTGGAAAAGACCCTGATGTTGGGAAAGATGGAGGGCACAAGGAGAAGGGGACGACAGAAGATGAGATGGTTGGATAGTGTTCTCGAAGCTACCAGCATGAGTTTGACCAAACTGCGGGAGGCAGTGGAAGACAGAAGTGCCTGGTGTGCTCTGGTCCATAGGGTCACGAAGATTCGGACACGACTAAACGACTAAACAACAACAACATGGTAAGAGGCAGTAATGTTTCTGAATACCAGTTGCTGCAAACCACACAAGGGGAGAGTGTTCTTGTGCTTGAGGTCCTGCTTGCGAGTTCCCCACAGATTGGGCCCTGTGAGTACAGGATGCTTTGCTTAGATGAGCCATTGACATGATCCAGCTGGCTCTTCCTATGTTCTTATTAACTGTCAGGAACATATGTATGACTGGCCAGTGAAAGTCGTGTTTAAGCATTCTCCTGAACGTGGGAGATGTAAAACTGGGGATTAGGGTTAGGAACATGCTAGTCCTGCCTCCTCCACCAGTTTTTTCTTTCTGCATCACCCAGCCCCCAACCTTCCCTTCCTTGAACGGTGAAACTCTTCATGGGGGAGTTTACTTGCACGGAAACCTTCCCGTGTCCAGAGACTATGCTTTATCCTTGAATGAGGATTCTACTCATGTTCAAGCAAACGTGAGTGAAAGCCCCTGAAAATCTGAGGGTTATTGGGAAGTGTTTTCTTTTTAAGTAGCCACAGAAACTTAAGAAGATTCTACTGGCTCAGGACAATGGCCAATCTAGTCTAGAATCCTGTTCTCACTGTGGCTAACCAGATGTCTACGGGAAACGCACAAGCGAGATCTGAGCACAAGAGCGCTCTCCCCATCTCTGGTTTCCCGTAACTGGTATTCAGAAGCCTCTGACTATGGAGACAGAGCACAGTCATCTGGGCTAGTAGCCATCAATAGTCCTCTCCTTAATAATAATAATAATAATAATAATTTTTATTTATACCCCACCCTCCCTGGCCAGAGCCAGGCTCAGGGCAGCTAACACCAATAAAATCACAGTAAAAACATAAGGGGGAAAAGAGAGGGGGGGACCAATTTAAAATACAGGTTAAAATGTAATTCAAGATGCAGCCTCATTTTAAAGTAGCCAATAAATCAAGACCATAAGGGGAGGGAAACATAAGGGTCAGACTGAGTCCAGACCAAAGGCCAGGCAGAACAGCTCTGTCTTGCAGGCCCTGCGGAAAGATGTCAAGTCCCGCAGGGCCCTAGTCTCTTGTGACAGAGCGTTCCACCAAGTCGGGGCCAGTACTGAAAAGGCCCTGGCCCTAGTTGAGTTTGTCCAATCATCTTTTAAAGCCACCCAAGTCAATGGCCTTCGCTCTCTACTGTGGGAGCAAGTGCCCTAGTTGAACCATGTACTGCCATAACAAATGATCATAGCATGGCTTTTTTGTGTGTGTGCACACTCAATTTAATTTTGATTCTGTCTCAGAATGTACCTTTAAACATTGCTGGAGATCTCTGCCCCCTTGCCCTGTAAGTCGCCCCTTACTGAAATATGACATGACACCTTGCCATGTCTTAAGAAGCAGCCCGTTCTCTTTCCTCTAGCCAGATTCTGTGAGCGAGGTCATCTTTTGAAGGAGCAACTCGTTGGTAAAGCTGTGGATTGCCTTCATAAATATCCAGCATCCAAACACCATTTTTATTTTTCTTACATTTCACATGCTCCGAAGAGTTCTCCCCCTGAGGCAGAATACAGGCACCGATATAAATATTCTCCGTGTAACTAAAAAGAGCCAAAAAAACAAAAGCCAAAAGACTAAGAGGAGGAGTTGTCAAAACTGAGTGAGTTCCTCCAGGTTTTCCATCTGCCCAAGTAATTTACTGCTTAAAGACACACAACATAAATTTAACATGACAAAGCCCGCAGTCTTCAATCCACTTACACCAAAGTCAGTCCTCAGTCAGTCAGTGAAGTTGGAGGACTCCAGCATGAATGGACTGTGGACCACAGCCCAAATTCATTGAGAACAGCCAGGCAACTTCAGCCAGGAGTTCTCAAGGGGCAAATTAGCCTTCTGATCAATTATCCTTCCTTGTAAGGTCTTTCAACAGTTATTAGATATAGCAAGGGGGGTCTGCAACAAAATGCTGCAGTGCAGAGTGCTCCTGTTCAGATTTCAAGTCACTCCATCCTATCCTCTCCAGCTCTTTGGGGGTTCCCCTCTCCAATGGTCCCCCCTACAAATTTTTGTGTCCTTCTGCAAACCTTGGTGCGCCTCCCAGCCTGCTGAGGTGTGGGTGTGGATGATTCTGTTTGTCCATGTAACAAGTTACATTTGTGAAATTGAGTGTTGCTATTAACATAATCACTGGGGTAGGGAGCCTCAGCCTTAGAGTGATTTGGAGGGCCACATTCATCCTCCACCTGGCCCTCAGAACTCTCCCTAGGCCACAGCTCTCATTGAACTCTGCCAATGCCTGGAAGATAAGGAGGGATGTGTGAGTGCATGTAGAAAATAGCTTACTGTACATATTTGTTTTGAAAAATTATATTTGTTGCTCTGCCCACCTCTAGTCCCACCTACCTTCAACATTAATTAACTTTGTGAAAGTTTTTCAATACTGCCACATCATAAAATGGAGGTGTACAACTATAAAATATAGAATGCCACTGCAAACAACGGAAGTAATCATTACAGTAATGTGTTAATCAATTTGAACATCTGCAAAGACCCGTTGGCATGGAAAAGATTCCAAGAGATGCCTTGAAGTCAGTAGCAAGGATGCCTGTATTGTTTTATACTGGATGTCCCATGATCAAATTATAAAATGGTTGTGTTCTCTGTTATAAATCAAGCACTGCTAGGAGTTTTTTTGTTTGTTTGTTTGTTTTCCAATGCATTTCTTTGCATTTTGAATTATGGTGCTGGAGGAGACTCTTGAGAGTCCCATGGACTGCAAGAAGATCAAACGTATCCATTCTTAAGGAAATCAGCCCTGAGTGCTCATTGGAAGGACAGATCCTGAAGCTGAGACTCCAATACTTTGGCCACCTCATGAGAAGAGAAGACTCCCTGGAAAAGACCCTGATGTTGGGAAAGATGGAGAGCACAAGGAGAAGGGGACGACAGAGGACGAGATGGTTGGACAGTGTTCTCGAAGCTACCAGCATGAGTCTGACCAAACTGCGGGAGGCAGTGGAAGACAGGAGTGCCTGGCATGTTCTGGTCCATGGGATCACGAAGAATCGGACACGACTAAATAACTAAACAACAACAACAACAATGCATTTCTTATGAATAAAAAAAGTGGTGTGGCCCAAGCAATTTTATATTCTGAAAGTGTGGTCCTGAGGAAAAAAGTTTGAGAACCACTGCTGTAAAGTATCCTGGTCCCAAGTTGTTCCAGGTTTCATAGGTCAAGGCAGGAGCCTTGAACCTGGCATCTGGCCTTTGGAAGGGTGCCTGAAGGAAATGCAGTCCCCAGGCTGCAAAACGTTCCCCAGGCCTTGTATATAGGATATCTAAATGGAACATCCACGCGTCACTGGAGGGAAGGACAACACTGGGAGATGCTGTCGTTGTAATGTTCTAAATGTGGGTTTCCTGGAAGGATCTGTTAGCCGCTGCTAGAAACAGGATTCTGGACTAGAGAGAGCTGATCCAGCAGAGCTCATATGTTTTCAATTATGCAATGCATAATGCAGTGTCCATAATTAAAATGGATGAGGCGGGGCACGACAACAGGAGGGCATTTATCGTGTCAGAACTCTTTGATGTGTATATTGAGCATATCTGTGCAGTGAGCACACAAAGACTCCAGTGGCAGACCTTGAGGTCCCAAATTTCAGCGGTGTCCCGTGTGACACCAAAATATGGTGCCCCAACAACTCTTGGCTTCCAGTCTATTTCATAGTTGTGACCCACCCCCCGCAGCGCCCTGAGGCTCTGCACCCGGTTGCACCCGAACCGGCCGCACTTCCCTAAATCCCCCTCTGGAGACACTGTTTTTACACCCCATGGCATTGTGGGGAATCTTTTTTCAGCTCAAGGGCCACATTGCTTCACTGCTGATTTCCTGGGGGGCACGTGTGAGTGGTGGGCAGGGCCAAAGGGAAAAAGAAGTGGGTAGGGCAATGGATGTGACTCTTTCCTTTGTATGGTATATTGCATTTCAGCCATGTAAAGATCACAGGGTTCTGCACACAGAGACACATCCTTCTTCATTCAGTCAGGTAAGAGGCATTATCCCAGTCGAACAACAGCCAGGCCAAAGCATTCAAGGAGGGTATACAGCCAAGCTGGTAAGAAGGTTATGTGAGGAGAGGGTGTGCCCCAAAGAGTGTCCCAAGGGTCAGATAAATAAGGCTAAAAAGCTACACCTGGCCCTTAGGCATGAATTTCTTTGTCCCTGGATGTTGGAGTCTTAACTCCTTCAACCTCAGCTAGCATGGGAATTGTAGTCCTCCAACACCTGGTTCTCTACCCCTGCCCTATTGGGTGAGGAGCACTCTTGTGGTGGTTCCCAAATGCAGTGCTTTGCTTTCCCCATAGGACCTAATGGCAGCCACTTGTTTCATGAGGGATAGCTCAGTTGGTAGAGCATAAGACTCTTAATCTCAGGGTCTTGCATTTGAGCCCCACGCTGGGCAAAAGATTCCTGTATTGCAGGGGATTGGTCTAGATCAGCGGTTCTCAACCCGTGGGTTCCCAGATGTTGCTGGACTACAGCTCCCATCATCCCTAGCTAGCAAGGCCAGAGCTCAGGGATGATGGGAGTTGTAGTCCAACAACATCTGGGGACCCACAGGTTGAGAACCGCTGCCCTAGAAGATCCTCATGGTGTCTTCCAACTCTACAATTTCATTATTCTGTGATTCTGGGTTAAGAACACCAAAACAGTGAAGGCTAAACCCTCTGTATTGGCATTTGAGGAGAAGAGGGAATTTAGTTTTTTTCTCAGCTGTGTCCCAGATTGCAACCTGTTTGTTTTGCCCCACATAGTTTAATGAGAGGCACCGTGAATAAAGCATGCTTATATTTGCATGTTCCCATTCCTTTGTTTACATAAGGCTACCCCTTCATTTGCATCGACCTATCCTGGGTCTGCTTCCCACCACTCCAATGTGCTTGATGCTAGAGTATTAAGAACCTGGAGAACCTGATTTTGTAGGGATATATGTTGATTTTTATTGTTATTATTTCTAAAAAATCAGTGGAGTCCAAAAACACTGAACACACAAAAACATTTGTTTATTTTCCAATTTTCTTTTTAATTTTATCTTGCTTCTTTAATTTGTGTGGTAGTTTGCAGGGGAAGGGGGGAAAAAACTAGTTTGTACACAGGAAATGTTCAGTAGCACAATTAGCAGGGGTGCCATTTAGATTTCCGCAGGGGGTTATTGGCAAAGAGATTTCTGCGGACAAGGATCCTTTGCTTTTAATTCTTCCCAGAGGAAGGATTTTGCCAAAAGTGGCATCTCCCTTTGCAGCAGGTGCAACAGGGAAGAAGAACTCTGTTCTGCAGTGAACTGGGCAGCCTGCGCTAGAAAAGCAACAGGCAAGCCTACTTTTTATCAGAGCCAGTGCTGTGCAGTGGGTAGGATTTTATTGAATCATTTGGAGAACCTATATACCACCCCCTTCCAGTGCACTTGCAACACTCAGGGAGGCTTAAAGCATTCTTTAAAAATACCCCACCCAAATGAGAAATAAAATGGCATAAAATAATAAGAAGAAAAAACACAATGAATGAATGAATTCGAAACAGCACAAACCATTCCACACCTTTTCCCACCAGCCCCCCCCCCCCAATGTGTGGTCAGTTCCATTGTTATTGAGCACACATAGCCTTTACTGAGCTTCTGGGTTGTGGTTAATTTCTGTCCTTCTTTAAACCTTAGGATTTCCCTAAGCACACTGATATATCATGCATATGTGTGGTGTTGCTTTGCCTACATGGGGGTCAATGCCTGGAGTACTGAGATTACTATAAGTATATATTATTCATTGTCAAGGCATGCTGGAATGCAAACATGAATGAGCTTATGGTGGTGTAAGGGACCCTGACCATTAGGTCCAGTCGTGGCCGACTCTGGGGTTGCGGCGCTCATCTCGCCTTATTGGCCGAGGGAGCCGGCGTACAGCTTCCGGGTCATGTGGCCAGCATGATTAAGCCGCTTCTGGCAAACCAGAGCAGTGCACGGAAACGCCATTTACCTTCCCGCCGGAGCGGTACCTATTTATCTACTTGCACTTTGACATGCTTTCAAACTGTTAGGTTGGCAGGAGCAGGGACCGAGCAACGGGAGCTCACCCCGTCACGGGGATTCGAACCGCCAACCTTCTGATCAGCAAGTCCTAGGCTCTATGGTTTAACCCACAACGCCACCCATGTCCCTCTAATGGTGGTGTACATGGGGTCAATCTGTAAAATCATATAATTTTGTTGATTAATTTCTTAAGTTTGTATACAACCCTTCATCCAGAGATCTCAGGGTGGTTCAACCTCTGTCTCATGCTGACAGCTTCTAGGAGCCACAGGTGAGAACTGAGTGCAGGGTGGGGACTAAAGGTGTGATCACACTACCCTTGAAGGAGCATGACTTGTCCCTCACCAGAGGTACTACCCCACCCCTGATACCCCACATAACCAGTAGCGCTCTGGATATTGTCTGACTCCAGCTCCCATCAGCCCCAAACAGCATGGCCAAAGGTCAGGGATGATGGGAACTGTAGTTCAGCAACACCTGGAGGATAACAGCTTCCTCACCCCTAAGTTAGATGCTAATTCAGTGCAGGAATCTTAGCAAAAGCATCCGTGACAGATGGCCACCCAACCTCTGCTTAAAAACCTCCAGAGAAGGAGAGTCCCAACACCTTCTGAGGGAGTCCATTCCACTGTCAGCCAGCTCTTTCCATCAGAAAGTTCTTTCTGATGTTTAGTTGGAATCTCCTTTCTTGTCACTTGAATCCATACTATCCTCACCATACCCTTCTGAGCTAGGTAAGGCAGAGATAGTGACTGGTGGAAGTTTGCTTTGTGGCTGAGCTGGGATTAGAACCCAAGTTAACTTAGGTCCAAGTTCCATACTCTGGATAGCCAATTTGGTGCCTTACAGGTGTTGTTCAACTCCCATATAGCTAACGATCAGGGATGAAGGGAATTCTACTCCCGCAATATCCAGAGGACATTCTATTGGCTACGGTTGTTCCATTGACTCTCTTTAGAAATAGGGCCAGTCACATTTAATCCATCCTTACCTGCCTCTCTCTCCCCCCCCCACTTGTTCAGGAAAAAGAAAAGTCTCTGGCAGTGGCACCAGTACAGTGGTACCTCGGGTTACATGTGCTTCAGGTTACACCCTCCGCTAACCCAGAATTAGTACCTCGGGTTAAGAACTTTGCTTCAGGATGAGAACAGAAATCACGTGGTTGCGGTGCGGTGGCAGCAGGAGGCCCCATTAGCTAAGGTGGTGCTTCAGGTTAAGAACAGTTTCAGGTTAAGAATGGACCTCCAGAATGAATTAAGTTCTTAACCTGAGGTACCACTGTATAGTCTCCCTGGATTCTATTTTCACCATTGTGTGATTATTCTAACTGCTGGTGACAACTCTTGGTATTTTCACCTTCCTCTTTCTTCCTGCAATAAGATCCCATTCCCTCCTGGTTTACCATCAGTCTCCATGGAGAACAATTGGTTTCTCTCTTCCTCTTAACAGAATTTTATGAATGTAGGTGCCATGAATCAAATCTTTCCAGAGCAGGCATTCTCTTTCTGCCACACAATGCACAATTATGTGCTCGCTCTGTGTACACTGGCTCCCATTTATCAAGGGATCAGCATTTTGCTGCCATTTTAGATTTCATGGAGAGTGAGCAAAAAATGCCGGTTAAACAATGATTCTAATTTCGAGGGAGCAGTTGTTCCCCATCAATACCTGAACAAGCCATATGAGCACCGGTGTTACTGCTACTACTCGGGATCAAGTTGCTAAACGTGGGATCCAGCCAAAGTTTAGCAGGATTTAAATCCACTGTTCATTTCAGTGGAAAATTTAAGCACCACCTGCCATGCCCTCCAACTGAAGTGGATGGAATTTACTGAAAGTGCTAAGCTTGGCTGGATCGTACAACTCTTGGACTTTCAGAGAAGCTCATAATCTGCAAAATATCATCTCCTGTTGCACTGAATAGACTTGTTTCAGCTTTCAGGCCAAAAACAGCGGTTTCAAAGTAGGTGGAAATTTTTCCTGAAGAACACTTTGATTGTGGGAGCATTTACCTCCCCCCCCCCCATTCTGTGCTGTTTCTCCCCCAGCTGACGATGCTTTGGTGCCATTTTTCTTCTGCAATGTATGGTTTCTTCCTGTTGAATTGGTCACATGAATCATCTCAACTAATTTGTAAGCATACGGTGAACTCGATGATGTCACAACACGCTACGTTGGCAATCCGATTGGGCTGGGCTGTGTGATGGTATCACTGAGGACAGTCAGTTGAGTGAGCATGAGCAAGCAATGCTTCCTAAGTTAGATATTTGCATAATTCCTCCCAGCCCTCACTCAGTGAACTGGATGATATCGCTACAGCAAGGGGTATCTAGCGTGGTGCGTTCCTGATGTTTTTGGACTACAACTCCCATCGTCCATGACTGCTGATAACACTGGCTAGGGCTGATGAGAATTGTAGTCCAACACCATCTGGTGGCGCTGTGGTCTAAACCACTGAGCCTAGGGCTTGCTGGTTGGAAGGTTGGCAGTTCAAATCCCCGCGATGGGGTGAGCTCCCGTTGTTCGGTCCCAGCTCCTGCTAACCTAGCAGTTCGAAAGCACATTCTCTTTTCCCTTCCTCCCCCACAACAAACACTCTGTGAGGTGAGTAAGGCTGAGAGACCTCAAAGAAGTGTGACTGACCCAAGGTCACCCAGCAGCTGCATGTGGAGGAGTGGAGATGCGAACCCGGTTCACCAGATTACGAGTCTACTGCTCTTAACCACTACACCACACTGGCTCAGTAGATAAATAGTGATAAGTAGGTACCGCTCCAGTGAGAAGGTAAATGGCGTTTCTGTGCGCTGCTCTGGTTTCACCAGAAGCGGCTTAATCATGCTGGCCACATGACCTGGAAAAACTGTCTGTGGACAAACGCCGGCTCCCTCGGCCAGTAAAGCAAGATGAGCACTGCAACCCCAGAGTCGTTTGTGACTGGGGTCCTTTACCTTTACCTTTATCATCTGGTGGGCACCTCACTGGCTAGCCCTGTGCTACCCTGTGCACACAATCAGAATTGATTTCAGGGTGGGATCACGGATGGCAAATGAAGCAGGAAAGGACAATACGATTGAATGAAAGATTTTTGCTGTTTTGTGTGTGTGTGTGTGTGTGTGTGTGTGTGTGTGTGTGTGTTTAGCAGTGCTGAAAACATTCCCGGAGAACAGTGTGCAATTTCTGCTTAGCCCTAATTAGTATACATATATATGCTGGCATTGTTTAAGTTACCAATTACAGTGAAGACTGGGATTTAAAAATGATTGAGTCTATTTTTTTTTTAAGAGTCAACACATTGCATAATGCTTTTCTTTACCACTTCTGGGTTTTTTGGGTTGTTGTTTTTTTGTTTTGTTTCTTTGCAATTCAGCTTCTTCACCACCGCATAAACACCTCACATTTATATATTTCAAAGTATAAATCAGTTGTATTACTTTTTTAAAAAATAAATCTCAACTTGACACACGCACTAAATTCCCATTAATGAAAATGACAGCTCAGCATGCCACTTCCTGGAACAAAAAATAGGTTCCTAAATATACCATCTAAACTGTATTGTAGCCAAATGTATCAAGGCTTCCAAAGTGAGCCCTTGCTACTCACAACAAATCCCCATGAGAAAATATATCAGATGTAGCCCATTCTCACTTTTCCTACTTTTAGTCTTGTAAAGGATACAAACTTGGCGTGATGGTGGGGTTGCATATCTGTAGCTGAGTTTAAAAGACGTAAATGAAACCTGTGTAAAATGTTAACTGGGCTCATAAAGAGGTAAAGGTACTCCTGACCATTAGGTCCAGTCGCGGACGACTCTGGGGTTGCAGCACTCATCTTGTTCTATAGGCCGAGGGAGCCGGTGTTTGTCCGCAGACAGTTTTTCCGGGTCATGTGGCCAGCATGACTAAGCCGCTTCTAGCAAAACCAGAGCAGCGCACAGAAACGCCGTTTACCTTCCTGCTGGAGCGGTACCTACTTATCACTATTTATCTACTGAGCCAGTGTGGTGTAGTGGTTAAGAGCGGTAGACTCATAATCTGGTGAACCGGGTTCGCATCTCCACTCCACCACATGCAGCTGCTGGGTGACCTTGGGCCAGTCACACTTCTTTGAAGTCTCTCAGCCTTACTCACCTCACAGAGTGTTTGTTGTGGGGGAGGAAGGGAAAGAAGAATGTTAGCTGCTTTGAGACTCCTTCGGGTAGTGATAAAGCGGGATATCAAATCCAAACTCTTCTTCTTCTTCTCTACTTGCACTTTGATGTGCTTTCTAACTGCTAGGTGGGCAGGAGCAGGTGGGCAGGACCAAACAACGGGAGCTCACCCTGTCGTGGGGATTCAAACCACCAACCTTCTGATCGGCAAGCCCTAGGCTCTGTGGATTAGACCACACTGCCACCCGCGTCCCTAACTGGACTCACATACAAATCCTTTATATAGCCAAAACCTACCTCCTCCTTGTGTGTGGATGATGCCACACTTCGACACCCCTCCCCTGCAATAACAGCACAGTGAGGACTGAGCATGCTTAGAGGGCACAGAATCCTGAGTATTTATTCTAGGGGAAAGGGGGGGACTGAGGGTGGGAAGGGGTAATGTCATAGAGTGTTCTGGGACTGGGCAAGCTGGCATAAGCCCCAGAAACACTCTGCACTGCAGCCTTATGTTACAGGTCCCACTTGCAGAACTCTTGTTTCCCAACAGAGCGTTTCATGGGACCTTCATGGCAATACTATTGATCATCATCAGTTAGGAATGCTGTTCTTTCTAGTGCTGTAAATCTCTTCCCAAAAAAAGGAAGGAGAGAAATCTCTGTTTGATCATTCCTAGAGGATCCCCTCTGCTGGTTCCAGCACCTGAGAGGGTCTGTAGGGAAGAAGGCAGTCTTTCAGATTTTTGAGACCCAAGTCAATTAGAGCTTTGTGAGTACTTTGAACTGGTCCTGGAAATGAACCAAGCTAGACAGGCCAGTGAGTTGACTCAGTAGAAGGCAGCTTCCTGAGTTCCTATTTGCTATCTTATATTTTTTTTCTTTTACTCTTTTAATTGCACATCACATCTCTTTAGGTTTGACAAGCAGATCATAACTGATTGAAAATTGAAATAAATATATTGAGGACATTCATATAATTTTTATTAAAATGTTTGCAAGCTATTTATTTTGTTTTGCTTTTTTGTTAAAAACACTTTTAAAAAACAAGCTTCAAAGTCTGCAAACTTCTTCCGGTGCAAAAATAAAATAGCTGGCAAAAAAAAATCAGCAGCAACTGATCGCTTTTAAGATGTTCACAAGCAAACCAGGTTCAGAAGAACTTAACAGGTTCTCAAGAGCTGATTTGATGATGTGAAACTGTCACGGTGTAGCCATGGGAGTGGGGGAAATCCCACTTTTTGACAACTGTAAAAATGATAAAGGGCTTTACAGTTATTCCTCTCTGTCTTTCTCTCTCTCTCTTTCCCTCTTCCTTCATATTTTTGGGGGATTTTTAAAAATCACTCTTGTAGGTTAGTCTGATTCTCATTGTATTTTATGTCAAAAAAAAAATTCCATAAAAATATTTAAAATAAATAAAGTGCAAGGATCGTGTAAAGCAGGAGTTGCTAACCTGTGGCCCTCCAGGTGTTTCTGGGTGACTGTTGCCATAATTCCTGACCACTGGCCAGGCTGGCTGGGACTGATGGGAGTTAGAGTTCAGCAACATCTGGGGAGCATAGGTGAGCCACTCCTGATGGGGGGGTGTGCCTCACTGCTGCCTCTCCGCATAAAATACCAATATTGCAGTTCAGAAAATAGATAAACCAACAGAAACAGACTCTTTAACCCCTGTGTTCCCACCATGAACAGCGGCTGGAGCACATAGCCTGGTTGAAGAACCATCTGTTTCAGAGGTTAGTTGTTTCGATGGGGAATTTGGGGGAACCCAGACCCACGCTACCCAGTCTCTAGGACAGATACACGGTGCTATCACAGGCTTTTCTTAAGAGAACTGTGTGGATGCCGCCGTACTTAGCTGGATTAGGCAAGCACCCTCCCCATGTATAGCACCCATTTTCACACACAATTCCTCTTTCGGCTGGGCTAGGGAATCGCCTGCGGAAATATGCCCCCGTGGTGGATCAGAGTGTTTATATTTAGCATTCCAAAAGAATACAAATAAGGGCCACTGATTACCAAAGTTACTGCACCCTCACTTCTCTTAAAATAACATCATAAGTCACTGCCAGTGTGTTTGCCTTGATCTGGGGAGAAACAGATGCAAGCAGAAGCAACAGGGTTTTGCTGGAGGGTGCAGCTACAGGAGTGGGTGAGTGAGTGGGTGGAGAGAGTCCAGGAGGCTGAGGCAGATCACCACACTGCTGCTGCTGAATAAAACAGGGGACTGCATGCAGTATGGTTCACCTGCGGCCTAGGACCCACGTATCTACGGGACTGCCTCTCCTGGTATGCCCCCCAGAGGACCTTAAGGTCCACAAATAACAACACTTTGGTGGTCCCGAGCCTCAAGGAGTTTAGATTGGTTTCAACCAGGGCCAGGGCCTTTTCAGCCCTGGCCCCGACGTGGTGGGACACTCTGTCACAAGAGACTAGGGCCCTGCGGGACTTGACATCTTTCCGCAGGGCCTGCAAGACAGAGTTGTTCCACCTGAGTTCACCAGAGTTGTCAACGTAGACTTCCTCTCTGGTGGGGTGAGGGAGCCAAGGGCAGCGACGGTGAAGGGCTGTGTCTCAAAGGTAGGCTACATGCTTTGCATTTGGAGGGCTCCAGGTTCCATTCTCATCATCTATAGAATCACAGAAATGTAGAGTCGGAAGGGGCTCCAAGAGACATTTAGTCCAACCCCTTGCAATGCAGGAATCTCAGTGCAATGCAGGAATCCATGACAGATGGTCATCCAACCTCTGCTTCAAAACCTTCAAGGAAGAAGAGTCCGCTGGAGGTTTCTAAGCAGAGGTAGTATGGCCGTCTGTCTTGGATGCTTTAGTTGACATTCCTGCATTAGAAGGATCTCATCCTGGAAAGTCAAGAGTAGACCAGGGTGGAGAAGTAGATTGGAAGGTGGTGGACTCTCCTTCATTGGGGGGTTTTAAACAGTGTTTGGACAGCTATGTGCCAAGGATTCTTTAGTTGTGATTCCTGCTTTGCAGGGCTTGGGTATCTCTTCTAGCTTTGCAGTTCTATGACTCTTAAGTGAGGGAGCTAGGGCCAAACGCACACCCCAACCTCTCTGTCTGGTTCTCTAGACTCAAACACTCTACACCTTGTGTGATCTTGCCTGGCTGGTATGTGTCCTTGAACTGTGGTAAAGCCTCTTGATGGCCTGGATGTGCAGGTTTGTGTGTATGGGTGCATGGTGGAAACCTCTGACTGGCATTTAGCCTAGCGTACTAGGTGAGAGTCATGGCCATTGCTCAGCTCTGTGCACCACTAGCATGTGGCTTCTTAGAAGGTAAATCATGAGGGCATTCAGCTCCACACCCAAAATACTGAGCTGGATGGGCCAATGATCTGACGGCATAAGGCAGTTTCTGTGTAAATATCTGAATCAAGGATACATCAGTTCTCACCCATAATTGATTCAGTAGCTCATTCCTTCTTGGTGCTTTGCTATTCTCTCTTGCCGCTGCCCCCACAGCTATTTGAAATGAAAACTTTTGCTAATACTAACATTACGTTTATCTCTTTATGTTTGCAGATAGATCTTCATGCATAGTAATATTGAGTTTTGTAGTCTTTAATCCCAAGTAAATGTTCAAAGAATTGCACCCTCCGCTATAGTATAAAAGACCAAACAAGCTTCTCCTTCTCCACCCTGGGAATTTTAGGCTGTCATCCTATGTACCTTTACCTAGGAGTAAATGTCAGTGAAGAGGGTGAGACTTCATTCTCTTTAGCAATACAAAGGATTACACAGTTAAATGCTCACTGAAATTCTTTTTCTTTGGCTCTTATATGTTGTTTCTTGTCTGCTTTGGCTGGTTGGCTGAACATTGGAAGATTCAGGACAGTTTTTTTAAAAAAAAGAACACATCTTCATGCAGTTCATAGTGAAACTGTGGAACTCACTCCCACTGGATACAGTGGTGGCCACCAATTTCAAGAGAGATTTAGCAATAAAGATACTAGCCATGATGGCTATGCTTTGCCTTCCCTCACTATCTCCCACTATTAAACTTCACTTCATGACCCCAAAGGCCTTTCCCTACTTACTTTTACCCCAGAATGCAAAATTTGATACACCTCTATCATGTCTCCCCTTTCTCACTTTCCTTCCTAAACTAAGAGACTTCAAAGGGAGTAATGTGGTTGGGGGAGCATTTTGAATTATTATTATTATTATTATTATTATTATTATTATTATTATACCTTGCCCATCTGGCTGGGTTTCTCTAGCCACTCTGGGCGGCTTCCAACAAAGTATTAAAATACAGTGGTCTGTTAAACATTAAAAGCTTCCCTAAACAGGGCTGCCTTCAGATGTCTTCTAAAAGTCTGGTAGTTGTTCTTCTCTTTGACATCTGGTGGGAGGGTGTTCCACAGGGCGGGTGCCACTACCAAGCAGGCCCTCTGCCTGGTTCCCTGTAACTTGGCTTCTCGCAGTGAGGGAACTGCCAGAAGGCCCTCGGCGCTGGACCTCAGTGTCCAGGCAGAACGATGGGGGGAAATGAATGGCAAGGAAAGGTTTAAGCAATTCTTGTCTCCTGCCCCCACCCAGTCCACCACTCTTCCACTCAATCAGAAGCAATCCGCATCTGCTTTACTCAATAAAACAAGAATCCTGGAGCAGAGACTGCTGGATATTTCTTTTCTTTTTTGTGGACCGCTTCAAAATTGGTGGGGGTCTAGGCAGACCACTTAATGATTTATTTTGTTCTGCAAATCAAAGCGCGTGCACACACCATATTTTAATAACTGTGGTTTTGTTCTTTTGATCCACTGGACATGCTTCTTTTTATGAGCAAAGTTGTTTGAAGATGTATCTCAGTCTGCACCAAAAATAAGTCCAAATATTCCAGTCCAGCCTTTACCAGAGTAATGCCTTCCAGGAGTCCCAACTCCCATCAGCCCCACAAACCCAACACAGAACTAATAAGGATTGGGGGAAGCCATGTACGCCACCTTGAGCTCCTTGGAGGAAAAGGTGGGGTATATGAGCAATAAATAAATAAAAAATATTTGGAAACCATGGATATCTTAAATGTGGAGGGGCAATCATACCTGTCTTTTCTTCACCTGAAGTTCATGTGATTTTCTGAAAGTCCGAACAGAACCTGTATATGCATGGATTCATGTTCCTTGATGACATGTGCCAGTCATATGCACATAGACTCTATTCAGACATTTAGATCAATGTATAGAGAAGGTTGGGATGTGGGTGGTGCTGTGGTCTAAACCACAGAGCCTAGGGCTCGCCGATCAGAAGGTCAGCAGTTCGAATCCCCACGACAGGGTGAGCTCCCGTTGCTCGGTCCCTGCTCCTGCCAACCTAGCAGTTCGAAAGCACATCAAAGTGCAAGTTGATAAATACTGGTAGGTACTGCTCTGGCGGGAAGCTAAAGGGTGTTTCCATGCACTGCTTTGGTTCTCCAGAAGCGGCTTAGTCATTCTGGCCACATGGCCTGGAAGCTGTCTGTGGACAAAACGCCAGCTCCCTCAGCCTATAGAGCAAGATGAGCGCCACAACCCCAGAGTCGTTTGCGACTGGACCTAACAGTCAGGGGTACCTTTACCTTTATCTTTATAGAGAAAGTTAGGACTTTGGGTTATGGACATGATTATCTGCTTTTCTCCATGCCCCTGATACTTGAACAGGGCTCTGGTTAATTGTGCAAGTCTCCACACCCATCTCTGATCATTGCAGGTTTTTCCTGCTATGTTTGAGTGGGGTTTGCATCCTTGCATTACATTTCCCCCCGCATGTATTCTCATATTTATTTTATTTTAAAACACATTTTGTGTTTTGATGCTAAACACACCCTGATATTTTATGATAGGGCAATATAGAAAAATCACTAAAATAAAATAAATAGAAATTGGGATTGGACTTTTGGAATTGCCTATATTTACAATAATCAACTCTGAACGCATGAAATAATACCAAATAGTGTTGTTGTTTTGTTGCTATTTGCTGGTTAAATTCATAATCCACCTCTCCACTCCATGGTGTTCAAGTCAGCTAAGAACAGTGATGTTTAAAATACCCATTAGCCCAAGTTTTGTTTTGTTTTTTAAAAATCTGCTTAAATTTCAATAGGCATAAAAATGTTGACAAGGGAATGCTTTTCCAACGAAGAATGGCACAGATCTTCATTAAACTTGCATATTTTAATTCATAGGCCTAGATACAAATTTAGAAATATCTACTATGTCTTAAGTTCACCTTCGCCTAGTAAGGAAAGGCTGCCACCACCTGTTGATGGGCATTTCCAAGTTCCCTGCTGCTTTCCCCTTCTTAGGGTCCTTTATCTTGACTTCACAGCCCTTCAAACAGCAATAGCCACAGGTCGCGATGGCAATGTTCTATCTGCACTGTTGGAAGCAATGTGCTTCCGGATACCAGTCGTTGGGAATCACAAGTGGGGGAGAACACTGTTGCAGTCAGGTCTCGCTTGCAGTCTTCCCAGAGGCATCTGGTTGGCCCCTTTGAGAACCAATTGCTGGACTGGATGGGCCCATTGGCCAGATCCAGCAGGGCCTTCTTACATTCTTAGAGAGTGCCTTCAAGCAGAGGACTCTTCTCTGTAAAGTGGGGTGCATATCCACCCTACAAACGCCTGTGGTTTTTAACATGTATATGTAATGTAAGCATACTGCCTGCCTGTGAGTGTCAGAGAGAGGGTGTGTGTACAGGAACGGACATGATCAAGTGGTGATAGGGTCAAGAGACTGAGATCCTATTATGTCTAGGGCCCAACTGCAGGAAACTGGGGGAAAGGAGGAGGAAGGAAGTGAGCTATTGTGGAAAAGAAATAGAGGATAGTGATACAAAGAATCCAGAACCGTTTTTCCTTTTTTTAAGGCAAAGGATAGCCTTAAATGATAGTCCGGATAGCTTGGTTGGTTAGAGCATGGTGCTGATAACGCCAAGGTTGCAAGTTTAATTCCCGTATGGGATAGCTGCATTGCAGGGGGTTGGACTAGAATGATGATCCTCAATTCTACAGTTCTATTGTTCTTGCTATGGTACATATATGTTGTCTGGGCAATTTGCAGAATAGTCTCCATACTAAACAGGGATTTTCTAATGGAAGCCTCCCCAGAAAATCTAACCAAGCGCATCTGCTTGGCTGACAGTTGAAGGCTTCCCTGCACACACTTCACTCCTCTCTTCCTCTTGCTGCTGAGGGTGAGCAATGCAACGTAGTTTCTTGTGTTGGACCACCCCAGTGGCTGCAGGCATCTTCGTTCTCTCCCTGTGTCTCACCTGGTTGTGGTTGTTTGTCACTGATGTGCTAAAACTCACTGTGGCACGGACTGGTGTGTGTCACACAAACGCTGCACACAAATGTGTTGCATTTGGGGCAGCCCTACCCTTAGACAGAGTGAAGCAACTCCCTCAGGTGGCCAAAGCTGGCGTGCAGGTGGTGAAGTGGTGGAGGACAGGAGCTTTGTGTACCACCCAGCTCTAGAGGGAGCCAGCTGAATCGTGAGAGAGAATGCCAGCACTGCAAGCATCCTGCTCATCCCTGGGACATTCTGGGATCAAATCAGAAGCCAGGGTGGTTTCTGCAATTCCAAGAATGCCCCAGGCAAATAGGGATAGTTGGAGGGTATGGGATAGAAAGAGAACTGTGAGTAAATTAATGTGTTGATCCACCCAGTTAATGTGTTGATCCACCCCTTGGCCCTGCCCAACACTGGGATGTGGCTCTCAGGCTGAAAAAGTTCCCCCACCCCTTCCTAGCCTGCCTGATTGTTATGGAGTAATTGAAAGTACCAGCAGAGGCCAGAAGGTCCGAAGTAGTACCATTACAACTTCTATGTTACAGACCCTCCAAGCATCCCTATTTTCCAGGAACAGTCCCGGATCTACAGAAACCATCCCAGTTTCTGATTTAATCCTGGGCTGCCCTGCTTTTCCTTAGGACATGTCTACTTTCATCAGAGAAATGTTGGAGGATATGGCGTTATTTTAACCCAACATTCCTCAGCCTGGTAGCCTGCCAAGTTTTTCCAGGCCACCCCCGCTTTGGTTGCATAAACTCATCCCTAGTGCCCCTTACCTAAAGGAGCATTTACACCCCCCATCTATCAGCCCAGATATTGAGATCCAGCTCCAAGGGTCTTCTGGCAGTTCCCCCACTGTGAGAAGTTAAGTTACAGGGAACCAGGCAGAGGGCCTTCTCTGCAATGGCACCTGCACTGTGGAATGCCCTCCCAGCAGATGTCAAGGAGACAACCTTTCGTAGACATCTGAAGGCAGCCGCATTTTGGGAAGCTTATAATGTATGATGCTTCTTTGTTTTGCTTGTATTTTTGTTGGAAGCCACCCAGAGTGGCTGGGACAACCCAGACAGATGGGTGGGGTACAAGTAATACATTATTATTATTATTATTATTATTAGCCTACAAAAAGCATTACTCAGAATAGTGGTTTGCATGACCCACTAAGGAAGAAAGTAACGCAATAAAATTCAAAACAGTAACAGCTGATTTCACATTTATTCAAAATCCAGTTTAAAAACTATTTAGTTTAACTAATTAAACAAAATTGGTGAACTTGAGCCAATGATACCAGCTTTTCAAAGCCTGGTAGCTCTTTACACTCCCAGTACCCCCTCTTCTCACCCTGCCCCAGGTAATCCCACTGCCCTCCAGGGTGCGGTATCACTTATTTTGGGAACCACTTCTTTAGTTGGGGTGGGGTGGGGCTGGACTACAACTCCCATTAGCCCCGCCAGCATGATAGGAGTTGTTGCTCAGGTTGTGCCAAGGCTGCCTTAGCCAGGGTTGGAAGCAGAACGAAATGCGGGGGAAAGATCCACAGTCAAGAGAGAGGGCAAGGCAGGAAAACTGCGTAGACCTGGAAAATGGTGGTTGCGTGTCTTTGCGGTTGTGTGGCTGGCTCGATCAGGATTTACACACACAAACATTGCACCATATGTGGCTTTCTGTCCCTTGTAGCACAGTCTCTCCTCCTATTCCATAAAGCCAAGGGTTTTATTGTGTGTGTTTTTTGAACTGAGTTAAACCTTTTTTTTTTTTAAAAAAAAAAGTGATCTGGGGAGAGGGGGGGCGCTATGGATTATCCTCTCACCCCCCCAACCCCATAGTTTGTGGTGATGGCGGTGGTGTTGCCAGGCTGCTTCCTCGCACTTTGTGGGCAAGGCAGTGAAACCGACAGAGTGAATGACAAGTTGTTTACAGGTTTCCTTGAAGGGGCCTCTGGTATATTTCAATCTGTCAAAGTTGCTTTTCTTTCTCCAGAACAATGCTTGATTGTTGTGTAGGGTGTTTTTTTTTCTTTCTTCCCCTTCCCCTTCCCCTTGCACAGAGACTTTTTATTTTTTAAAAAATGAAGAAGAGGTGAGAAAATTATATATATATATATAGGATATCACAGACACACCATGTACACAAACCCTTTGGGAATATTGAAGATTGTCCTTAGGTGTTCAGAGGGTTATTTTCCCTTCCCCTTTCTCCCTCTCTTTCTCCTTCCCTCCCTCCCTTTCTTCTAACTCCTCTCAATGAGTTGCTAAGTGCTTTTCTGTATTAAGCCAGCAGCCCTTGTTTAAGTTTCTTTTTGGCCACTGATCTCCCCCCCCCCCCCCAGTTTGCCTCCCTCCCCTTGGCAGATCTTTCTCTCTACAAAGGGCAGAGTGATGGGTGTCAGGCTTGCCTATTAGATAATTCTGGTCAACAGAATCTGGCAGAGAATAATAATAATAATAATAATAATAATAATAATAATAATAATAATAA
>JAXCMG010000011.1:31611406-31692698 GCA_034642415.1 Podarcis siculus
AATAATAATAATAATAATAATAATAATAATAATAATAATAATAATAATAAATGGTGGAAACGCACACTCACGTGTTCACTGCCTGCCTGTGCTAACTAACAGCTACGTAGACCTATAAATTAAGACACATATTGAATATAAAAAATTTCTACATGCTATTCAGGTACCGATCCTCTCCCTCCGACTTCATATTTGTGGAGCCGAGGCTTGACTAGCAGAAATTTGCCAAGGACTCATTCAGTGTGTGGTTGTGTTGTGCGTGTGTTGTTGTTGTTGTGCAACAGAGATGCTCACAGGGAAAGAGAAACAGGGAGAGGGACTTTTGCAACTGATTTCTCTCCTCTTAAAAGATTAAGCGAATGGGGAGGAGGGAAATGATCTTTAGTGGTAGAATTAGATATTGGGATATCCAAAGTGTGCGTCCGTCCATAACAAGATAGGGGAAACATAATTTGGCCACACTAGGGGAAGTTCCTAGACGGGGAAATTGCTTAGGATTGTGTGTGTGTGTGTGTAACACGTGCGTTTCTATTTATAACTGCATTTCTGCTAGAATAAGTGTTGCAAATGTGCATATTCCACACCTCCCCATTCCCAGTATCACCGCCCCCCCTTCCCCGTCCTGAGCACATTGGGGAAATCGAGGCTGGAGGTGGCGATTGCTCTTTTATTTTGCGAGCACAAATTTTTGGTTTGGCACGATCCTGCACGAAGCTTTCAGATGTGCGTGCGTGTGTCACAGACAAGTAGTGGTTGCGTGTGTGTGTGTGGCTATTGGAGAAGAGGAGAGGATGAAAGGAGCTGACTTTGCAAGGGGTGGGGGGTGGGGGGCTGTGACAAGGAGAGGGGCAATAAAGGCAAAAGCGGACAGGCACCCCTGAGGTTGGCGGAGGCTGCTGCCTGCTTGTCAGACCCCAGCCATGTGGCGCGGCGGTGGGGGGAGCTTGCTCGACGCTGCCTCCTTCAGCTAAAGTGCGCTACCCCTTTAAGAGACTGGTCAAGGAGTCCCTAGCTCACAGAGGGAGAGGGAGAGCGAGAGAGAGAGAGAGAGAGAGAGAGAGAGAGCGCGAGAGAGAGAGGGGAGAGAGAGAGCGAGAGAGAAAAATCAATCGGTTTAGGAGGTTTGGATTCACTTGACAGGTTCAGTTGGAGGCGATCATAGCTGGCTACTGTGACAAAGGGGAAAAAATTGTGCTTTTTTTATTTCCCCCTTCAGCATGCTCACTGACCCCGATTTACCCCAGGAGTTTGAAAGGTGAGTCCAGGAGATCAGTGTGTGTGTCTGTATATATTTATAATATATCTGCTTTGCATGCATTCGCTGCTGGGGTGTGTGTGCGTGCGCGCGTTTAAATATTATGGTGATGATTTGAGATCTTTCCAATGTTGTTGAAGTGCAACTTTCCCTGTATGCGCGTCAATAATATATATGTATGTATATATATATTTAAAAAGAAAAATCCGGAGTAGTAAAACAAACAAACAACCATGCACTTTATCTCCCTCCCAGCATGCAGTAATGTCAGATTACTCCTGATCTATGTTTGCTGTTTGCTGTTTTTTTCCTCTCTCTCTCTCTTTCCTCCAACCGCGCACCATTTCCATCTCCTGAACTAGATTGAAAGGGATCACCCAAAGTCCTGTAACCTACTTCGACAGCGATGCCTTTCGGATTTTGTTTAGCTCCCTGCTAGAGATTTGAATGAACATCATCATGACTGTATATCTCTGTCTTTTGCTCCGCCGCCGCCGCCCCTCTTTCTGTTCTCCACCCCCCCCCCAACCCCGCCGCTCCCGGCTCCTTCTTCTGAATTAATCTACTAGATAATGAGAAGCAACAATGTCTTAGAAGACATTTTTTTTTGGTCTTTATTTAAAAGGGAAGGGAGGGAAATTAAATCTTCCTTGCCTTTTTGGAGAGAGCGCTTCCTGGAATGAATGGAAGAACTGGCGAGGCTTTAAACTTTCAATTTGATCCTTCCATAAAAAAAGAAAAAGTTTCTAGGAAGCACATGACTCCCCTCCCGTTGGTAGTGGTGGTTGATCTAGCAGGAGTGACTATTTGGAGGCAAGTTAACATCATCCCAAGCTTGAGCAAGCAAAATAATAAACTAAAAAACAGAAAGTGGGTTTGGGAAGCGGAGAGAGTGGAGTGGAACAGTTCATTCTGAATTTATCAGTACCTCTTTTTGACTGCGTGTCAAAACCTGCTCTTTTGATTTATGACCTGTTTGCCTTGCCATCCTCTTCCCTTGTACTTCTGCCACCCACTTGCCAAAGTTTAGAAGTCCTTCAGATCCTAGCTGTTCCTGAGGTCTAGATCCCAAGTCTCATTCTCCTCCCATAGATTGTTCAGTTCACATAAATCTTGACTTTTGCTAACTATGTTTGAAGATTACTCTCAACCACTTGTACACTGTACTTCGGGAAGAACCAAGATCTCCCACTCTGACTACATCCCCATCCCACTTTCCCCCCTGTATTTTAAGCTTGTAAATAGCCCATGTTTGGCTATGAGGAGGGACTCAAAGCCTTTGCATTTCTAAGTGGGTCTTTATAAAGAAAAATGAAAAGGCTTTAAATTGTCAGAGCGCACGTTTCCCAGCTTCCCCTCCCCACGGTTCATGAAAGCTACATTCTGCATAAACATTTGGTTGCATCTGACTATGTAATGCAAGCTAGGTGATAGACCAGCTGGTAAAAAAATATGGTAAGCCAAGCTGTTCAGCTTTCAGATTGCTGAATTTGATAGTAAAAGGCACAGGGAGGAAAATATCCGTCAAACATCTTAAGAGGGCAGAGAAGTTGCAAGTATAGAGTGCAAAGAATACTAGATTGCCAGAGAACAAATTAGCTAGGGGTGTATGTGTACAGATACACGTATGCATATCTGTGTGTACACCGATGTGTGTGCACCTATATAGCTTTATATAAAGCAACTGAAATCAGTAAGGGGGGTGGTGGTTGTTCTGAAAACTACTGTATTTCGTAACTCTAACCCTTGACAGAAAACACTTTGGGCTGGCACTTCTGAATGCCTTCCAAGGTTTTATTTGATCCAATTAATTTCTCTCCTTTGTTTAAAATCGCTGACATTTCCCCCCTCCTCCATTTCATAATATTGTGATACGGGCATACCTGCGAGAACTTAACTATTTATCTTAGTAAAAATCCTAGGTTAACTTGGCAAAAACTGGTTTCTTTTTTTTTTTCCGGGTAGGGGAAGAACTCAAGAGGTTTGAAGCTATTCTGCATGGCATGTCCATAGCAACATGCTTACAAATATATAAAGTGTTTTTGTTTTGTTTTGCTATCTCTGTGTAACTTTTCCTCTGAGCTGAATAGGTGCAGAAGGCAGGAATATAAACGGTGTGTTCTCTCTTCCTATGTCCTGCTTTAAAGAGCTCGCTTTCATTTTCATTTTGAAACTCAACTTTTGAGTTGATTGCCCTCTTTCTTTTTCATCTCCCTGATGAGGTGTGTGTTCAGAGTTTTACTCTTATTTTTGTTTGTTTGTTTGAAGGCGGGAGAAGTACTGGTTAAATAATCCATATGTTATTAGCCTTAACAGACATGTAGCTATCAAGGTATATAGACAGAAATAGTTAAATGAAAGGGGGGAGGACGAGAATGAAACCTTGCCATACAATTCTTTTTATTTACCATTTTCCATCTGTGGTTTTAGCTGGTAATACAAACCAATATCTCTGTTAATCATTACCATTTGTTTACATTCTCTGTGTTTGACTGTAGTTACACACACATGGAGATCTGTACAGGTTGTGGAAGTTATTCACAACACAACATGCACAATTCACATGAAGACTCGGGTTGCGTAGATAGAGGATGTTCTTGCAATCTCTCCATCCTCCACAAACACACCCCCGGCCCTCTCGGAGCCTAATGTTTGTGCATTTTGCTGAAATCAGTGTTCTCACCTGTCAGACCCAAACTACATTGTTATTAATGCTTACAAGGCCCGTTCTTCACAGGCCGTGAGGTGGGCTACAAGGAAACATTGATTTTATGATCTAGGCATTTTGGGTGGTAGTCCAGTTTCTCAGTCGCCAAGTTTTTCTAAGGAAGAGGTATTCCGCACCCCCCCCCTTTCGCCTTTCTAGCACATTGATTTATTCTGAAACTTCCATAACTTCACTTTACATCTTGTGGGAATGCAGTTGTCTCTCATGGAAAGGGAGTTGATCCAGTTTCTCTTTTGCTTTGCTTGCTTCCTCCCCCTCCCCTTGCCCTTAACTTTGGTAACACAGAAGCCTAGAAAGAAAAGTGTCTCTTGCATCCTCGAGAAAGACTGGGATGAATCTGTGACCATATTATCCTCATTGGCGAATTAGCTGTTTGCTGATCCAAACTCAGGGCAGGTTTAGCAAGCACACAGAGAGACTGTTTGTCCCTTTTGTTGTTCATGTTGTTTTTAAATCGAGAAGGGGTTCTACCAAAACTTTGAAAGGCACTCCAGACAGCTGAAATGTTGAGTGCAAAAGGTACTGAGAGGTTCCAGCTAGAACAGGCTTTCAGTTTCTCTGGAATTATTGAGTGGTGGGTTTTGATGAGGTACTATGTGACTGCCCAATTTTATTCTAGGGTGTGCGTTAAATAAATAAAATATACACCACCAAGATTTAATTTTCTTGCTTTTTTCAAAATAGAGACACAGCCTATGTTAGCTACAAAAAGGCAAGTCAAGGTGAAGTTCTGCCTTACCCAAGCAATTGATGGGAGGGACCTGTAACTTCAGCATTAGGGACGTTGCTGTGAAATTTTACAAGAACAATTAAGAGCTCAGAAACGCCTGGCATAAACGCTGAATGTCTTCATAAAAACCTTGTCAGTGGAAAAACAAAAGGGGCTGCTTGACAACGTTCGTGGTGTGTGGGATGCTTTTTTCAAACCTAAAGTAACTGGCACATGTTGTCATGATTTCTCTGTAGACCCAAAGAATAGGCATCGGAAGACGGAGATGGGCACATGGACCCACGAGTCTTTAAAGTGAAGGATGGGTTGTGCTCTTGATAAAGAACAGGGGAGGGAGGAAAGGAAGGGATGCTTCATGCAAAATATTTATTGGCTCACTTGCTCTAAAAAATAATAATAATTACGGAGGGATCCTAAATCAGCAGCTGACAAGGAAAGTTCAAGGTGGTGTTTTGTTTTTTTAAGTAGTCTATGGGGCAGTGATATATTTGTGAATTGTGTTTTTCTTGTCATCTTTGTCCCTTGCTGAATTTGTTTTAGTATTCCTTCGGTGCCACTAAATGACAAATCCTTTCCCTGCCTATATGGCAGTTTTTGTCTTAGCTAAAGTTTCCCAGAAGGGATGCACTGCCCCACGCTTGCCTCCTGTTTTGATTTTGTTTTTTCCGAAAGTGGAAAAACTGACAGCCTTCCGTCACTGGGATGGGTCAGAATGGTATTCCACAATGCCCCTCTAGAGTGAATGTACTACAGGGCTCCCCCCCCCCACTTGCCCCTCTTCAGAAGCAAAACTGTGTGGTGGTACTGGTACTTGGCACATGGTGTCATTTCATCTCCATGTTTCCACCTCTTCATGTATTTCCCTGATTTGTACCCATGGCCTGGGAATAACCACAAACATCCATTTTGTCCAAACAAAATCTGGCCCGCTGACGTCTCTCTGCATGAAAGCAGAAGGAATAATGTGTTTTCAGTGTGTTCATTTGGCACTTATTTTCGAAGTGATTTTTCACACTTGGGTGGTTTCTCCTCTTCTTTTTTTCTTTAGATCTCTAGGAAACATGCTGGCTATAACTTATCTGAGGGTTGTTGTTGCTGCTGCTGCTGTCTTTAGTTTGTAGCCTGTAGATTTCAACGAACAATTCAATAGATTCGTACCTCTCTCTACGGCTAGAATGGTGAGGCAGGGCTGGACGCTATTTTCTGAGGGAGCGGAGAAGTGACTAATTCCATGGAAGGAGCCTTGAGCTTCTGGCTCGAGCCAAACGCAGGATTTAAGTTGGCCAGATTTCGGGCTGGCTGGCTTGCCATTGGCACTGGAGGGGTTAATCTGAGAAGTGACAGGGAGAGGGGTGGGTGGCCAGTCTGCTGCCCCCTCCTGCTGTCCTGCAATCAAGCCATGTGACTTTAAAATGTTTGCTTGTGAGGACAGTGTGTGTGCCTGCTACTTTGAAGAGCCCCCCCCCAAAAAAAAACCCTTGTTTCTTCTTTTCCCTCTTGTCCAGAGACATTAAGCATAATGAATGCATGAGGTATTTACAGCGTCTTAGAGATCTTCTAACTAGCAGCAATATCTGTGTCGGAGCCTTATTAAAAATGTGACAACCTGTCTTGTTGTTTTAGCCATGGTGCTTTTTGATAGGGATTGAATAAGTTTCTCTTGGCTCCTTCGGAAATCTATATTTTGCTTTGGATCAGGCTGCATTTATTTAGCTGGCAAGTGTGCATAGGGGTGTGTGTGTGTGTGTGTGTGTGTGTATCTCAAACAGATGATAAAGTGAACAAATGACAGAACAATATCACTTTGGGCAATTTATCACCTTAGTTGTTTTAAATCTTATTGCAAAGCAAATATCTTCACCTACCATTTAGTTAAGTAGTGTCAGTGTTACTGACACACACAAATACACTACGATTTCTTGGGCAATAATGTCATCATAATTGTAAGCTCAGAAGGAATCCCTACTCCAAATCCAGGTATCACTTGACACACTGTACGCTTTGATAACGCGATAATTTTAGGAGAATCTTCTCAAATAGTTTGCACTGTTTCTCTGCTCTTGCCAACAATTTTGTTTAGGGGTGGGGGGGTGGGAAGCAGAATCTTGGGGCAGGGAAAACATACTTGAAGCACCCCAAAAATGTTTTATGTCATTTGGAAATGCGTCTGTATTTCCGACATTCAGAATAGGGATGAATTGGCATGTATTTAAATAATAATAATCTTAGAGCGATGGTAAATGAAATCAGCTTGGAGCAATTATTGGGATGAGGAGCTTGGTTAAACTCATCCTCTCTCCCCCCCCCCTCCTTCTGTCTGCAAATGTACTCTTTAATTAACATGGGCTAAATTAGCTGCTTTGCTAATACTCCAAATAAAGTGGGTTGTGGACCGAGCTGCAGCAAAGGAATAGACTGAACGGTGTGCTTCTTGTTTTTGTGAACTTCTGCTAGATATTTTAAATATAATGCCTGATACTGGATATCAGCCCTTCTGAGCGATTCTAGTGAGATATTTGCTTCCTAAAGGCAGGAGATCAGTTCAGGGTTGAATTCAATTTTTGGCTCTCTCTCGCTTTATTATTTTTATTATTATAAATTATTATCCCTCCTTCGAAACTGCCTTTTCCAAAATCCGTTTTGTCTGGCTCTCTTCTGCCCTGGATATCGTGCACTGTCTAATCCAAGACAACCACTAGGGGGTTATTTGTGAGCAGATACCGTACCTTCCCTTCCTGAGAATAGCCATCTCTGCTCGGCAGCACTCTTACGCCTGACCTTTGGTAGGTGGATAAGCTTTTGCAGCTGAAAAGTTTTGCCCAAACCAGCGTATCTTTATTGCACAATAGACTTGTTCGCAGAGGAGCCGACAGGAGGGAAGACCCAGTTTCCTAGATGTCAACGGCCGAGTTTTCCTTTTGCAAAGGACGTGCTGAAAGTCCATAAAGCGAGGAATCACGGTGTTAAAACAGGGAAATTATATGGGAGTGTGTTTCTCCAGTGGGTGAGGGGTGGCGGGGGGAGCAGAAGATTAAGACGTAAAGAAGTGAACCCAGCTCCCACAACTGCCACAAACATCAGAGCTTAATCTGTTGGGATTTGGTCGTGAAACTTGTTGACAGTTTTTGTCTGTTTGTTTGTTTTTCTAGTGTGCTTGACATTTCTGGCTACCATGTCCTTTGGCCACCGTTCTTGTTAACTCATTTATTGGAGTGGGTATAATAATTATAAACACGCAAGGCATTGCCGCGTTAGCAGAGGCTGGTAATTTTACACCTTGGAAATCGGCATTGCACCTGCTCAAGGGGGAGAGATTGCTGGCATCCCGGGGTCCGATAGATCTGTGTAGCTGCAGTAGTGCCCTGAGTGGTCTGTGCTGGCAGGGCCACAGAAGCAGGCCGCGGGTGCAAAAGCTGCATGGAAGAAGACCATCTTGTTTGCTTCGACCCCGTTCTATTTTAAAAATGCATTCCGACATGATCATCACAAATTATTACGTACCAAAGGCCGGCTCCAAAAATATCACGGAAAACATATTTTATAAAACACTTGTGATGCCTGATATTAGGGGCAGAATGAAACCGAAACGAAACACTTCAAAGCCCAGTTGATTTCAATGGGGGAATTAAGCACATCCTCTCTCTTTTTAAAAAATCCCTCTTCCCTCAAGTTGAAATCGATGAGACTTGGCTGGATCATTCCCCGGGTGCTAGCAAATCACATCAGTGCGAGTCACATTAATAATCTCCGTTTAAACCGTGTTCAGAAATATATCTAGATTTGTTTTTCACTTGGGATAAACTGTGTAGCAAAGGTCTGCATTGCTCTTGGAGGTAGTTTGTTAAAGGTCTCCGCTGACCTTTTAAAAAAATAAACTGGCATCTCAAATACAAATAAATGTTATATCAGCTTTTTTAAAAAAACATTCCACGTTGTTCCAGGACCGCTCTTCTGTAACTAGGAAACTTTCTGATATCCGTCGTCTGACAGGCACTATCCTTGCCGTTCCAGTCACAATAAATGCTGTACCTTAGGATATGCTTTGCTTAAAGGATAGCGTATTTTAAGAGGAAGGTGAAAGGATTAAGCAACAGCCTTGGACCCAGGATTTCCTCAATTATTCTGACACACATACCTTAAAAGTGCTACCTCAAATTTATGAAATCCCATTAGGGAAAAAATTGTTGCGACCCAGTATACCGAGATGTGGAGCAGGGCACATGCCTCTGTAGCAGCCAAAAAAGTGTATTTAGAATACAGCGTTGTCGAATCATTCCCCAATTCCAGCCATATTGCACCCTGGCTATATGCCACGAAGCAACTGCATGCACAGGATGTCTAGAGGTAATAGTCCTTTTGCCAGAATAATAGCAGCATATTTCCACAAATGCTGTAGTCTTAGTTTGGCTCTCAACACCCATGTGTTCTGCTCATCATTTTGTCCGAGCCATTTGGTGAAATTATTCTTTCAGAGGATCAGGTTCGTTTTCACAGAACTAAAGATGACAGGTGTTGATACTGTTGATAATTATAACAAACTTGACGAAATACTCCTTGCTTTTTTTAATCCTGTTTCCCACCACCACCACCACCACCACTCTTCTGTTAAAGGGATACTTTATATTAAATTTCACGAGATACATCAATGTGTCATTGGTGTCCTTGTGTTGTTGTTTTTTTAAAGTGATTTTCACTCTTCGTGGTGTTGTGAAATGAAACATTGTTTTACATTTAAGTTTTGTTGAGGAGCTGTATTACATCCCTTCTTTTAACCTGGATTGTGTTGACGCGAACACACTAAAAGATCCACCCTTTCTTTGACAGAAATCTTCTAATTCTGAAATCTTGCACAGTCCTTAACAGAATGATGCTTGCCTCATATCGACCACAATTCATCTCCCACTTCTGGGCTTCTCATATACATCTCATTGGTCGCTATGGAAAACAGGTTGCAGCACTAAATAGGCCTTGATGATGTTTCTCAGGACATTTAAGGGGGGATTTTTGGGTTGTTGTTGTTTCGGTTTCATTTTCTATTTTCTCTTTTTTATGTTGTGATTTTATGTTGTGAACCACCCTGAGATACATGGGCATAGGGTGGCGTGCAATTTTAATAAATATTACTAATAATGATAATAATAGCTATGGGGCTGTTTCGTTTGTCTGGGGTAATAAGGCTTCTGCGTGCATTTAGATGACAGCTTGATCCATAGTTCTAATGAGTGGGTGTACTTCAGAACCATTTTAGTATAGTGAGCTGAATGTTTGACTTAGAGTGGTGAGATTGGTTCAAGTCCAAAGGCTCATTCGTTGGCCTTTGACCAAAATGCCCTATCTCATTCTCAAGTGAAGAAGGCACATTGCTAAGGATGAGTGAGTGAATCAGGATAGTTCCAATCCATTTCAGTTTCACAGCTTTTTGCCCATAATTCTGTTCTTGTTTCCATATTAATCTGCGGGTTGTTGTTCTTTTTTTTTTGCATATATAAAAATCCTCTTAAAACATCTCTGCATGTGCGTTTCCCCTCAAACATATTTAGATGCGTGTTTGCTTTAAATATATATATTTAAATGTGTACTCCTGTCAAGAACTGCTTCCCAGCATTTGGAGAACTGGAAAAAAAACAACCACCAGAATGTGAAACTCCAAGAGCAAATCAAACCATTTCATGTAGGAAACAAGGAAGATACTTGCATAATGTTTTCATCAGACTCGGTGATGACCATTAGCTTAGATTGCTTTAAAAAGAGACCAGGCAAGATTCATGGATGATATATATACATCTATGAATAAGGGTCCCCCCCCTCCCGCCATGAGTGCTTAACGGGATCTCTGACTATCAGATTCTAGGTTAACATGACAGGGAATGCCTGCTGGCCTCATGCTCTGTGGGCATTGCAGAAGATCTGGATAGCCACCTCTGGCAACAGAAATGCTGGACTAAATCGACCCGGGGCCTGATCCAGCAGGGCTCTTATGTTCTTACTGCAAACCATTTTGCACATTAATAGTGCAAGATAATAAAAAAAAGAAGATAATCTCGCTGTAAGATGTGAGCTGATGACAATTTCAAGCTGTTGATTTCAATGGGATTTTGTCCAAGCTGTTTGACATAACTTGGCTTTAATAGGATTTTCTAGGCCCCAGGATCATTATCTCTGCTTAGGTAGGGGCAACTCTGTCATTTTTGTTTTCTCTCAGTTTCTTTTCCCCCTGCCCCAATCTTCAACTCAGTTTACCCTACTGGTTCATCAGTCTGCAATTTTTTAAAATTTAAAGAACTCATCACCATTTTCGTGCATGTTTTTTAGTTCTAATAAATGCATTTTTTGCAAACAGTTTCCCCCAATATAATGCATTTTATGTTACTTAACTAGTATATGCTTTTTTACATGCACTTTCCTCAAACACATGCATTTTATTTTATTTTTTGGAGAACTGCATCACAAAATTCCGGGAAGGGCAAATTGTGAAGGACGGCTGTGTTTCGTATTTTATATTAAGACGTGCTAATTAGGCAGGTTCGTGTTAAAACGTGAACCGAACCAAATTTCCCCCAGCCTTCCCTCCGCCTAAATATACTTGTTGAACATTTTGTATCCTCGGCAAAGTGTTAAATTTCCACTTGTAAAGTAGAATATGCGATATTGTTCTTTTCTCCCGGTAACCAATCTAGCACCTAGTGTGGTTGCAAATGTCAATTTCTTGGTCGATAGGGAAAAGATAAAGAGGCTGTGTACCGTCCTGCTGTTGTGAGCGGCAAAAAGGGTCTCGCGCCCCACAGGGCAACGATAATGTGGCCACTGGCAAATTGGGGCTAATTGTCAGTGGCAAGTAGAAGCGCTGCTTTCAGAAAGTTGCTAACTTCATGCCGGCGATCCAGTGTACAATAAATGGGTTGCGTGTTTCCGTGTCAGTCCCTAATAGTGTTGAGCTGAAGTGCATTGCTTATTTAACTGTTTCATAATAGTTTCATCCTTTCTACTCTGAGACGTCAAAGATAGCCAGAGTTTCATTGAATCATAAAATTGTAGAGCTGGTAAGAGACAACAAGGGTCGTCAAGTCCAATTCCCTGCAATGGATGGATAAGTTTCATTCAGAGAAGTACAAAATCTGTTGGAACAGAGACAAAAGAAGCTGCCTTATACTAAGTCAGAGCACTGGTCCATATAGCTCAATACTGCCTGCACTGACTGGCAGGGGCTGTCCAAGGTTTCGGGCAGGAGTCCCTCCAGCCTTACCAGATTTGCTGGGGATTGAACTCAGAGCCTTCTGCATGTGAAACCAAAGCTGATCCATTTGGATGAATGGGGCACTACCCAACCCAACTCAGCCTGCTCTTAGCCAGCTCCCTACCTACTTTCCCACTTAAATCCCAGGGCCTGTGGATTTTTTGGATTATTTAAAGAAATATTAAAGGTAAAGGGACCCCTGACCATTAGGTCCAGTCGTGACCGACTCTGGGGTTGCGGCGCTCATCTCGCTTTATTGGCCGAAGGAGCCGGTGTTTGTCCACAGACAGCTTCTGGGTCATGTGGCCAGCATGACTAAGCCGCTTCTGGTGAACCAGAGCAGCGCACAGAAACGCCGTTTACCTTCCCGCCGGAGCGGTACCTATTTATCTACTTGCACTTTGACGTGCTTTCGAACTGCTAGGTTGGCAGGAGCAGGGACTGAGCAATGGGAGCTCACCCCGTCATGGGGATTCGAACCACCAACCTTCTGATCGGCAAGTCCTAGGCTCAGTGGTTTAACCCACAGCGCCACCCACGTCCCTTGAAATATTGGAAGTATGATAAATTTGCAAGCAGGATTTGAACTACGGGCAACAGAAGGAATGAAAGATTATCGTATTGTGCTGTTGTTATGATATCAGAGAGAAGATAAGGTGCAGCAAGGGGGAGAAATATAAAAAATACCACAGTGGAAAATGAGGTGTGAAGTCAATAAAACAAAAGAACAATTGATTATGTATTGAAGTGATTATGTGGTTTTTTTAAAAAAGAATTTAATAAAATATAAACGGGGGTGGGGCAGTCCATGGGATAGTCCTTCCTGTTAGTTTCCTCCTCCCTAAGTCTCAATGCCACCCTTTTGTAGAACTGAGCAG
Organism: Podarcis siculus; assembly: GCA_034642415.1. NCBI lineage: Eukaryota > Metazoa > Chordata > Lepidosauria > Squamata > Lacertidae > Podarcis > Podarcis siculus. Next base: position 31,624,232 of record JAXCMG010000011.1, read on the forward strand.
GGAGGGGACAAAAGTAGAATTAGTTGGCTTTGGCTCCACCTATTGTTGGTCTCCCTGCCTTCCACCCTACCAGTTTCAATGGGCACCAGGTGCCACTGCAGTGCCCCAAAAGTCCTTCCTCCAAAGGATAGATGGGTTCCAATCAGCCCCACTAGTCTGAGAGGTATGGACATTTCAGAATCCCCAAGACTGATTTCCTTAAGCACCCAAGTGTCAGACTATTTGTCCCTGTAGCCCAGTATGGTCTACTCTGACTAACAGCATCTCTCCGGAGTCTCTGGCAGAGATCTCTCCCATGACCTACTCTTCTTTAACATGAAGATGTTGAGGGACCAAATCTGGGGCCTTCTGCATACAAAATATCAGCACAAGCACTGAGCTATAGCTTCGAAGTTTGATGTGAAAGGTTGGGTAATCTGGATTTATGTTCAAGATCAAGGAAGAATTGTTGTTGTTGTTGTTGTTGTTGTTGTTGTTGTTGTTGTTGTTGTGCCACTCATCTGACTGGGTTGCCCCAGCCACTCTGGGCGGCTTCTAATAAATTACAAAGCCACAGTAAACATTAAAAACTTCCCTATGCAGAGCTGCATTCGGATGTCTTTTAAAAGTCAGACAGTTGTTTATTTCCTTGACATCTGGTGGGAGGGTGTTCCACAGGGTGGGTGCCACCACTGAGAAGGCCCTTTGCCTGGTTCCCTGTAACTTCACTTCTTGCAGTGAGGGAACCGTCAGAAGACCCTCGGAGCTGCATCCAAGTGTCCAGGCTGGACAATGTGGGTGGAGATGCTCTTTCAGTTATACAGGGTAGAAGCTGTTTATGGCTTTAAAGGTCAGCGCCAACACTTTGAATTGTGCTCGGAAACATAGTGGGAATGTTTGGTGGTCTGCCTGAGGTTTGAAGGACTATAATATTTTGGGATCAAGGAATCTCCTCATCTGAAACTGCACCTTTGTCTAGTTGACTAACAACCCTGCCTCCTCCTCTCCTCTCTCTCTCTCTCTCTCTCTCTCTCTCTCTCTCTCTCTCTCTCAGATTTTATATCTCCCCTCTGCCTCTTGTATGTGGGTTAGCTCCTTAGACTGAAACAACGGGAATAGTGAAATAAAACTATTCTTTGCTAGGGTTTCATGAGCGGGGATCTACCAAGTGTGCATTTCTATCCCCCAACTCTTCCCAAGGCAGCGATTTAAGAAGAAAATAAAAACAACATACTGAATTAAACACATCAACAACCTTAATCTTAAGATTGTACCACATCTGTTCGAAAAACTATTATGGTACTTTGAGGAGGTGTTCAGGCTCAGGTTTTGGCCAAGAAGGCTGCAATAGCATCCTCCAGGCAAGCTGCTTGGGAATATGAGGACTCCACCACAGCATGACAGCACTGGGGAAGGGCTATGGCTCATTGGTAGAGGACATGCTTTGCATGCGAAAGGTTGTAAGTTCAATCCCTGGTATCCCCAAGCAGATTTCCAGGTAGGGTCAGGTAAGACTCCTGGCTGATTCTGCATAATTCTTTGTTCCAACTGCAAAAAAGCCACCTTTTTATCTGCACCTACACCTAGGTATGGATTTTACTAAACTTTCTCAGCTTAGTTTGCATATTATGCAAACTATTTGTTAATTTTGAAAGTCGTATGATGGGCTGGGATAAGGTTAAGCAATCTCCCACTCCCCCAACACGCACTCTGAATTCCCACTCGAAGTTACTCCATTCAGGGCTGTTTTAAAGGAAGGAAACAGACGGTTGAGTTTTCTAAGATAATGCTACTTGTAACATGTATTTGAACCTTCAAAGGCTAAATAGAAATTAAGGCAATTGTAGATGTTAAAGGTGGCAGCCCTATGCCCTCTTTCCCTGAAAGTAAGCCGCACTGTGGGCATTGCATCTTATAAAGTGTGTCTATAATATTTTCACCAATATGTGCATTTTCATGCACACTTTAATATATGCAATTTTTTGTACTCATCGCTCAGCTGGAGAACTGCACTGCAAAATTCGGAGAAGTGCGAATTTCAAAGGGCCATATAACACCGGTCCTGAAAAACTTACATTGGCTCCCAGTACATTTCCAAGCGCAATTCAAAGTGTTGGTTGCTGACTTTTAAAGCCCCGGACAGCTTCGTTGTTAATAGCAAAAGTTCAAAATAGGCATTCACACGATATGCAGCTTCTATAGTTGTAACCTGCCGTGTGCCTGAATCTCTCTGGCAGAACGAAAGCTGACTTTCACCATAGCAAGGCAAGTCTGCTTAGTTGGAGAGTTGGTTTGTTCTGGCTTGGTGGTGCTTTGCTGGAGCAAATGAGAAAAGCACTCTTTGTGCGGCTGCATGCAAGTTGATGGCACATGGGGCTTCTGCATGCAATTGAGTCCTTGATTTGTGGGTAGGAAAGAGTCTGACCTCCTTTGAGCTTTGAGCTGTCCTTTGCGGGTTAGAAACCAAACCTGCCATCGACAGAAAGTGACTAGATGTGGGTACAGCATGGAGGTTCAAGATATACACAGGGTGGCTTTTTTTTTTAAAAAAAAAGGAAATGCAAGCGTTAATTGCAAATTTTGCAAAATTAGTTATAGAAATGTCACTGGGGGAAGGGGTGATTAACACTTCCATTTCAGTCTGCTGTTGCAATCTTACCCCTACCACCAAGAAGACTTTCCTCTGCACTGTCAGACCACTGCTACAACCAAATTAGAAGCATAAGAAGCTACCTTATACAGAATCAGACCATTGGTCTATCTAGCTCAGGAAAAGCACCGTTGACACTGGCTGGAAGCAGTTCTCTAGGGTTTCTGGCAGGGGACATTCCCATCATTTCTTGGAGATACTGAAGTGCGACATTCTGCAAGCAAAACCGATGCTCTACCACTGAACGCCCTCAACTGCACTAATAATAATAATAATAATAATAATAATAATAATAATAATAGCTCACTGCATGAGCTGTTATACACTACTCACCAGGCAAAAACATTCCTCTTCTCCCAGGACTTTGGCTAATTCAACAATCAATGGACTTTGATTATGTATTTTTGTGTTTCTATATTGTCATCCACCCTGTGTTCCTCGAGTGAAGGGCAGTACAGAAAACAAACAAACAAACAAACAAATTTCTCAGGACAATCTCCCCTAACCCAGCAATATGGGCATAACAATACTGGTCTACTCTGCACGGCTCTTGTGATCCTTGCAGTCAGAATTTCCCCACTATAAAATGAGTAGAATAATGGTGGATTTTAGTTGCATTGAGGGGCTACTTTAAAAAAACCAAAAAACTTTAGTAATTAAAGAATAATATTCACCCCAAGCCCTGCATGAATAATACCTGAATCAGAGCAAGAACTTTATTTGCCGGCTTCTGCTGTCGGCTTGTGGCACGTTTTAATGTGGATAATACAGGTTAATCTCCAGAAGGGCTAATGTGCAGAATATTCCGCAAGGGTGTGTGTGGATTAGATGGCGGAATCATCTCCAGATCTTTGATTATAAAATAGGGGCATGGGGATGAGTGGGCTCAGAATGCTTGGACACTCTTTGAAAGAAAGGCTGTAATGGTGCTTTGCAAATCTACCTATCTACCTACTTTCATTTGTGGTCAGTAAAAAATTTAATGTTTTCCCAGTTGCTTTGTGATCTTAAAGAAATAGGGTGGGATGGAATTAGAATAGAGAGTTCCCAGTTCCTTTTTTAAGAGAAGCCTTCTGTCCACAGCCAGAAGATTCCAATTTGATTTCTGACCCACCAGTAAATTCAACAAGTGCTTTCTGATCCTTAGATCCTTTGCCAGGCTCTAGCTGTTTCCGTGGATAGGAGTAAATTGCATTAGGAGGCCGGAATGTAAGAGGCAAGACGCAAGGTATGGGATCTATCTAAGCCCACTTTATTAACTGTAACTCTAGGAACTTACGAACCGCACAAGGAAAAGACCAAGGGAAATATTCAAATCCTCTATCAGGCTGCTGAGCTCGTTGTGGTAGGGTAAGCCTACCAGGCAGGAATGAAAGATGGCAGTAATTCCACCTCTTCTCACCTGCTCCCTTCAGGTGGGGAGCGAGGTCTTCCTGATTCACACTCCTATTGAGCGCTGCAATTGCAAGGGTTAAGCCAGGCATAGGCAGACTCGGCCCTCCAGATGTTTTGGGACTATAATTCCCATCATCCCTGACCACTGGTCCTGTTAGCTAGGGATTGTGGGAGTTGTAGTCCCAAAACATCTGGAGGTCTGAGTTTGCCTATGCCTGGGTTAAGCTCAAAGGTGATCAATGCCGTACTACACGGAGCCCAGAGGCCCTTGTGCAAATACTCACCATTTCTGCCAGCTTCTTCCCTTTCTTGCACACCCCTAAGCCACCAAATATCAGCGTAATTATCCCACTTCCACTGCTAAGTGCACCTGCCTAGCACTGCAGGATGGAGTAGGTGGAAAAAACCCTCCACCTCCCCCAGTTGATTCAAGGAGAGGACAAGAATTCCTTCTGGGCCCTACTGTGATGACCACCTTATCTGCATCCCAGGAAGATGGGTCAAGTTGCTCGTCTTCAGAGAAGTGGAGTTGAGGAGGGTCTGCTGTTCCTATACAGCACTGGTACCCACTGAGCTGGACACAGTTTCCTGCCAGGCTTCCATTCCCTCTCACAAACACGTTCCCTCCCAGACCCTCTTTTGGGGCTGGACTTGGGGAGCAATACCACTTTTATGCTTTCGACTTGGTCCTGGTTTTGTCCGTTTGATTGTTGAACTTGCAAGGTGCCTGTGAATTGGCTTATTTTAGAAAAGCATTTAAATAGAAAGATAGCCACGAAGCGAGAGAGAGAGATGCAAATGTTTTAAACACAATGACTATTTATTTAATTTGTTTCCCACTCAGTTGATAGCCTGTTTGACCATATGGGGCACTTCACACCTATTTAAGTTTTGAAATATTACCATTTTCTTTCCCTAGTCGTAGCACTGAGGTGAACTTAGAAGACATAATATATTCATGTTTGCGCATATACGTGTATATTTGTGCGGCTACGCGGATCTCTCTCTTGCACACATGCCCTTGATCAGAATCTTGCCAGGGTCTCTGTCTATATCTCTGTTCTTCACATAATTGGGGAGGGTGTGTGTGGAGTTTATATATAGCTACGGAGATGACTCCAATTTGGCCCCAAGTGTTTCTACGCCTTTCTTTTTCTGCTTTTTGCATTATGTAATTGCAAGCATATTACATAATTTTGTACAGCATTAAAATGCGTTCGGGCCGACGGTGGCATTTCCAACAAAGAGGGCATAGCTCAGTTCTTATATGTTTTATTATGGCTCTTGCATAATTGGGCTTTCTTTTACTGTGCAAGTGATTATCATTATTGAGAAACTTTAGGGTTGAGGCTCTGATATTTAAGGTTCTTTTAATTATTATTTGGCCTAAATGAGTGGTATCGGAAGTGGGCAGTCTGCTGTTAAATGCTGGGTTAATTAAATATTTCTGAATGCTCAAATTCTTTTGCTCCCCCCCCCCCTCAATTTTTCTTTAAAGAGGCTACCAAGCTGAAAACTTTACTTATCAAGAAATGTTTCCCCAGAATGCTTTGGAGCCTCAAGTTATTTGTCTGGGTCCAAAAAAGGGGGGGGGGGGTAGACAGACAGGCACATTTACATAAGGGAAACTGAGGAATAAACTGTTCAGAGGTTGAACAGTTGATGATGAAAATCACATCTCCGGGCATCCCGTTCCATGTCTTTTATCTTCTAGACTGCCCTTTGCCATATTCCCCATTTTAAGTTTCCAAGAACTGCAAATTACAGATTTCTTACAGTAGTCCAATTACAATCTCTAAAGGTCTCGCTCTGGCAAGATGAAATATAATACTTAAATTACTTAAATATGTAAAGTAGGGGGCTTTGGAATATCATTAATAATGATAGGTTCGTGGATATTTACAGCTTCTGATACTCCCCCTGCCCACCATTGCTGCTGCCTTGATGGAGTTGTGAACGGATAACCTCCATTGCTGCCAATGATCTGAGTATGAGAAAGAGAGATAGGTCAGTTGGTAGAGCATGAGACTCTCAATTTCAGGGTTGTGGGTTTGAGCCCCATATTGAGCAAAAATAATTCTGCCTTGTATGAGGTTAGACTAGATGACCCTTGTGCTTCCTTCCGATTCTATGTGACAAGCCCATTTGGACCTCAGGTGGCTGAGTAGCTAGTATTAATCCATGGGTAGGAAACCTGTGGCCCTCAGGATTTGTTGGACTATTGGCCACCTTGGCTATGGCTAGTGGAATTGGAGTCCAATAACTTCTGATGGGCTGTGAGCTGTGTCCCACCCATGTTCAAAGGAAGTACAGTCAAGCAGAATCCGTTCCGGAAGTCCATTCGACTTCCAAAACGTCTGACTTCCAAAGCACAGCTTCTGCAGGAGCTTCCTGCAGCCAATGGGAAGCTACGGAAGCCCCATTGGACATTCGGCTTCCAAAAGAACATTTGAAAACTGGAACACTCACTTCCGGTTTTTGATCATTCAGGAGCCGGAACATTCAACTCCCAAGGCATTCGGGAGCCGAGGTATGACGGTATCTCCTAATGGATTACATGAAAAACTGACCTCCAATTCTGGAAGTTAAGGAAAATCAAAGATAAAATCAAAAGTTTAGTGAGGAGGAGTTCCTTATGAAATGCACAAGCCATCCAACCCACCATTTTAACTAACTCACGGTCCCCCATGGAGCCTTCTAAACACAGGGACTAAATGGGGCAGAACAGAAGGTGGAAAGTGGGCAGCTTCTCTCTGCTCCCGGTTGTACATAATTTGACCGCTGGTATCTTTTTAGGATACAGTCCTGTGAGTAAGCCCCTTAGGGACACAGCTGCGCTTCCTCCATAGCAAATCAGTGGGGCGTAAGTCAACAATAGCTGTATTGATTTAAAACATTTACTATACCCTCCCTTTCTAGGAATAGTATCCTAGGTGGTGGCTTAGAAAGCTTTTTAAAACAGTTTTCATCAACTCTGTTGCCCTCCAGATGTTTTGGATTACAACTTCCACCAGCCGTTAGAGAGCAATGGGTTGCTGAACACTTAAGTGTGTGACGTGGGAGGGTTTCATTCTGCATCCTCTTGTCGTATGGAGAGGGTTGCTGGTTGGGTGGCAAGACGGTGTGGTTGAGTGGAAAGGGCTGCATTGGTCTCTGGTAGAACCACTCCAGACAAATAACAAGGACTGAGCTCACAGATCCCACAAGTTTGAGAGACTTTTGAAGATAGAGGTACAAATATTTCCTCAAATTGGCCTCTGTCTCTGTCTAGGTCAGGGATGGGGAACCTGTGGTCCTTCCAATGATGTTGGACTCCAGTTCCCATCAGCGCAAGCCAGCATGGACAATGGGCAAGGGTGATGGGAGTTGTAGTCCAATTACATCTGGATGCCCATGGGTTCCCAGGCCCTGGCCTTGGTGCCATCCTATACAGGAAAAAAACAAAGCAAAAAAAAAACAGTTACACGTTGCATTCATAGGCACCATGATGGCTCAGGATAATTGCAGTTCAACAACTTTTGGAGGACTAACCTTGTATGATACCCCTGCTCTGTCTATTGCATTGTATTTTTTTAAAATAAAACAACAAAAACCTAAAACTGACGAACAAAATTGCCTGTAACTCAGGAAATTCTCACTTTCTGATGGTGATATGACTGAAAGGGATTATTATTTTTTATGCTCAAAGGAAAATTGGCATTAAAGAAATACAGTGGTACCTCGGGTTACATATGCTTCAGGTTACATATGCTTCAGGTTACAGACTCCGCTAACCCAGAAATATTACCTTGGGTTAAGAACTTTGCTTCAGGATGAGAACAGAAATCGTGCTCCGGTGGCACGGCGGCAGCAGGAGGCCCCATTAGCTAAAGTGGCGCTTCAGGTTAAGAACAGCTTCAGGTTAAGAACGGACCTCCGGAACGAATTAAGTACTTAACCCGAGGTACCACTGTACACACAAATACAAAATAAGGACGTTTCTCATCTGCACATTGCACATCTTGCAGGTGCACCTACAGTATTTCTAGCGTACAGCTAAAACCATATTGTGCAAATGTGACACATAGGTGGTTGAAAACGCATGCAATGTACATAGAGAGCCAGTGTGGTGTAGTGGTTAAGAGCGGTAGATTCATAATCTGGGGAACCGGGTTCGCGTCTCCGCTCCTCCACATGCAGCTGCTGGGTGACCTTGGGCCAGTCACACTTTTCTGAAGTCTCTCAGCCCCACTCACCTCACAGGGTGTTTGTTGTGGGAGAGGAAGGGAAAGGAGAATGTTAGCCGCTTTGAGACTCCTTCGGGTAGTGATAAAGTGGGATATCAAATCCAGTCCACAGGCTTCCCATTAAGCTGGCCTTGGTTGTGGCTCCCTGTGACATGCGCTCTCTGGCAAACCTGGACTTGTGACTATGTAATGTGTGAACTAGCTCTTTTATGAGGCACAGTTCACTATTTGTGATTGTTGGTCCTCTCCACCCCCCCTTAATTATACATCTGGGGGAAACTAGTGGAATATTTTCGGAGCGTTGTGACTAGCTTCATCATTCAGCTTCAAATGCTCAATGCTCAATGCTTGTACTTGAAGGCTAAGATTCAGGCACCTTCTATGAATATAAGAAGCCTGTTTTGCAATGTGCACGCATAGTCTCACAATTTATACAAACTAGATTCCAACCATTTTCTTGGTGCTCGGCTTGAGCGGCTGATAGAGGCTTGAAGTATATGAAAGAAACCACTGTCCAAGTTTATGAATGGGATCACTTTTGTTGGTATCTTGGGGGGGGACCTATAGGTGTGTGCGTCCGTGTGTGTTTTAATAAAACCTTGGGTAGCCAATGACTTTTCTCCCGCTGAATAATGAAAACAGCTACCTCGGCCAAAATTCTCTTCCTCCTTCGATGGCGGTCTCCTCCCCCCCTCCCGCCAAAAAGAGTCATTTTTTCCCCCTGGACTGAAGAAAAGTTTCTTAGTTCTCTGTTTTAAAACGGCCAAGTGTATTAAGCTACTCCAGGCAAGTGGCCCTTACCACCCCAGATGGTTTATGGAAACAAAATGCTGTTTGCTTAGGAATAGGTTGTATGGCGGTGTCTGTTGCCCAAGCACTGTGGAGAGTGTTAAATCGGGATAGAAGTTAATGGACCAAGGACATGCTGAGATTTTAACACTTTTCCATTTGAGCTGAATATACAGCTTTAAATCAGGATGGCCTGTCTTCCTTTAATGACACAACAAGGAGAAACAAAGCATTGACGGTTTATACACCCGGCACAAAACTGCCATTGTTTTGACCCAAAGCAGCTTCAATCTTTGTCTGTCGAATACAGATTTCGGGGTTGCAAGTGGGTGGCCATTTCTGCATCATCATCATCATCATTATTAAAAAAGCACAAAGTGGGTGCAGATTTATATTGAGTTAGCATTTACTCGCTGATATGGATTCATGCAAATTGAGAAATTACAGTCCCTTAAATATTTATGGCCGGATTCAACTAACCTGGTCCACTAGCAGAGCCAACACAAGGATTCACATCAGCCCCATAGGGCTTTCCCACTCTTTTCCCTTGTGTGCCCTCATGTCTCCCCCAAATCCTCTAGGGAGGGTTGGGAGAAGCCACAGAACAGTGTACAGGGGGAGGCAAGCAGAAATTCTTGTGTTGATGGAACAATCATATCAGCACAATGTTGAAGTCCACCCATAAAAGCATTTGTATGGTATTCAGCTAAGCTTTACTCAGAACAGAAATTAATGGACCCAACTTACTCATGTTCATTCTTGGGTCTACCATGTGTGTGTGTATTTGTACACACACACACACACACACACACACACACACACACACACTGCCTAATACAGTAAGTCTCAGGGTGGTGTATAGGAGCCAACTCCTAGGAGCAAAGGTCCCTTTGGCTCCTCCAATAAAATATTTGAGGGGGATAGCTCCCCTAAAAAATTGGTGGGTGTTACCATTCAAATGGTTTGTGTGCACTGTGTCTTATGATTGATTCTGTGGGGCAGGGCTTACCCCCCCCCAAAAAAATATTTTATTCAAGTTGGCACCCCTGGTGTGGTGCACATGTCCATGAATACATGAAGACTATATAGGAAATAGTATGCTTCACCGTAGTGATGAAGACTTTGACCAGATGAGCTGTTTGCCTGCTCAGTCTGGTGCTTTGAGACTAATCGTAGATTGGGAAATTGAAGACTCCTGGTGTCCCTTTCTAAGGCTCTGTATCATTAAACCAGACTTGGACTGGGCAGCCCGTCAAATAGAGAAACTCCTTGAAACAAAGGGCCGAACCTTTGCTGTAAAGTAGGTCATGTGGCCACGTTAGGCTACGGTGGCATATATCTTAATTTTTAATGTCACCTGCAAAAGTGGATCCACAACTCTGAGCAGGTCTGAGCAGCACTGATGGAATATATATTGAATCCTTTTCCCCATGCCATTTTTCCGATATAAATTGCTCCCCACCTTTTTAAGCCATGCTATTGGCTTAAATTCTCTGCTGCTGTTCTCTGCTGAGAACAGCAGGGTGGAATTGGGTGGGGAGAAGGATTAGAATCTTAAAAGTAGAGGCTGGGAGATTTAAAGGAGGGGAATGGAGTAGGAGAAAGAGTTAAGCACTCATGCCCCCCCCCAGTGGCTACTTTAAAGTTTTGTTGTTATTTTTAAAGTCAGGAGATCCGATCTCAGATCTCCTGCTGTTTGGGCCCGTAGTCTTGGAGACCTGAAATTTTGGAGACAAGGTGCATTAAGTAGAGATCGTGAAAACTAGAGACTTGTTTTTCATAAAATAAAGGTTGAGCTGGATGCTGTGCTGGAAGAAAAATGCTGTTGTTCTTGGGGCACTGCCCCAGTCTATTTGCTTTTTATTTTGCTTATATCCTGTTCTTCCTTTGAGAAAGCTCAGACTACATAAAATTGAGGACCCAGTAGCCTCCCAGTCCCTGATCAGGGAACCACATAGAAGCGTTATCTTTTCCTCAGCATTATGTGTTCCCAGGACAATCAATGGACACTGGCTATATCTCTATAGCTAACTTAACTCCTTCCCTCCAGCTGCTCCTTATGATGGTGCTTGTTCCTACAAAAACCGGGTGAAATTCATTTCTGACTCAGTCTGTACGGCCAGAGGCAACCATATCGGATTTGTTTAGTCGTTTAGTCGTGTCCGACTCTTCGTTACCCCATGGACCAGAACACGCCAGGCACTCCTGTCTTCCACTGCCTCCCGCAGTTTGGTCAGACTCATGTTTGTAGCTTCGAGAACACTGTCCAACCATCTTATCCTCTGTCGTCCCCTTCTCCTTGTGCCCTCCATCTTACCCAACATCAGGGTCTTTTCCAGGGAGTCTTCTCTTCTCATGAGGTGGCCAAAGTATTAGACCCTCAACTTCAGGATCTGTCCTTCCAGTGAGCACTCAGGGCTGATTTCCTTCAGAATAGATAGGTTTGATCTTCTTGCAGTCCATGGGACTCTCAAGCGTCTCCTCCAGCACCATAATTCAAAAGCATCAATTCTTCGGCGAAATATCAGATTTAGTGACCTGAATTATGACCGTTCTGAGGCCAGATAAACTGTGATTGTAATGGGGGTGTTTGGGTGGGTGTGGAGGGGCCGAGCCCCAGAGTGTTAGTTTATTAATCCGACACTTCACCATGCCTCCCCATAGCAACTGTGCTGACATTATTTAACCAGCTTATTGGCAGAACAATTATTCATGATCCATACGATGAACAGAGTTTTCTTCACGAGCAGGAAATAACAGCTTATCTGGCTGGCAGAGAAATGAATGCATAGGGATCAGCTTCTGTGTAAGAGGATGGGTGAGCTGAGGAGGCGGGAATCTGCCTTTTTTTCTTTTAAAGGAAAGCCTGATCGAAATCAGTTTCAACCATAACGTTCTTGTAAACTTCCAGAGAGGAAGGTGTACTTGATCAGTGTCAACATCTTGTCCATTTTCTTTCGAAACTTCTCTCCATGTGCTGCATGCATTATAGCTAATACTATTTATAAGCTTCCTTTGTAGAGGGCTCCAGGCCGCTGTGGTTTGAGTGGGATTTCAAAGCTTGCGTAGGACAGGTTAAATTTGAGAAGGCTGCTGGTGGCGTCAATGTGGGGAGGGGGGCGGGTGGGATGAAGGGGAGCATGGAAATGTGAGGCGAGGGAGTTTCAGAGTCGGAACAACTTGCCGATTGTCTTCCCTATTATTATTATTATTAGGCTTAAAGGTTCTAACGAGATCCTTGGGTTATTTGATTTGATTAACGGCGCTAATTCTCAGTTGCCTAACACCATTGATGAAGGGGGAACAAACAGCCATCTCTCCCTCATGCCGTACACAGACCACCAAATGTCTCAATGCATCAGTCTCTTGAAACAGGCGCCCGCATTGTGCTGTCCAAACTCAGTTAAAAGCTGGCTTCTGAGAGTAACCATTCTGAGAGCTGGGTGGGGTGAGAGGGGAGAGAGAGGGGAAGGGCATGGCTACTACTTCGTAGAATCATAGATTCGTAGAGCTGGAAGGGTCATCTAATGCAACCTCCTGCTATGCAGAAATCTCAGGTCAAAGCATCCATGACAGATGGCCTTCCCACCTCTGCTTAAAAACCTTCAGTGAAGGAGAGTCCACAACCTCCCAAGGGAGCCTGTTCGACTGTTGAACAAATCTTACTACAGTGGTACCTCGGGTTACAGATGCTTCAGGTTACATACGCTTCAGGTTACAGACTCTGCCAACCCAGAAATAGTACCTCGGGTTAAGAACTTTGCTTCAGGATGAGAACAGAAATCACGTGGCAGCAGCAGGAGGCCCCATTAACTAAAGTGGTACCTCAGGTTAAGGACAGTTTCAGGTTAAGAACGGACCTCCGGAACGAATTAAGTTCTTAACCCGAGGTACCACTGTATCAGAAAGTTCTTCCTGATGTTTAGAATCTACTTTCCTTTGTGCGGAAGATGTATGTATGAGTTAGTGGCCTGCAATTCTCCCCTTTATTTCATTTCTGGGATGTGTCGAGAGATTTGTGTCCATTTGCCACTGTTTTCAGTTTCGTTCCACTCCCACCACACCTGAAGTTACCAGCACACAGATGATTAGACTACAATGCAAAAAAAAAAAAAAAAGAATTCTAATGTGATCGTATGACTGCATCAACATTCCTTGTTGTTCTGTGTTATAAGCAGTGCATGCATGTGCAAATGTGCATCAGTAACCTGTACGGGTGTGTGTGTGTGTGGAATAATCTGTGGGTATGCCAATTCTTATTTTGATTTTAGAAATCTCCCCTAGTTAAAGCAGATGGAGCAGAGAATGAGGCAGTGACAACCCATGGAATGATAATGAAATGGAACAGGGGACACCCACTCATCCTTCGGTTCACAAGGCTTTTGGTAGGGATGGCACGAGAGTTCATCTGAGTCTGGCTTGGATTTGAACTCAGATATGTGGGTGTGTTTAGTGTATGCCTCTGTTTGGATTGCGTATTATGTTGCCCACACTAGTGTGTGTGACCCTGCCCACTCTTGGAATGCGGCCCCTGGCAGCTTTCAACCAGAGTAATGTGGCCCTCGGTCCCCAAAAAGGTTTTCCACCCTGGCTATAGCAAATAATTTAGAAGTGTGGGGAGGACATAAGAAACACATTTGTGTTTGCTTCTGAGTGAGTTTTGCGTATCTCTTCTCCCACAGCCATTTTAAAATATTTATTGTACCTTTCAGGTTATTATTATTATTATTATTATTATTATTATTATTATTATTATTATTATTATTGACAACTGGTATAGGTTCAGGGATTAAAGTGTTGGGAGACCTGTGTGTGTTTTGGGCTGTGCTGTTGGAGGCCAACCTAGGAGGATGAAAGTTTGCGTTAAACTTGTGAGCACTGGCAAGCCTGCAGTTGTTAAAAAGTGATATTTTTAAAAAAGCAGAAGTTATCCAAACTAGACATATGGAGGACTGGAAGTGTGAACTTGTGAGACTCGGTTTTTCTTTTTCTTTTCTTGGAGAGCAGCTTTAGTTGCAAAACGCAGACCGTGTCTCTTGTGGCTTAGAATACCGCATGCGGGTGTTGGCCAATGGACAACTGAAGATACATAGCATATTCCAGAATCTGTGAATCACAGGTAAAATGGGTATCTGGTGATGCCTTTCCTAACTGCAGCCGGGCTGATGTCTCATATAGAATAAGAAACCATCTTAACATACTCAGAATAGTGAGTATTTTCCTTGCTCTTGTGATACATTAATGTGTGCACTGAATTTACAGAGGATAAGACTCTCAGTGGCTGTTATCCATCATGGCTATTGTATGTTCTTCCTTCTCTGTTGGAGGCAGCATGCCTCTGAATACCAGTTCTTGGGAATCACAAGTGAGAAAAGTGCTATCACATGCATGTCCTACCTTCCCATGGGCATCTCATTGGCTATGCTGAGAACAGGATGCTAGGCAATGCAGACCTTTTTTCTGATGTAGCGGGAATCTTCTTGTAGCTAGAGTCAGAGAAGGTAGACTAGCAGCCTCTGCATTGGATAATAGAGCCTTATTTGGTTAGCTGTCGATCTAATAAACTGCATGAAAATGCTTACCTCTACACTCAACCTCCATTTTTGGAGTATGCAAATTATGTGTGCAAATCATGGACACGCACACAGTGCTGAACCCAGAAGTGACCCGTAAATGTCATAAAAGACGTCATTAAAAGGGCAGGGTGGGGGCAAGGAGGAACAGGATGCTTCGATTGCACGTGATTTCACACAAGCATTCAATGACCCGGAATGCAACCCACACACAAATCAGGGGTTGCCTGTAAATATTTTACCGGAAACACTAAAATATTGTCAATGATGGGTTTGATAGTCTTTAATGGCTCTGTAAAATTATCATCATGTTTGTGATGCTTTCTTTTAAAAAAAGAAAGTAAAAATGTTATTGTTATATTATACCATATTTTTCGCTCTATAAGATGCACCAGACCATAAAAGGCACCTAGTTTTTGGAGGAGGAAAACAAGAAAAAAAATATTCTGAATCCCAGAAGCCAGAACAGCAAGATGGATCGCTGCGCAGGGAAAGCAGCGATCCCTCTAGCTGTTCTGGCTTCTGGGATCGCTGCGCAGCCTGCACTCGCTCCATAAGACGCACACACATTTCCCCTTACTTTTTAGGAGGGAAAAAGTGAGTCTTATAGAGCAAAAAATAAGGTATTTCATCCTGTTCTTCCTTTCTCTGTGGAGGTCAGAGTGGACCATCACAACAGCTATGTGAGGTACCTTAAACTGAGAGAGAGCGAGAGAGGATAGAGAAGAGAGAGAGAGATGGGAAATTTCAACCTGTGTTTCCAAAGTCTATGTCCAGGTCTTACAGTAAGCCAGGGGTAGAGAAACCTGTTGTCTCCCCTATATGTTGCTGGACTCCAACTTTGTTCACCCCTAACAATTGGCTGAGGCTGGTGGGAGTTGATTAAAATCATATAATTGATTTAAGGGGGGGGAATTAATCAACTTAAAAGGTGCCCTGATTAACCAGGCAACAGATGCACGCGCGCGCGCGCGCACACACACACACACACACACACAGATTTTAATGTAAGCATTTATGGAAGTGCAGGTGGCAAGCAATATCTTAAAAGAGGCATTCTCCCTTTGCTGAAACATAGGAGGAGGGTCCTTTCTAAGATGATTCCTATTTTGACAAAGAAAGTGCTCAGAACTTGAGGGCACAGCATCTGCTTTTCATGACAGGATGCCAGATCCAGTCCGTGGCATTTCCAGGTAGGACTGGTAAACACCTTGTCTGAAGCCCTCCAGAGGCACTACCAGTTGTCTGACCTGCTCTAAGGCAGCCTCCTATGAGCCTTCTTGCAATCAAGGCATTCTTGCTTCAGAGATCCCTTACCAATGTGCAACTTTAATGGATAGATGGACATAACGCTCTTGGATTAAAACAATTCATTGATTATGATCATTTTTCTCTCCCTTCAGATTTCAGCCCAATTGTGATTGCTGTTAGCATTTTAATTGGGTCAGATTTAACAGAAGAGAAGGAAAACACATTCATTTAAAAAATAATAATAATTCCAATTCTGTTTAGCGGCAGTGGAGAAACACCCTCAAACCTTCATTTGTAAATTGTGTGGAGAACTGTTTACACTGTTTAGGCTGCAATGCCAGAACAGTGTATGAGGTAATAACTGCGGTCAGTGATGGTGTTAGGAAAACATTGTCTTGCTATGTTGGTTGCTGAAAAACAGCAACCCAAATACTTAGTTATGTATCTGTGATATTTATTAGTCTAAAACATGGAAAAGACGCCATGGTGCAGCTGATTCCCAGGGACTAAATTAACACATTTAGAATTAGCTAGGAAATCTGACATTATAGAGAATCACCTCTCACTGGCCCTATTTCGCACCCTGGCTATTTTTACATGGCTGGAGGGTGTCCTTGACCTCTGATCATGAATCTTGCTTGCGTGGTTGGAAATGAAAGATGTGTGTGTGTGCATGTAGAAACTAGCTTCTGCACAAAGGTAAAGCTTGCATCTACTTCTCCCCTCATTTTTGCCTCTGGTCCCATCCTCCATCACCATGTGGCCCTCAAAAGGTTGCTTGCAATGGAATGTGGCCCTAGGGCTGGAGAAAGCTTCCATGCTTCTGTTTTAAGACATCTAGCTCAGCCTTCTGCTTGATGCACGCAAACCAGAGCTTGGAATGTCCCCAATAGATATTTGTCCAGCCTTGGCTTGAAGATGTCCATTGAGGGAGAGCCTACCAGCCCTCTTGGTCTCTGGCTCCTTTCCCATCTGGGGGAGCAGAGAACAAGACTTCATCCCCTTCCATGGAGCAGACCTTCAGATGTTCAAAGAATACCTTCATGTCCTGATCTTCCCTTCGCCAGGTTGCAAATGTGATTCAGGTCCTCCATTTACCCATAATTATATTGAAGCTTGCAGACAGGGCTATTATTAGGGGGTGGTTCGGTGGCAGTGGTGGTGGGGTAGCCCCAGATCTTTTCCATTGGGTCCCTGACAATGAAGGTTATTGATGGTACTACCCCCGTGTGACTGGCAGCAGCTTCTCAGTCTGGAGTCTTTTCCAGACTTGCTTGGGACTGGATCTGGGATGTTTTGCATGTCAAGTAAGCACTGTGCCCCTAAGCTACAGACCTTCCCCAAATGGTCCTTGCCTAACATCACAAGTTAGGGGGAGAGAGTTAGCGATGGGCCTGATGCCACCCATTCAGTGTCACGTCTGAATAGGGATTTGAACCTGGATTTCCCATGTCCAAGACCAGCATGCTAGCTTTACTGCACCACTTGTTGTGCAAGCTTAGGGTTGAGAGACCTGTGCCTATTTAGATGTTGGTGGGCTACAACTCTCATCATCAGTGAGCACTGGCCATGGTGGCTGAGGCCGAGGGCAGCTGGAATCACACAATACATAGAAGATCACAGGTTCCCCATCCCTGCTGGTTCCCCATCATGAGGCTTTTTTGAGGACGCAACAACATCTGCAGGGCAACAGCATTTGAAGAGCTGCAGGTTCTCCATCCTGTACCATGTCATGTCCAAGGAAAAGGGGGTAGTTTTTGCCTTATGCTACTGAGAAACTGGGCAAACCTGATTGTACATTATTGTTAGCATGGCCCCACCTTCATATTGTGTCACAGAGGGGGAAAGTTCAGAGCATTTCACTTTTAAAAATCCACTCATCAGCAGTTAGGTTTTTCTCCTACAAGAGCCAAAGGTGTTGAAGGAAACAGCTCTAGTATGTGGGGCAAGAAGGGGGGGGGGGGGAGAGTGATTTTCTAAGCCATGACATTTTGAGGCTGTCGATTTGGCTGAAGTCAAGTTTATTTTTCTGGATGAACTTAACATCTTGAGAAACGGCAAGAGCAGGAATGTCCTAATTAATCCCTTCTTACTATGAGTGGTTGTAACAGTAAGTAATGTTCTGCTTAATCCATTACCTTCCTATGAAGAAGGACAAAATCAGCCTAAAGAATTCAGGATTAAGAGGAGGTGGTTTTAGGGAGGGGGAGGAGATGTATTTATTGCATTTTCTTTTGCTACAGATTCCTGTTAAGAATATGCTTACTTATAACTACGATGGGGAACCAGTGGTCCTTCAGATGTTGTTGGACCACAGCTCCCAGAATCCCTGGCCATTGGCCATGCTGGGAAACATACTCCCAAAAAACAGTAAAAGAGCTTTAGGATCTCCATCCCTGACACAAAACCTCAGCCACCCTCCTCCAATCAGGTGCCTTCTATATGCTTTAGACTACAACACCCATCAGCTAGAGCCAGCACAGCTAATGGTCAGGGATGATGGGAATTTGTAGCCTGAAATAGCGTTGTGCTGAAAAATTAACCCTGCATTTATTTCAGCCATTCTCCATTAGTTATTAAGGGCGCCTCCGGACAGCCACTATTTTGCAGTGGAGATTGAAGCACACACTGGAATTATAGGTTCTGTTGCACCAGTTCCCATTTAAAAAGAAACAGGTTTTTTGTGGTTTGGAAATCAACAGGAAAATGCACTGAAAAGCATGGGATGGATGAATTACTAATAGAAAACCATATAAACACCCCTCTCCCAAATCAGAATGAATTCTCACTGTCGTACAACTGCACTGCAGACCAATCAGAACAACTGCTCAGTAAAAGCTTACATAGTCTAACTGCTATGTAAGCTTTGTACAAGTAAATCAGGATTAATGCCCGGACATTACCTGGAAGAGACTCTTGAGTACAGAAATTGCATTTGAAAATTGTCAAAGGGGATGGAAAATTTTGGAGAAATTCTTGCGCGTGAAGTGCAAGGTTCTCGTGTTTAGTTAATTTTTCTGGTGGCCGTGGAGTGTTTTTGAGTGTCCTTCATTTATTCAACAAATAATCTCTGGTGGTCTCTCCTTTGCAGACTACTGTTTCTGTAGCAGATACCTAAAAGTCTGTCTTACTTTTATTTCTTTTGAGTACCTCTTCTCAAGTTCTTATAGGTTCCAGCAGTTCAGTGGTCATTAATGCAGTATCCTTGCCATGCTAATTTGTTTATGCATTTCATTTTTATTTTTGCACCCTAAATATTGGTATTATTTCATACTATGGAAGCCGCACTTTCGATAATGAAAGCGGGCAAGGTTTTTTTAAAAATAAACAAGGATATGACAGGCAGAAACCCAGAGAAATAGGCAGACTTCAATTCATCTTTCACACAAGCTTCAAAAGACCAAAAAAAAATGGCACCTGTATAGGATCTCTGCAGGCATTAATGAAGAAAAAACACACACCACATAAATATATTTTTAATTAGGTGTATGGGTGGAATGATAGAGGTGAAAACACTGGAAACAAATATGATGTTTCAAAAACCTAAACTTTAGAAGGAACTTTCTGACGGTAAGAGTTGTTTGACAGTAGAATTGACTACCTCAGAAGATGGTGGACTCTCCTTCACCTGAGATTTTAAAGCAGAAGTTGGTTGGCTGTCTGTCAGGGATTCTTTAGCTACATTGCAAGTAGATAGATGGCCCTTGGGCCCTCCCCCCCAAACCCTAAAATTCTGTGGTTCTATATTTCCCCTTCAAAAATACCAAACAGCAAAAATGCATATTTATAGGAGAGTAGGGTTGCCATATTTCATAAAGTGAAAATCCGGACAGAAAATTTGTTGAGCTTTTTTGGCGGCAAAGTTGTTGAGCATTTTTGGCAAAATCTCAACAACCCCCCCACCCAAAAAAAATAGCCATTTTTTACAGGAAATTAATGAACAAAATATACACTTCCATCATGGGTTGCCGTAAGCCTGAGTTTGCCAGGACATTTTGGCTGCTTTTCAGAAATTACCCCCGGATGCTATTTCTGGTGGGCAAATCCTGGCTATGTCTGGGAAATTCTGGACGTATGGCAGCCCTAAGGGAGAGCTAAAGGAGTTTGAAGCAAGCAAGCACACAAGCAAGGACCTCTCCGCCCAACCCCTACACCACATTTTTAGGAAAGTAAAAAAAATATCCAACAAGAGACGGACAGGCAGACCAAAGAGCTGAAGAACATAATGGAAATGTACTGAGTTTCTTCATGGAGGTAGAACCATGATAATAGCAGGCTTGGTGGTGATTTCTGCTGGTTCTTCTTATCCTCTTATAATATCAACAATCCCAAGGCACCTTACGCACTTTATCTTGTTACTTCTCATGGCGAGCTTGGGACCCCAGTAATTACAATTAACATTTCACAGATAAGGTGCTTACTGAGCTATTCCACACAGAATCCAGCAATAGGCAGCACAACTCTGGGTTGCACCATTTCAGATGTTGGCTTAGGGAGGCCACGTTTTTGAACGTTCCTCCGTGTAAAAAACACGGAGCATACCCAGGGAAAGGGAGACATTGAAACATTTTACTCTGATTCGGTGTAGTTTACAAAGTTCAGGAAAGTGGTTTTTTGCAGCTTGAAGTGATGCAGTCCAAAACTCTTCAGCTCACCATGCAATAACTGAAGATTATTTATTGCATTTACAGTGTTACCTCAGGTTAAGTACTTAATTCGTTCCAGAGGTCTGTTCTTAACCTGAAACTGTTCTTAACCTGAAGCACCACTTTAGCTAATGGGGCCTCCTGCTGCCGCCGCCGCACCGCCGGAGCCTGATTTCTGTTCTTATCCTGCAGCAAAGTTCTTAACCTGAAGCACTATTTCTGGGTTAGTGGAGTCTGTAACCTGAAGCGTATGTTACCTAAGGTACCACTGTATATCCCACCTTTTCTCCAAGGAGCTCACAGTCATCCATGTGATTCGTTCCCCCTTCTCATTTAATCCTCACAACTACCCTGTGAGGGACGCGGGTGGCGCTGTGGGTTAAAGCACAGAGCCTAGGACTTGTCTATCAAAAGGTTGGCAGTTCGAATCCCCGCGACGGGGTGAGCTCCCATTGCTCGTTCCCTGCTCCTGCCAACCTAGCAGTTTGAAAGCACGTCAAAGTGCAAGTAGATAAATAGGTACCGCTCCGGCGGGAAGGTAAACAGCGTTTCCGTGCGCTGCTCTGGTTTGCCAGAAGCGGCTTAGTCATGCTGGCCACATGACCTGGAAGCTGTACGCCGGCTCCCTCGGCCAATAAAGCGAGATGAGCGCTGCAACCCCAGAGTCGGCCGTGACTGGACCTAATGGTCAGGGGTCCCTTTACCTTTACCTTTTACCCTGTGAGGTAGGTTAGGCAGAGAGGCAGCGACTGGCCCAAAGTGAGCTTTATGGCTGAATGGGAATGTGAACCCTGGTCTCCCAGGTCCTAGTCCAACACTCTTAACCACTCCATCACACTGGCTGTCAACTGAATGTTGGCTGAAAACAATATTGTCAGGGGCCCTGCATTTTCCTCTTGAGATTTTTTCTTTTTTTGTTGTTGAAAAAAAAAAATCTACCTCTGCATAAAGGGGGGGAGACACGGGTGTAATGAAATGAGGCTTGAAAACACGTCTTTATAGCCAAGTGCTCTACTTCAAGAAATATAGGCTTCTACCTGAAATGACGCCAGTCCTCGTTATATGTAACTGCTACTACTCATATTGAGCTTTTACCCCACAGGCAATGTTGAAGATGTGCTTCACCCAGAGATCAGGGAGGTTTATTGGACTTGTTGTGAGGGCTGCCATAAATGCCGGCTTTTCATAACCACTGATTTTCTTGTCTTCAAATACAATTTCTGATGCAGCACATTACAGTACCTTCTGACGAGCTCGGTCAGCTCAGGGGGAAGGCGGGGGGCATGGAAGCTGGTGATGTGGAGCTGCTCTTTATTCAGAACGGGGCTAGAATGCCATTCACATTGGAAGGTCTGAACAGAAGGCCCTAGCTTCCGTCCTGGGAGAGCTGCTTCCAGCTAGTGTAGACGAGCTAGATGGTCTGTGGTTCTGACTGTGGAAGGCAGAGTCCTATGTTCCTTTTAGATAACAGACTGCAGCTGCTAATGTGGTCATGCAATCTGAGAGCTTCAACCTAGCACATAAGAAGGTAAGGAGATCCTTCCAGTCCAGCATTGCACAGCAGCCAGGCAGGTCACTCTGGGCAGAGGGCACCTAAAAGCACTAATCCTCATCTGGCTACAGTGGTCCATGCCTCAGTCACATCCCTCTTGAGTTTTGCAATGCACTCCACCTGGGGCTGCCACTGAAGACAGTCAAGGAACTTTAGCTGCTTCAGAGGGATGCTGCCAGGTGTCTTAAGATGGTGGGATAATAGTCTTCTTCTTACTACCTCCCCTCTTTCTTTTATCTGAATACAATTGCTGCCTACTAGTTTCTGAACAAAGTTCAAAGTATTGGTTTTGAACTATGCTTCTTGCTTAAAATACTCGCCCATTTTGGACATTTGTCCTTGGACTATATCTGCATTTATCAGTCTCCTTCAGGCACTCACTGGCAAACATGTAAATATGTCTGCAGGAATGATCAGGGTTAGCTTTGGATGCCTTGCAAAGACTTTTTCTTCTTCTTCAGCTTTCTGTGACCCGCAAGATTGGACCATGTCAATACTATTTTATACTGTGTTTTATTGCATCCCCGTTTTTAATGATACTACTTTGTGGTTTTGATGTTGTGTTTTTGTGCATAGCTGCCCAACAGGTTAGCAAGGCTTTTAAATAAATAAGTAAGTAAGCAAACACATAGGTTTGGTAAGTAATGTCTGTGCTCTGCCACTGAGTTATGGCCCATCCTCACAGCTTATGCCACATAAAATGGCATAAAATTAATACATGTGTCATATCGATGTGCTCCCTTTGGACCAGAGGTAGCACACTCTTTTTCAAAGGCCGGCGCTTCCATTCTCCCTCGCTTTATGCAAGGGACTATAGGACAGCGATTTTCTTACCCAGCCTAGAGATAATGAAGAAAGGAAAGGCAGTAGTTTGGGCCATACTGAAAGCAGGAAAGCGTGTAGTAAAGAGGAGGAGAAGCACTTTACTTAATTGTAGAGTCAACTCCAGCTACTGGAAAAGACAGGTGTAAATCCGTAGCACAGAATCCGTATCATCATCCCAGCTGATTTACAGGATTGCGATGCTAACCCTTGTTGACATGCTGTGGACCCATAAATTTAAACTCGTTCTGCTTTCAAGGACATCAGAAAGTCTTGTGGCACCTTAAAGAGGGCCATAGCCCACTTCCTCCGATGCATCTGGCCTTCTGAAGTTCACACCCCAGTCTTTTAAGGTGTTTGCGCAACTGTTGTTTTTTTAATATGGTTAAATTGGTTAATATGGCTTCCCCTTTGGAGTATGCATGGAAGAAGCGCTTTAAAAAGAACTTATAATTACTGCATTCGGGAGCGTATCACAGGAACAATTTTTCAAAGCACTTTACTAAGGTTGTCTGGTGGAAATTGCTTTGGATAATTCAGATGTTTCAGAAGCCGTTCCCTGGGCTTTAGTTTTCAACTGGTACTAACCAAAGAAAAGAAGGAGACAAAGTGCTTGTTGAAATCTGAGGTGAGCTTCTCAGACTGTCCTGCAAATGCTTTCCCTGAGTTGGATTTTTTAAAGTCCAAGGCACAGCCAGATGTGAAAGATGGCAACGTTCCTGCTCCTCTAATAGCAGGGTGACCTATTCTGCATTGCCAAAACAGAGGCAATGCACCACCAAGAAAGTGGACACCAATTTGCATTCCACTGCATGTGTGCTAATTGATATGTAGAGATGCAAATTTAGAAACAACTACTGTGAATTACAATACATCTCACGGGGGGGGGGGGGGCGTGCAGGGAGGTAGGGGGAAATTGTGACCAGGTGAGCTGCATGCCTGCTCAGTATGCTGTCTGTCTGCAACACCCAAGATTCCTGCTCTCTCCTGTAATGGTTCTATATCTTTAAACCAAACCTGGACCACACAGCCCTTCAGAGGACACAGTAAAGTGGGACCCATGACTGCTACGTTTACTAGTGGTGTGGGAGAGGGGATTTCCTCAGGCAGAGCTTGCCTGTTGATGCCCACACCTCTGCAATGGGCTCACGGCCAAGCCTCCTCACTTTTGCCACCTGCATTTTACTTCTGGCCTAGCTAAGGCAAACGACAGCAGTGAGTGGGAGAGGATCATCTGCCACAGCCCACCTGCTCACTTGCCCACTAGCAGGGGCATTGCTAGGCAGAAGCAACTCACTGGGTGGGGTAGAGCTATTGCACTAGCTTCCCTGCTGGTGGGTCTCTGTTGCTAACTGGGGTGCAGAGTGGGAGAGTTGGGAGGTTGGCACGGTGCAAGTGCACTGGCAGGTAGGAAGGCATTGTTTTCCATTCTGCCTTGTATCTGTCACATGGAGCACTGTTTCCATTGTGCTTCAGTTCAGCTGCCCAAAACTGTGTTATTTCCCTCTGCACACTGTGATGAAATCCGGTAACATGCGTAAGTTTTGTAATTAATTCAGTGAATTACATTGGCATTACCTTTTTCTACCCCACTCATTCCAATGCAAAATAAATTTAAATTGGGATGGGGGGGATGTAATCAATTGTGTATCATTTGCTGACTAAAAGCAAGAACAGCAGTGAATGCTGATCATATTCACTGGCTTGTGTTCCACTCCCAACATGGGACAAATAAGTGAAAATCAGCCACCTGCTCCCATTTCTATTTTCATCGGAATTCTCTAACATCCCTACTGGTGGGAGCACCAGATTGGCTCTACTGGTGCATTTGCACCGCGCTGACCTCCCTGCAGCTTCACCCTTCCCTGTTTACCTCCTGGTAAATGGCAGCAACTCATCTGCTGGGAAGCTAGCATAGTGGCTCCACACCACCCAGCGAACCACTCCTGTTACTAGTGCTTAAAGGGCTCAGGGCTCAGGGCTCAGGCCCATAACACAAAATTGTGCTTGCTAATTTATACATATGTAGGTCTCTGAGCAAATCAAGAAGGTGAATGGCTAGGCTCTTACCAGCACTGAGCATTCTGGTATATCCAGAAGCCCTGTCATCCAAGTAAAATAAATAGGGGGAGAGCCATAAGGTCTGGGACCCAGTGGAAAAGATCTGGGGCTACCACTGCCACCAAGCCACCTCCTAACAATAGCCCTGTCTGCAAGCTCTCTCCCTTGCCAGTGGGTATGCTGTAGTACAGCCATGGAGTGGCAATGGCAAGAAGAGGAAGGTGAATCTGAATTGAGACTGTGCTACCCACAGGAGGTGTCTTTCTCCAAAAACTTGAGCTGGCACTAAGTGGAAGGGTTTAAGGCAGGGACAGCCAATGTGGTATCCTCCAGATGTTCTTGGACTTCAACTCCCATCAGCCCCAAGCAGTGAGGGCAATGGTCAGGGTTGATGGCATCTGTAGTCCCACAGAGGGCACAACATTAGCCACCCCTGTGTTAAGATGTGCCTTTGCAAGCAATGTCTTGGAGGTTGATGGTGAGGTTTCCTAGAAGGGGATGGCCTGAGCTTTCATGAGCACCACATCCTGAAGTCAAAGTCTGATGCCCTAGAAGGATGAGGCTGACAATCCCATGAGAGCAAAGAAAGGTGTTGTGAGAATCAACTCTTAAAATGTCATCTGGAGAGCCCAATCACGGCGCTTTCTCGTTCTTTGGAAGTGCGCCTGAAATGTATCTTCCCGCCGCTTGTCCATCTGCAAAATGCATTTACTGTTCAGGAGGAGAAAGGGGGTGGGAAGAGCTTTGGGGAGGGCTCAGAGCGATGTATACATGTATTGAGAGGAATAATGTACATAACATGAAGCTATCAGGAAAGCATAATTCTGCACCTAAGCCAAAGTCTGTGGTGAGGAAGGAGAGAGCACATTGTGGTAAACTGTGTGTTGGACGGCTTTCCAACTCTACTCTCTCTAGACATGCACACACCTTCACCCCCCCCCCGAGTCTCTTTAATAGAAGGATTCCTATAATCTTGAAGCTGTCATCCTAAAGTGGTCTGCAGAGACCCCCAGCTATAAATCTCCATATTTCTGTCTGCCTTGCAGATAGATTTACACAACCCAAGTCACTCTGCAATACTGAAAGCACTCCGCTAGGGAATCCTCCTAAATATTTAAGACTTTAGATTATGGTTTAAATTTTTTGGGGGGGGAATCCTTACCATTTAGGAATGCTAGAATTGAAACATTGTGTGTGGGAGGGGAGGGTAATCAAGAATTTTTGGGAGGATGAAAAAGTGGTTTATATGTACTGGTACACTTATACACTCAGGAATAAGTGATTGTGAACCCTTTTCAGTGAAACGTGTCTTAAACCAACCCAGAGGCCAGTGCTTTTAACAATCCAGCAGAGCCGTCGGCAACTGAGGTAAGGCTTGAGATCAGTGCATAATAGCCGTCTTTCACACTGTCAGATTAGTTTCCCAAAGAAAGGTTTGGCGCGGAGCGGTTTTCCAATCCAACTTTCCATCACTTTTTTTTCAATACCGCATTTTGCTGGCTCGGGCATTTCTCGAGCCGGTAGGTAAGGCTGTACGGCATGCTGAACAAAGAGGGGATTTAAACAGAGGTGGAACAGAAAGCGGAGGGCGGAATGTCCCCTCCCACCGCTTGCCTCTTTCTCCTTTCTGTAACTTTCACCTGGGTTTGCGCTGTCAGTTCTTAGAAGTGTAATTCTCAAACGCCAGACTTAGAGAGTGGTTACGCCACCTGGTCTAACTCTGCGGCACAATTCCCTACTGGAGGGCCAAAATCTTTCACCTGAGCGAAGAATCCATCCATCTTCTTCCATGGGTCAGGATATGTGCTGTGTTTAAAAGAGCCATGGCTAAGCCTCAACAAAAGACCTCCAGGAAAATAGAATTTATGTAAGGTTACCTCAAAATCTTTGCACAAGGCTTCTTGAATCTAAGTCACTACTCACCACCAGATTTTTTGTGAAAGGTTAGCTTTATTTTCAAGTCTATATGCTACAACTCCAGCCCAAGTGTGTCCTCATTACCCATGTAATACTACTCCAACCAATGACTAAGTTCACTGTGTTGTTCCCATTAACTGAACTTTCTCCATAATGAAACTTCTGTTTAATGTGATGAAGTGATTACTGCAACTTTTTGCCTGAAATGCACACAAAACACTTCTTTTAGCTTGGCCCTGGAAGGGATTATCACCCGCCCTTTAGTTTACTGGTCTGACCATGAAGACCTCATTTCTGTTTCATTAAATCATAAACCAGAGAAGTTCAGTTTCTTTAACCATGGTTAGGATACAAATAGTCCCAATAGAGAATCACTAAACAATGATAGCACAGTAATGACAACAGCTTTCTTGTCCTCCTGATAAAGGACACGAAGCACAGAAAAAGTTGGTTGATTTGTATTTTCCTCTACTACCTGTGGTCCTCCAGTGATGGTTGACTCCAGCTTCCATTAGTCTCAGCCAGCATGCTCAATGGTCAGGGATTATGCAAATTGTAGCCCAGGCTCCTCATCCCCAATCTAGTGTCTTGCTGACTAAGAATTGATTTCACTTGTCTTCTTGTTTGGCTGGTGTAAGATGGTAACCACTAGCTCACAGAAGATATTTTCCCTTCTGTGTTCTTGTTTTCCTGAAAGCCAGGCTAAAATCTTTCATGAACAGAACTCTGCTAGATCACACTACCTAGCCCTTCATCGTTCTGTCTGTGGTTGTCAAGAAGACGCCCTTGGCAAGGTGAGAGACACACTGCCTCTCTGCCTATAAACCTCAAAGATCCATGTAGCCAACATGCCTGGCTGTCTAGCATTGATCTACCCTCCATGAAGTTGCCTCATCCCTTATACAGTCTACTAACCTACATGATCACATGGCAACACATTCCATAAATAAATTCCTCATTGTATGAAGAAGCACTGTGACGAATATCTCCTGCCAGTCAAGTTTCATTGAATCAACCTGAGTCCAAGTATTGTGAGGGAAGGAGGGAAAACCCATTTTACCTCATTCACACCATGCACCGTGGCTCCTACATGTGTCAGCTTTTTGACGTGAGTAGCTTTAAAGCACAGACAGCCCTAGGACACAATCAGAACCAACTCCTACGTTAAAGACCAAAGCTAGATTATCTCTGGATCTATTCATAAATGTTCAGTTTAAGTGACATCCATTCTATCATGGATGACAGTCAACCTGTGATAGGCACGGCATCTTCTAGCATGGCTCCGATTTTATGAATAATTGTGACATGAGGCAGTGATCTGTGACACCTCATCATACGTCATAATGGAGAGCGGAATTTTTACCCATGGAGGTTATGAGGATTACGGCAGCCACCATGACACAAGCAGCAGAATGTGAGGATTCAGTCTTTATGTGCTCCTACAATTCTATTCATTGGTGTTCTCTTGACCACCTACAGACCTTGTCACCCTGATGGTTCCAATAGCGTGCTTTCAGGGATATGGTGGCAAAGAGAGCTGGAGAGGAATTTAATTTGGGTCACATTTCTAAGCAAACTGGCCCTAATTTGCCCCTCCTGTACAGATGTGAATGCAACTATTCTTCAAATGTCGCCCTTCTGCAAATTGGAAAGGCTGAAGCTTGGTGGTACGACATTTGCTTAGCATGCAGTAGAACGTGGCTTCATTCCCCAATATCTTAAGGGACAGCAGGGAAAGATCACTGTCTGAAACCCTGAATAGATGCTGCTAGCTAGTTTAATGAGCCATTGATGGGACAATGGCCTGACTCAGTATTAGGCAGGGTTTTTTTTTTAAATATTCCTTACGGCCTTACGAATAAACACATCCAAAATGGACATGGACCAGAAATAGGCTGATTCACGCATCCCTAGTGGCAGCTAGAGGGTTCCATCCCTGTCCTATTTCTTCTTCTTTTTGAGTATCAGATATTCTTGAAAATTAGGCTGAGTTTCATGACTGTGGGCTTGTACAGATCCCACCCTACCCCAGGAATTTTTTTGCTAGCTTTATGAAAACGATTTTGATTTCCCAGGTTTTGTGTGAGGAGCAACCTGTAATTTGACGCTTGAGTTTTCCTTCAGACAAAATTTGGACAGCAGATCACAGTTGCTTGCTTAATGAGAAAAAAACAGCCTGCGTGCGTCAGAACTGGCACATGTCCAGGTTGGGTCCAACTCAAGTTGGTCAGCAAGAAGAAGGTTGATGTTACATGCATGATGGTACTTGGTGACATCCAGCCTCTCCAGTTTCTGATATTCCAACAGGCCATGCTTACCCATTTAAAAACCAGTGGTCCTGATGAGCAAATTTATCACCCAACCTGGAAATCTAATTGGAGCATCCAATTATCCAAACTATGAATGAGTAAGAAGCCTGGCTCAGTGATAGAGATGGGCATGAAGCGAGGGAGGGAGCGAGGTAGGGAGTGATGCTTGCTGTGACTCTTGTGACTTGCAACCGATACCAAATTTTGCAGTTGCAAGGTACAGTGGTACCGCAGGTTAAGAACTTAATTCGTTTCAGAGGTCCGTTCTTAACCTGAAACTGTTCTTAACCTGAGGTACCACTTTAGCTAATGGGGCCTCCCGCTGCCACCGCACAATTTCTGTTCTCATCCTGAAGCAAAGTTCTTAACCTGAGGTATTATTTCTGGGTTAGTGGAGTCTGTAACCTGAAGCTTATGTAACCCGAGGTACCACTGTACATGTTCACAGAATCTTAGAATGTGCACAGCTCCTGGATGCCGCTTCTTCCCACATGTAGTTGTTTGTCAGTTCGTCATTGGGGCAGGAGTGATGTGATCATTCTGAAGTCGCTTCGCCATTATCCAAGGCAAGCCTATTGCGACTAGCAACAGTGCTACTGGACATAATAGAGAGAAAGTGAAAACCATCCAAGTTGAAAACTGCCCTGCCATGTGTGCATTTGGTTTCACAATGACAGATGGACTTCTAAAAAAAAAAAAAGAAGTATTAACACCTCCTTATAATGTTCTCCAGTTATAGGCTCCTATATTTGTGAGGCCACATGTGGTTTAAAAATTAATTGCAATGTTTTCTGGTTATTGCTAATCAGTTAAATAGGGACATCAAGTGGCACAATACTTTTCTAATAATAATAATAATAATAATAATAATAATAATAATAATAATATCTTTATTGTCATTGCCCCCTCTCGGGGACAACGAAATTACTTTTCAATCTTTGATTTGCTGATCTGAGCACAGAGAGACATTGTTAGTATTACAATTGCAATTATTTATTAAAGTTATGACTATTTTGTTTACAAAAAGTAACTCAAAGCAACTTACAACAATAAACACAAACACTCAGAGAGAGAAACTACTTAGTGACTCTATATATTGTCTGTTTTGAGAGACAATGGAGAGCTATCCTTTGAAATTCACATTTGTCTGAATTTTGCAGTGCAGTTCTTCAGCTGTATGATGTGCACCAAAAAATTGCTTGTATTAGTGGAGAATATGTGTATATTAGCAAAAAATAACACAAAAAATGCATTATCTTGAGCAAAATTGCATGCCAAAATATGTATATGTATGCGCACTGAAATGCAGATGGATTTTTTTCGAGCACTTTAAAAGAAAATGCAAAAATGTGAACAGGACTTAATAGTGGAAAACATGAGACAGTGAGAGGAACCGAAACTGAGAGTTTTGCCCATTTGTAGACTGTGTGGACTCAGTAAATAAGGGATGCAGATTTGCTGTGGGTTTGAGGGGAGTGAAAAACGGTTGGAATGGCCTGCTGGAATGGCTGGCTAGTTGAAACAGGACCTTGAACATGAGTCCTACTTTTGGGAGGTGATGATGCACTGCAACGTTTTGTTGCAGAGCCTACTTGTTCTCGCTTTCCCCAGCTGTCTTTCATCCTTTCCTGAGAGTATTGGATCCTTCAATAGTCGTTTTGGTCCTACCTCCTTCATGGCTCACCTGCCCACTTGCTCTCAGATATAACCGACAGGTTAACAGCAAAACACAGCTTAGTACTGGCCTATCTGATCATTTAGGGTTTGGGTCAGGAGACATCTCTCCTTCTACCCACCCTGGTGACAGCTTCACCCTGGCAGTAATGTGCTAAAATTTGACGATTTCTGCGCATGCAAGTAGCCTCAGTGTGGGACACAAAACCAGTTAACAGTAATAATGTTTGGGCGCCCAGGTTCAACTTATATTCTGCCAATCAAAATGTCATATAATTGTTCATTCAAGTTTGAAGATTTATTTACAGCGACATACTTTCCATCTGCAGCGACTTTTATTTAGTTAGTCCAAATTAAGAGAAGTCCGGATCCTGACTTAGCTGCCAGCAAATGCTTTTTTTAAAAAATAAAAATGTTCTGGAGCACTAAATTGGGTTTGGGCCATTGGTAGAACAATCTGTTCAGGAACAAACAAAAGGAAGTATCTCTTCGCTCAGTGCGTCATCAACCTATGAAATTAATTGACGTGAGATAAAGCCATAAGATAAAGGGAAGCATTAGACAGATTCATAGGGGAGAAGTCTGCAAATAACTTGTGCCTATGATAACTAAAATCTCCATATCTAGAGATGCAAGATGCCTCTGTTCACCAGAGGACAAAGCACAGAGGTTTTCTTTCCTCACCTTCCCAGGTCCATCTGGCAGCTGTCCATTTGTTGCGAAGGGAGTGGTGGACTAGGCATCGCTTGATCTGATGCAGTAGAATCGTGATGATTTGGATGAATGGGAAATAAAATTGCCAGTCGAAGTGCATGCTGTCAAGTACAGCGAAACCAATTAGGGTGAGCAATGGGCTCCAGAGCCACCATGCTTTGGACAAGCTGCGATACTCAAGGATGCTGTATGTATGAGCTAGTTCACACAGGCTCTCATCCCCACTACATATAGAATGTAATGTGTGATACAGTGTGCAGTGTGCTAGGTCACATGTGGGGTGGGGAACCTGTGGCCCTCTTGATGTAGTGTGGTGTAGGAGGTTAAGAGCAGTGGACTCGTAATCTGGTGAACCGGGTTCGATTCCCTGCTCCTCCACATGCAGCTGCTGGGTGACCTTGGGCCAGTCACACTTCTCTGAAGTCTCTCAGCCCCACTCACCTCACAGAGTGTTTGTTGTGGGGAAGGAAGGGAAAGGAGATTGTTAGCTGCTTTGAGACTCCTTAGGGTAGTGATAAAGCAGGATATCAAATCCAAACTCTTCTTCTTCTTGATGTTGGACTGTAACTCCCATCATCCATGATCATTGGGTATGCTGACTTGGGCTGATGGGAGTTTTACTCCAGCAACATTTGGAGGGCCACAGGTGGCAGGAGGTGTCAAGATGTAGAGTCTATGTGTTGTGGGTCGTTCTTAAGAAATGGCTACAATGGATCCAGTCAGGAAAAAACCCCTTAAATTCCATCCCCTCCATTTGGAAATCATCAAGTGGTGATTTCCCTGCGTGAATAGACCACCACAGACCTAACACCACAGGTAAAACTTCTGTATCCCCTCAGACTCCACTAATAAATTGATCAGCCAGTTATACTGGGATTTTTGTGTGTGTGGGATGAGAAATCTATTTTAATAGTCCAGTGTAGCAATTTTATGTGCATATGTGAACCAGAGATCAGTCACTGCAGGGGTCTTCTCTCAGTGGGCAAAGCACCCGGTGGTCTGATATGGACCTGGCACTCATTATTTGTCTTCTGCCTGCTGGACCTAACAAGAAAAGTGTTTTGGATTTCAAATGATGGGCAGTGTGATGCTGTGAAAGGTGCCAAGTGGTTATTTTAAGACATGTTATGGATCGCTCTCTCTCTCTCTCTCTATAAAATTGCCAGTGTTAAGAAACAGGGAGGGGGTGCAGCTGCTTTTTAGATCACAAAGGTCTCTCAGTGGGGAGATGCTAAATGGTTGGGGAGAAGCAGGCAAGCAAGAAAAAAAAGAGAGGGGGTTAGTTTCCAGGCTGTGGTAGAAGAGTTAAAATAAACAAACAGCAATGGGTGATTATTTCTCTCCATCAAGGCTCCTTTATTCTAGTAGGCTCAGTCAGTGGTCAACATGTTAGACGCCCCTCCCTGGTTTATCCATTCCTCCTTTGACAGACTTGGTTTATACAGCTGGGTCTTTGTGAAGCTTTATGGGAATTGCTGTAGAACAACAGACGTGAAGGTAGACAAAGTACCTATGCAGTGAGGACTGGCAGACTTTCCCCATGTTTCCCTGGAGTGAGAAATAGATGTGGTCACCACACACAAACACACACTTTCCTCTGAGCCCCATGACCTAACAAGCGACGGGGTTTCTTACAATGTGTACCACTCAATGTTTTTCTGCAAGAGAGCGAGAGAGAGAGAGAATTTCACTGACGGCTTGAGGTAAGTGGCAGGGAGTGTGACTTATAATTGTGTGTGTGTGATTTGTGTGATGCTTTCATGATAGGCAACTTGCTTATTTTATTTCAACACGGTTGTAACAGCTCCTTTCCCTCTGAGATTTAAAGTTCTCCAATACTTTTCTTCCTTTTCTTTTGTCTCCATCAGTTTCACTTGCCGGCACGCTTATGTGCACATGCACACACCCACAGTGTTGTCCTTGGTGAACATTCATGTTTCATGAGAATTTGTTTCTCGAAGATAAAAAAAAATACCTCTGAGTGCATTAGTTGGGCCATAGCTCAATGGTAGACCACCTGCTTTGAATGCAGAAGGTACCAGGATCAATCTGTCATCTCATGGTAGGGCTGCAAAAGACTTGTGGTCGAAACCCTGGAGATTCACTGCCAGTCAGTGTAGACAATCCATGTTCCAGCAGAGATGTCTAAGAGCTGCAGTTAGATTGATAAACTTGACTTCTGCCCCAACACCTGATGCAGTCCTCACTCAGTGATAATAGCAGTGGTGGTTGTGAGTGTCTATGTGTTCAGTTGCAAGAAAGCAAATGAAATGAGTTGGCCAGCGTCAAGCCCCTTCAAATTCCATTAGCCCCACTGGGGAGAGTAAGGCACACACTTAAATCTCCCCATTTTAACAACTGCATTTTATTTTGACTGGGTCACACCCTCCCATTAGAATGCAATTTTTCATTACAATTTTGTGATTTGTGTTTGATACATTTTCCTTCATGACTGGGAAGATGTTCAGACATGATGAATTCTGGATGAGAGATTGGGTAAATTGTGTTTATTTGCCTAGTGCCTCAAACTACGTAACACCGGTGTCAAGCAAACCCCTTTTGGTGGGGAAATTCCACAACGGGGGGGGGGGGTAGTGAGAAAGCCTTATCCATTTCAAATCAAGGGTGAGCAGCCTGTGGCCCTCCAGATGTCAATGAACTCCAATTCCCATCATTCCTGACTCCAATTCCCATCATTCAGTCCCAACAGCGGCTGGAGGTTCATACCCCACAAATGCCCAGTAGTGCAGTCTGTGATTGGTGAGATACTTGGGACTCTTGAGGAGCTCAAGGGATGCTCTTGCTTCAGGGAAATGAATATACAGTGGTACCTTGGTTTACAACCATAATCTGTTCCAGAGCTCCATTTGTAAACCAAAACAGGTTGTAACCCAAGGCGCGCTTTCGCCAATGGGGCCTCCAAAATAATTTGTTCGTAATCCCAGAAAAATGGGTTGTAATCTAAAAAAAGGTTGCAAACCGGGACACGTACTTCCGGGTTTGACATGTTTGTAATCCAAAACGTATGCAAACCAAGACGTATGCAAACCAAGGTACCACTGTAAATTAATGCAGCAGCTACTAGAGCTGTGGTGGGTTATGGGACCAATAACGAAGATGACAATGTTTATAATTTATATTGCACTTTTAAGTTTCCAAAGCTATTCATGTGCATTCTTGTAAGGTAGGACATCACCACCATTCTATGGACAATCTATCCCCCATCATCTTGCACAATAGCAGTCACAAAGATAAAGCAGCTCCTCTCTTTCTTGTGCAAAACTGGAGCATTTCGGTGCACAAAAACAAGAATCTGTTTCTCAGCAGGCATGTTAGCACCATTTATCTGTAATATGCATTGTTTCATGTATTTGCCTAAGAAGTATTAGATGGGCAGGCACAAGAGACAGGGCCTTTTTAGTAGCGGCCCCATGCCTATGGAACTCTCTCCCAAGATTGGGATATAAGGGCTCTTCAGTAATGACTTTTAAGTTGGCCTTGAAAAGTGTTTTGTAAAAATACATATATAAATCTCAAACTGCCTATCAACTGCTTTCATAGATCTGTAGTAGTTTTTTTAGGCCCGTCAGCTGGGAGCTGAGCTTAGCTCCCGTTCAAAACCACTGGTTCCCATCCAATGTTGATATATGTCTCCTTGGAGGTAGCTAGGTCCATGTCTGATTAGGGTGGGATGTGGGAGTCATTTTCAGCACCATGCCAAAGCTCCCCAGAAATCTGGCACCAGCCTTACTAGAGGATCCTGCATGTTATGGGTTGGATTGTGGCGGAGATGGACGAATAGGTAGCTGTGCTTGAGCTTTGGGGAAAATGCTCTTGGAAACGGAGCAACGGAAAATAGGTAGGAGGAGCCAGTCGTTACTTGAAATCAAAATAGCTGGTACACATGAGTGTGGTCTTCTTTGCAGTGGCACCGCGATTGAGGATCTTGCTCCTAGGAGAAATCAGCAAACCCTCTGTGTCTTTTAAGGCTGGTTTTGAAGACCTTTTTTAAAAATATAATTATTATTATTTCATCAGCCTGTTTACGATTTGCTTTGTTCTTCTTGGTTAGATTTTGGCTGCTGTGTTTAATCAGTTTGATACCACACATATTGTTTGAGAGTGTGTCATTCTAAACAGCTGTTCGGCTTTCTCGTTTCTGTGTGCTGCCTTAGGGAAAAAATTATTATTTTTTCAGAATAGGATGAATATGTCTACAAATAAATAAATCAGAGAGGAGCAGTGAGTGATAGTGGGGAAGAAACATGGAAGTAGAGGGGGAAATGATGTCTGCTGAGGGACACATTATAATTACTGATAGTTCCAACTTGCCTACCTTAGCAGCAATAGGTCAACCTGTCTGCTACAACAGGGTTGTACAACCTCTGCAATGCTAACCATCTAAATGTTAAGGTTAGCATCTCCAGGTGTCCCAGCCTTCAGAACAGGGATGGGGAGGTTATTTTTGGGGTGGGGGTGTTTCCATATTTTAGTATAAGCCTACCCAGCTCACACTTCTTGAGCCAAAATGCAGCTAGACTTCGAAATTTGCACTTTTCTAATTTTTGCGATGCGATTCTTCAACCGCCCCAGTTCTGCTCCCCCCCCCACCATGTGTTGTTTAAGAGAAAGTGAAAGTATTGTCAAAATTGCATTAGTGTAAAAGAAATCATTTTTTAAAAAATAATGCAAAATTGCAAACGAAAACGAACGGTCATTAAAATATGCATACGTTTCCATGCAGAGTTTAAACAACGACCACACAAACAAGAGTGGAAATGAGGCATACTGAAGGTAGCACTGGAAAAATGAAAAACGGAAACTGACATATTTCTGCGTCAGAGGCCAGGGAGGCTGCTGACCAGAGTAGGGTCTTTCCCTGTTGTTCACCTGTGGATTGTTCTTCTCAGTGAGACGCACCTGACAACTGACCTCATTCCTTTCTGCCATCAGATTAAACCCTTATTATTTACCCTGGCCTTTGAATTGCATTCTTAAGTTTTATTTTATCCTGCACAGGGCGAGTATGTGTGTATTCCTGATTTTTATTCTTAATGTATTTTTTAAAAAAACTGTCTTAATTTTGTTACAGTTTGGTTGTTTTCTTTTTTGAGGGGCAATTATTTTTTTAAAAAAAATTGCGAATTTGTGATTCTGCTTGTTTTGCATGTCCCCTGGAGCCTCCAACCTAGGTGACATACCAATCCAGTCATAATAACGATGACTGCTGTCGTTAGGAAGAGCTGTTGTATTGATTTATGTGTTGTAGTGTTGGTTTTGTAAATGCTTTTGAGCTGCCCTTGGATGTTGTTAAGTTGGAGGGCAGGATGAGAAATATTTTAAAATAAATAAAATAGCAGGTGGAATTTTTATTTATTTATTTTTTTTATTTTGTGGGTGCGGCAAACGCACCACATCCCAAATATATTTTATTTTATTTATTTACTTTGGAGTTTGCATCTTCCTGGCACGGACCCTTTGCTGATTATCCCAGAGGGAATAGCTGTGTTAGTCTGTCTCAGTGAAACAAAACAGAGGAAATCTGGGGGGGGCTGGGAGCCTTCTGGCACTTTAGGAATTTAGAGACACTGGGAGCTGCCTTATACTGAATCAGCCCATGGGTCCACCTAGCTCTGTATTGTCTACACTGAGAGCCAGCGTGGTGTAGTGGTTAAGAGCGGTAGACTCGTAATCTGGTGAACCGGGTTCGTGTCTCCGCTCCTCCACATGCAGCTGCTGGGTGACCTTGGGCTAGTCACACTTCTCTGAAGTCTCTCAGCCCCACTCACCTCACAGAGTGTTTGTTGTGGGGGAGGAAGGGAAAGGAGAATGTTAGCCGCTTTGAGACTCCTTAGGGTAGTGATAAAGCGGGATATCAAATCCAAACTGACTGGCAGCAGCTCTCTCGGTTTTCATCTCTGGGTCTTCCTGAGGGTTTTCATCTTACCTCGAAATGCCGTTGATTGAACCTGTGAGCTTTTGCATGCATTCAAGACGCCCTCCCACAGATCTATGGCTCTTCCCCAGAAATTAGCAACATGGGAATTGCCATCCTTGCCAACACAGACAGGCAGCGCCTCTCCAGGCTTTTCATCGGCCAGTACCTGCATCAACTTTAAGGCAGAATACCTGGTTGTATTTGTTAATGACGCTGGCTTTGCCATTGGGCCAGAAATCAGCTTAACAAGAAAACTCTGCGTCTGTTTACCAACAGAAGAAAGTTTTGCCTGGCTCAGCGGGATTTTCTTTTAAAAGAGACGCATGCGATCAGTCTGTGTATCCCAGGTTTAGTTGGATAGCGGCTCATTCTGAAGATTAAATCTTTCAGCATTTCAAAAATTCCGACTTTGTGTATGTGTATGAATGAATATGAAGGTGGTCTGTCTGACTCCTTTTACACATAATACATCTGTTGTTAGAAAGCAGGGGCAGCCCTGCGTAAATAATCTTAACCCCCGGCAAGACCAGTAGAGAGAATCTGTTACTATTTTGCATTCCAGAATGTGCATATGTGAAAATAGTTTTGGACACCTATTAAACTACTTAACAGTTTTCTGATGGTGGTGGTTCTGATTCTTCCCCTGTCTTCAGCAATGCGTGAGATGCACAAAGCCTAATTCTTTGCGGGGTTTAGTCAGGCGTTGGGGGCGGGGGGAGGCTAGCTTTCCGTTCATTTTCCCCACATTCATTTTCTTTCGGGATTCTATTTTAAAATAACATTTAAAATGCGTGGAACAAACAAGGGAGAACATGCAAGATGGTAAGAACAGTAATTAAGAGAAAAAGGAAAGTCACTGTTGTCCTGTTTTTATTTCCTTTCTGTTGACTTTGAGTAATAATAATAATAATATTCACACAGAGTTTTCTGATTGTTCAACGTGCTTCATATATTATCTCACTAATTTGTACAACAGCCCTGTAAGGTAAGCTGTAGCCCCAAGTTGTAGGTGGTAGAGAAACAAGAGTCTCAGGAAATTGCTTCTTGCAAGAGGCCATTTGATAAATGGGTGAGGTGATATTTGAATGGGGAACTTCCTGGCTCACAGCTCATACTTTTTGACGTTACACTACAGTAGTCTTAAAAGGAGGGAGGGTGGCAGCAGTTTTTTTTTTAAAAAATAGTTCCGAACGTTGAAGACTATTCATTACACTTTATGATGCTTTCATTAGATTTAGAAAAGGGCATAATGGTTTGTATAGAGGGGTTTGTTTGGGGGGGGGGGTAATGCCAGTATTAGGGCTACAACTTTTAATTAATGAATTAATTTTATTAAAAATGAACTTTTAATCAACTAAAATATTGACCCATTTAATCAAAAATTCGCTTTTTAAAAAAATATATATATACAAATTGCCATGAAAACTTCAGTCAAGTGTCATCTTAAAAGAAATATTTCCGTTTCTTTTGGAGGTCATATCTACCACAACACATATATGCATCCTCTAGAAATAACATATTTTTGCTTCAGGAAAAAAAAAATGTTTTAATTCATATATAAATGTGATTGATCGATTAAGGATTAAATATACTCCATGCTTACCCGACAGCAAACCCGGCTTACTTCTGAGCAGACGGTTGCTCTGTAAAATTCATAGAATTGCAGCACAATCCTGACCATGTCTACTCGGAAGTAATTCCTGTGGAATTCAGTGGAGCTACGTCCCAGATAAGTAAGGTTAGGATTGCAGCCTGGATTATCTATCTAAACACCCTCCAAATAAGGGTATTGAGACTGAATTACATATTCTGTCTTGTTTTTGAATATTGATTTATTTTTATTTTTTTGGTGTTGATGTTTCTCTGTCTATATATTAAATTCTCCAAAATAGGCGCATAGAAATGCATACACAAATGTTGTCCTCAAGGCATATGCAGAGACGCACACATTACTAAAATATGCGCTAAAATATGTCACTCTGCTCTATTTCTCTAAAATAAGCATGTCGACACCTTTAGGAAGTGCCTAAATGTTAAACAGTGTTGTGTAACGCAGAATTAAGATTTCGGGGTGGGATTTGTGTGTATGTTGTTTTAGATGTTCGTGTTGATGATGATTATACATATATTAAACACACACACACCACACACACACGCTTCAGTTGAAATGTTTATTCTGAACTTGAATGTCGTGAAATTTCATGGGGGGGGGGATGTAGCGAGGGAGATTCAGAATTGTTTCAAGATATTTAAATTGGGTTCTTTCCCATCAACACCCAGCCTACAGAGGAAAGAAGAGGCATCACTTTCAAAATAATAGCAAAAAAAGTTGTGTGTAGCTACTGTTGTTGTTGTTTTATGGAGGGGGGGGGCAGCGGATGTAGGAAGGGAGTGAAATGAAAGGCGAGGAACTGTTTTTTGACGAAAGTGAGTGCATTATGTTATTGATTTTGTGGGGCTTACAAACAGAGCGCACTAAGGGAGCTGTGCATTGTAGCTGGTTGGCACCAGGGGTAGACGCCAAATGGCTTGTTGCACCAGAATCAGAGCTTCTGTTTGGAAGGAATTATTGCTGCGATATTGTTAACGGGAGTTGAAATCACTGCTCTCCTAAACACTTTATTTACAGAGGAGAAGGCTGTACACGCAATAAGGGAGTAAGTTGTGGAGGGAAAGAAAAGAAAAACCCACGAACATCTCTCTGTGGTGAAAAGTTTTTTCCCCCTTTTTTTGCTGCAATTTAGACACGATCCGCTCTTGCTGCAATTTACAGCTATAAACATTTATGGGTGTTATTGTTAATATGGGGAGCGGGATTTGCAGCCCGTAGTAGCTGGAACGTTAGCAGGGAGAGGCGGAATAAATTGTTGTATTTAGGAGTTGATTTATTTTCTCAAAAGTCAGGCTCAGTCAGAAGTTGGTTCCCTCCTGCCCTCCCTTCCCCAGCACTCAATTTTCTCCCCTTAAATAAGACACATACATGGTGATTCAGTTGTAACACATTTTGCAAGAATAAGGTTTAATTTTTTCATTTAGAAAATGGTTGCCTGCTGAAATGTAAAAACATTTCTACAAATTAACACAGAAATGGGAAATCTGAAATGCACCTTGTTTCTACAGGACAATATAGGGCAGGGGGCCCACTGCCCCTGCCACCATTTTTGCACCCAGTGCCAACAGTGAGCCTGTTGTATTTCAAAGTAACACAACTGCTGGATGAATTTCCAGGTGTTTCTTCTGCTAAAGGGTTGCCCTCTCTTGCGCAATACGGCAGCCATTTAGGATCTAATGACTGCCCCATATTTCCCAAGTCTTCATGTCTACTATGAATATTGGTTTTGAATTTTTTGCTTTCATTGGCCTCATATGCTTTTGTGAAGGGGTGTTTTAAAAAATCACCTTTGGCGTCACACACATGAGATGTCACAACATTGGGAGGAATAGCATTAGCCTTTTTTGCTGCTGCATCACACTACTGACTCATGCTAAGCTTGTGGTCCACCAAGACTCCTAGATCCTTTTTACATGTACTACTGGC
This sequence comes from Podarcis siculus, assembly GCA_034642415.1. Taxonomy (NCBI): domain Eukaryota; kingdom Metazoa; phylum Chordata; class Lepidosauria; order Squamata; family Lacertidae; genus Podarcis; species Podarcis siculus. The sequence goes on from JAXCMG010000011.1 coordinate 31,665,266, forward strand.
AAGTCAGATGCCCTCCATCTTATATTTTGCAGCCGGTTCTTCCTGCCTAAGTGTAGATCATGGGATCTTACAGTTGGAAGGAACCATGAGGGTCATCTAGTCCAACCCCCTGCAATACAGGAATCTTTCGCTCAACATTGGACTCAAACTCACAACCCCGAGATTAAGAGCCTGAGCTATCCAGAGCCTTATATTTGTCCTTCCTGAAATTCATTTTGTTACTCAACATGGTACCCTCTTGACTGGGACTCCTGTCCATCAACAGTGGTCAGCATGGCTGAAAGCTAGGAATGACTCTGACTACTCCTGCTGTATGAAGTATATCTGTAATGCATGAGAAAGGACGAGATATGTCATGATGTCAACTGATTTGCGGGTGGATAGGATTTAACCCCGGCTTGCCTTCGTTTCTGTTCAGCTGGCTGTCAGGCACTTGGGAAACCTGCACACGTGATTTTGACAGCTGGGCGGGGCAACCCAGCTGCCAATCCTGTGGTGACATCATGACATCATGTGATTGTCCTGCCAACCTGTCAAAGTTGGCTTGTGGAGTGGAGCCCAAAAGGTTCCCCACCTTTGAGACATGAGAAAGAAAAGGGGTGGTGGTGGTGAAGTAGGAAGCTGCTTTTATACTGAGTCAGACCATTGGTCGATCTCACTTAGTATTGTCTATGCTGATTGGCAGTGGGAATTGAACCAAAGGCCTGCAAGCAAATCAGATGCTCTGTTATGGAACTATGGCTCTCCTTCTAATGGAAGATCTATAGGAAATATATGTATGAGAACAGAGAAAGAGGGCAAGGGAAAATAATTATTCCTTTTTATTTTAGGTATAAGTTGCAGTGCAATCAAAACTCTCCCACTGTTTTGTGACATTGAGATTGGCTCAGTTAGAGGTGTTGTGCTAATATGGATTCTATCTCTTTCCTTATGGGCTAACAACCTTTTATCTTTACTGCTCTAGCAGAATCATAGAATTGTAGAGTTGGAAGGGACCCCGAGGGTCATCTAGTCCAACCCACTGCAATGCAGGAATCCTGCCCACAGCCATCCCTGGGTGGGCTCCAACCCCCAACCTTCCAGTTAATAACCAGAATCACTGACCCATTGTGTCACTGAGGAGGTGTGTAATATATCATAAGCTTGTTTTCAATAACGTAAATATACAGTGGTACCTCGGGTTAAGTACTTAATTCGTTCCGGAGGTCCGTTCTTAACCTGAAACCGTTCTTAACCTGAAGCACCACTTTAGCTAATGGGGCCTCCTGCTGCCACCGCGCCGCCAGAGCACAATTTATGTTCTCATCCTGAAGCAAAGTTCTTAACCTGAAGCACTATTTCTGGGTTAGCGGAGTCTGTAACCGGAAGCGTATGTAACCTGAGGTACCACTGTATATATATTTGCCCTCTGTCAGTGCCAAACATTTTCCTTCTATTTCAAGGGGAAATTGATGATAATAATAATACTAAACACTACCTGTGAAGAGTTCCCTTGTAGCTAAAAAACGTGAAGTAAATTCCTCAGAGTAGCTCTAGCAGAATAAATTCAGTCAGCTTAAAAAAAAAATGGCACAGGCACTAACTTCGGAGGAGTTTTTTAGCAAATAAATGAGCTTGCAGGTTTAATTCAAGCCCAGCCAAGCAGAGGCTTTCTGCATGAGAGAAGTCACCGATCAGGCCAGGCCTTCTCTGAACGTAAACAATGGCCATGTCCTGCCGTTTCCAAATTTGTGCTGATAGAAGCCCATTGTGTTTGACATGGCAGCCTCATGCTGGAATGTTCCCTGGGGCTGGGGCCACAGTCCCGTGCCTTGGTCTCAACTCCTCTGCCTGTTAGGTCTTGACATGGGCAGGTGGGAGCAGGATTAGGGGTAGCTGTTGTCAGTGCGCAGAGCCATGCTGGAAATACGTTGGGAGCTGAAACCCCTTGCCTGTCCCTGGCATCGAAATGCTTGCCCCAATGGAGGTAAGCAGGTGCCCAGTTTCTGTTGGTTGCTTGAAAGCTCGTTCCTTGAACTTTTCCTCTTTGAAATGGTTGCTTGATGGCTCAACTGTGAGGAAGCATGATGAAAAATTGTCCTGTGCCAACATGTCTAAATTCGCCACTCAAATGTCAATAATAATAATAATACAGTGGTACCTCTGGGTTACAAACACCTCAGGTTACAAACACTTTGGGTTACAGACTCCGCTAACCTGGAAGTAGTACCTCAGGTTAAAAACTTTACCTCAGGATGAGAACAGAAATCACTCGCCGGCGGTGCAGCAGCAGTAGCAGGCCCCATTAGCTAAAGTGGTACCTCAGGTTAAGAATGGTTTCAGGTTAAGAACGGACCCCCAGAACGAATTAAGTTCATAACCAGAGGTACCACTGTAATAACATCTTAAATGGGAAGATTTACCTCAGTGGTTGCTTTGGGTTAATTTGACCACTCTTGTTTTTCTAGCCATTAAACAGTACGCCTCATAAGCTATCGGTATACCAAATACTAAATACCATTGCATGCCATCTGTCATGCAATGGTGTTGCATTCAAAATACTAGTATCTGTTCTGTTTTTGATGCAGTTGTTTTATCATTATCAATACGTTGGCTGTCTATTTTATGCTGAACCTCACCCTGCCACCTATATGAAGTGTGGGCTATATATCTTTTAAATAAATTAATTAACAAATGCTGTTGCATGTCAGTCATCGAACATGCAATTCATTGGGTTGTATCCAAAGCAGGACTAGCAGACTTCCACTGCTGCAGCAGCACGTCTGTCTCCTCTCTTCCCCCTGCATACCCTTAAAATCTTCTCTGGGGTCCCCAACCCTCCAGAACTGATTTGGGGGCATATGTGAGAGGTTGCAAGGAAGAAGAGTCTCTTGTGCTAGTGGAACAGTAGAATTGGACCCCACCCATTATTTCTTAACTACATTTATTTCTCTTTATTTCAATCAAGGCAGCATATGTAGGATTTCCAGGTAGTTACTGCATAATGTGCCTTTAAACCATGCCAAATACCATGTTGGCATGTTGGCTACCAACATCTGTCAAATATTAAATGGTATTTCTTGTCAACTTTCAAATACTGTCAAACATGAAGTGTCACATATCAAGTGCTGACATTAAATATCATTGGATGTCAAATATGCAATTAATATTTGGCAAATGTTTGAGTATGATGAGAATATCTGGAGGATATTCAGAATCAAACTTCATTATGGAGAATTTTTAGTAGAGGCAAATTTGTTTCAGCACTGCCCCACTGTCTGACTGTTAATTTTATAGATTACTTTAAGGAGGAAATGGATCGTTCATCCTTTAAGGAATTATTTTTCTAATTACCTCCCGTTTTCAGGGGAAACTGACTTCTTTTTGGCTAACAAACGTCTAATGACTGCTTTCTTGACAGCCACTTTTGGCTATTTAGCTAGCACTAGTTTGACTTTGAAAACTGCAATTTTATTCTATTATGTGAGCATTTCCTTTTTCCGTATAGTATAGCAAGGTATTGGATCTCTATTGGGCTTATTCAAAGGCCCTTTCTGTCTGGAGGCCTAGACAATAAGTGATCCCAGCAAATAATGTCCTTGGTTTACTTTTCTCTGCTCTATTTGGCTCCCAGTGTCTCCTGATTGGCTGGGATTCATATAGAGTATCTGGGAGCCCTTCCATCCTCAGTGTTGAACATCCAGCCAATGGAAGCAACAAAACGAAAGAGAAGAGAGATCTCAAAGAAGAGAGACCCCCCCCAAAAAAAAGTATTGTAGCAATGTATTTAGGCAAAAGTGTACCTTCTTCCAGGGCAATATCATAGATTTGGATGGGACCCTGAGGATCATCTAGTCCAACCCCCCAGAATGTGCAGCTGTCCCATATGGGGATCGAACCTGCAACCTTGTTGTTTTCGCTCTACCCAACTCAGAACAACCATACATCTCTATCACAGACTCCCACTGTCTTAGTTGAAATACTGCAAGAAAAAAATATGTATCTTTTCTGGCTTCCTCCTTGGCCAAATGCAGCTGCAAAAAAGAGAGAGTATATTTTCTGGCTTCTTCCTTGGCCAAATGCAGCTGTTTATGATTGAGGCCTCATCCAGACTTCCTTTTGTACCCCGTTTCTAGGCACAGGTCCGCACTTTCAAGTGTTGTATCCGAGTGCTTTTAAAAAACAACAACATGGCACTTTCCCCGCGAAAACCCACCATTTACCGCCAAATCGGAGGAAATAGCAACCTTCAGAAAATCTGAATTGCCGATCGTTCCAATTCAGCATTAAAGAGCAGGTTTTCAGGGGGAAAGCACCAGGGCAAAATTCTTTAAAATACAAGTAAGTGTTTTTACATGGTACCTTAAAGTGCAGACCTGTGCCTAAAAAGTCTGGGGCAAAGGTTGTGTGTGGGTAAGCCCAGAGGTGCAAAGGCAATGTTCAGCATCAGCCGGGGCAGTTAATAAACAAAACAAAGCCTCTGGATTGGCCCGGGCTAGTATAATTTCTAGTTTTGCCTGCATAACAGAGGAAAAGTTTTTGCCTGGCTTGGTTCATGCTCAGATTTCCTTATCTGGTCTTCACACAATCCATCAACCCGTATAGCAGTGAGATTTCAAGGCTGTACGTTTTTACAATCTCTTCACATTGGCAAGGGCTGTAGCTCAGTGGCAGATAACCTGCTTTGCATGCTCAGGGTTCCAGTTCAGTCCCCGCCATCGGCCGGCTGGACTGGGAAGGGCTCTTCTCTGAAACCCTGGAGGGCTGCTGCCACTCAGTGCAGTCAGTCCTGGTCATGATGCTCCAATTTAAAGCAGCTTCTCACCATTTCACCTTGGTGAGCTTTGGGCGCATATCTTGACTTCCATGCAATGTTTTGGCAACCTTTGTCAATATGCAAAAGAGATCGCAGCGCAGCCTATGCTGGTTTTCCTTTGCCAAGCCTTGAGTCCGGATCGCATTTACATGAAATTAAGTTGCACAGAGGTGTGTCGAGGGTGTCTGCTGTCAGGGAGCTTGTTGGCTCTGAGTTTGCTCACTTGGAATGCGTTAACCAATCTATTGTTTCCCTTTGCCCATGAAAGGGAAAAAAGGGGAGGAAAAATAGCATGCATGCATATAAAAAATGGTGAGTGATTGATGTGTTCATAGAAACTAATAATTAACAGATTATTATGTCCCAGGATGATTGACAGCAGAGACACATTTTTATTTATTTCATCTTATGGCATTTTTTTTTTAAATTTTATGATCAACAAGTTAGGGTGCTTTGTTTGTTTGTTTCTCTTTCAGTAAAGGAACACATAGTGGAAGAGGTATATGAGTGGGAGGGAAGTTTTCATTGGGGAGTTAGTGACTTCCCTGCAGCTTGTTCTCTAGATGAGCCTTTCCCAACTGTGGGTCCTATTGGACTACAGCTCCCATCATCCCTGGCCTTTGGTCCTGCTGACAGGTGTAGCCCAACAACATCTAGGAACTCAAGGTTGGGTGAGGCTGCTCTGATGTCTCAATTTTTATTTTATGTTAGTTCAGCTTCAAGTGTCCATTGTGACTCAGGTCTTGGTCCATTCCCCCCACCTATTGTTGTTGTTGTTAAAATTTCTGCCAACTTTCTCAGACGTTAAGATCGTTTGAAGGGGTCCTCTTGGTAGTTCTGCCACCCTCAGAAGTGTGATATCACTAGCTAGAGTTTTCTCTGGGACAGTCCCTAAATTGTGAAACTCCATCCCCACAGAGGTGTCTCTAGAATCTTGTGATGTATGTCAAAGTCCACTTTCCCCCAGGTCTTGACCGTTGAGGTATTTTGTTTTGAGGGATCTACCTCTTTTGCTGAATGTGTGCTGTTCTGTAACAGCTTTATCTCTTTTTATTATTGCACGCTCTGCTGTTGCAACCCACCCCAGGACAGTATGGTTAATAAGAAATCACATTAATAAATAAATAGCATAAGGAAACGCTACATAAACAATGAACATAAAACAAACCCATAAGAGCAACTGTGAGCAAGCCATTGCTGAGAGGCTTATCCAGTAATGTTTAGCAGCAGTCTTAAGGTCTATAGTAATATTGGTTTTTCTTCCCCATATCCCAGACTTTGGGCAAACTCAGTTCTGTACAGCTCATGTCTGCAATGTACAGATAGGCCATTACTCTTTGAGACTGATGACCATGGCTATCCATAATTTAGCCTGCCTTCCACAGTCTAGGGAAGGGTTTAGAAAGGTGTTGGTCATCTTTCTTTTTTGTTTGTGTAGAATATGAAGTCCTGACACAGAGTGCAAGAACTCTTGGATGAACAGCTCCTGCTTGCCGTAACTCCTGATGCTAGTGCACTAAGGTTAAGTAGTCAGAAGTCTTTCAGTTTTTTACTATTGCCTATGTAGATGCTGAGGGACGCGGGTGGCGCTGTGGGTTAAACCACAGAGCCTAGGACTTGCGATCAGAAGGTTGCGGTTTGAATCCCCATGATGGGGTGAGCTCCCGTTGCTCGGTCCCTGCCCCTGCCCACCTAGCAGTTCGAAAGCACATCAAAGTGCAAGTAGATAAATACTTGCGGCGGGAAGGTAAACAGCGTTTCCGTGCGCTGCTCTGGTTCACCAGAAGTGGCTTAGTCATGCTGGCCACATGACCCGGAAGCTGTACGCTGACTCCCTCGGCCAGTAAAACGAGATGAGCGCTGCAACCCCAGAGTCGGTCATGACTGGACCTAATGGTCAGGGGTCCCTTTACCTTTACCTTTATGTAGATGCTAGTAAAGTTCATTAAGTCTTCAAAGTCATCCGGTGTTGAGTGATGGAGTGATCTAGGTGCCAACAAGCATCAACTTCCTGTGCCTAACTGTAGAGACAGAGAGCATGTTTTTTCCACCCAAGTGCTCCTCCTTCCCATAGTTTCCTTGATGGAACCCCAGACACTGTGCATGTGGTCTCTCATCCAGGCACTGACCAGTCCCAGACTTGCTTACTTCCAGCAAGACAGTGGCCTCGTGTGCCTTAAGACGAATCTCAGGGAACAGCTGTGGTTCATTAGTAGAGCATCTGCTTTGCATGCAGAAGGTCCCAAAATGGAATTGTGGAACTCGCTGCCAGAAGGCATTAGAGGAGGCTGGTCAAATCAACTGAAGACATATCTCATTGGTAGAGTGCCTGTTTTGCTTGCAGAAAGGTCCTAGTTTCAATCTCCAGCATTTCTTAGAAGGGTTGGTTATGACATTGTCTGAAACCCTAGAAAGCTACTGTTAAGAACATAGGAAGAACCTTCTGGATCAGGCCAATGGTCCATCTAATCCAGCATCTTGTTCCCACAGCAGCCAACCAGATATCTGAGGACCTGCACACATTCTCCCCTCCTGTGGTTTCGTACAACTGGTATTCTGTGTAGACAATATTGAACTAGGTAGACTGGGCATAAGGCAGATACCTTTGTTCTTGTACCCTGGGACCTTTGACTGGTTTGCTGTATTGGATGAATCTTGAGTTCTAATATTATGAAAATGTATAAGGAAGGCAAGACCTTTGTATAAATAGAGTACTGACCCAGCTTAAATCATATGAAAGAAAAGTTGGAGCCAACCAGTTTTCACCTTGAACTCAAAGCTGGCTGATTGACTCCATCCATGCATCATGGGGCTTAGTAAGAAACCAGCTTTGCTCTTATGGGGAAGTAGAGTGGGGGGGGGGTCTGTTACATTAAAAAGAAGTGTGTGTGGTTGGGGAGACATGCAGTTTAAAGCATCTTGTTATATCCTGTGGACTTGGAACTGTCAAAAAAGGCAAAGCCTGTGTTTGAATGGAAATGCCTTCTTTTTCTGTTGGGAATTTTCTGCTCCAAAGTGTACCAACTGTAATTATCCATAACTATGCAGGCCTGTTTTTAATGCTGTTTTATAATTACAGGTCTTAATGCTAGATTATACAAAGTCATTTATAAATAGTCAGAAGAGAAGGACTTCGGGAGTTGTGAACCTGTGGATTGCTGTAAGGTTATGGCAGCTGATGGGATTTCAGCTGTATATACATATAGATGTGGTGTTAGCCGCGTAATGATTGATGAATCCTTTAATTAATTCCCCAACAAGTTACGATTTATAGCCCCATATCTTTTTCTCCTGACACTTCGGTGTTTGTCACTTTTAAAGACATGGCTAAGCCAGTTCTCTCTCCCCCCCCCCCACCTCAAGCGCCTTTGTGGATTTCTTGAAGTATTTCTGGAGCATTTTGCTGAATGTAACAAGATTAGACTTTCATAATTTTATGGTATAAGCAGTTGAGTTGGAATTGAAGATGGCTGTGCGCAAGATGACAACACCCTTCTGAATGTGGGACGCTTTGTGCATCTGCTTTGGGTTGAGATGCCTCTGAAGGAATCATCCCTCACTGAACGAGCCAAGTCAAAGCAGTGGGAGGTTATCAAAATCGGTTAGAAAGCATTTGCAAAAGGGCACGATCCACTATGGTGCACACTCCATTGCAATGAACGGGAGAACATTAGCGGTTTCCCTTTGTGGGTCTTTCTGAGGAATGCTTTGAGGTACCGTATTTTTGCTCTATAAGACTCACTTTTCCCCTCCTAAAAAGTAAGGGGAAATGTGTGTGCGTCTTATGGAGCGAATGCAGGCTGTGCAGCTATCCCAGAATCCAGAACAGCAAGAGGGATCACTGCTTTCGCTGTGCAGCAATCCCTCTTGCTGTTCTGGCTTCTAGGATTCAGATTTTTTTTTTCCTTGTTTTCCTCCTCCAAAAACTAGGTGCGTCTTATGGTCTACTGTGTCTTATAGAGCGAAAAATACGGTATATTGTGTCCATTATCTTTCAGGCTTGGGCAACTTGTGATCCAATAATGTAAAACCAGCTCAACAGATTTTGTGGGTCAAGCAGATACTTGACAGCATCCCTGCTTTTGCAAGAAGGAATGGCGTCGCTCAGGGGTAGAGCCTCTCCTTGCATGATGAAGGTTTCAGGTTCAATCCCCGACATCTCCAGCCAGGACTGGGGGGAGATTCCTCATCTGACACTTTGAAGAGCCACTGCCAGCCAGTGTAGACAATACTGAGGTACATGGGCCAATGAATTTGACTCAGTATAAGGCAAGCTTCCTGTGTTCCTCTGGGCAAAGCATTGAGGCTTATTAGAGTTCTAGTGGCCAACCTGGGTTCAGCTTTGTTGTTTAGTTGTCTTAGTCATGTTTGACTCTCCGTGACCCCATGAACCAGAGCATGCCTTGGAAACTCTCACTTTCTTCTCAAAGTTTCTCCTTTTTCATGTCCATGGAGTTTTCTTGGCAAAATACTGGAGTGGTTTGCCAGTTCCTTCTCCAGGTGGGTCACATTTAGTCTAAACTCTTGGCTATGGCCTGTCCATCTTGGGTCGCCCTGCACAGCATAGCTCATAGCTTCCTGGAGTTATGCGAGCCCCTTCACTACGACAAGGCAGTGATCCATAAAGGGGGCATTCAGCTTAGTGGGTTACAAATTATGCACATTATTATCTTGTTAATGTAAAGGTAGAACTGCAACAAAATGCTGCCAGTTTGGAGGGCTCCTGCTCATGGTTCCAAACACTTGATTCCATCTCTGCCCTGGTTTTCCATTTCCCCTCCTTTGTTTCATTAGAACAGGGTGCGCATAGCCTGTCCTTGAAAGGCACATGCATGTAGTTGCCTTGGAGGCATGAACCTCTGAGGAAACACCTATTTGTCCCATAGTAAGATGGGATGCGGGTGGCGCTGTGGTCTAAACCACAGAGCCTAGGGCTTGCCAATCAGAAGGTTAGTGGTTCGAATCCCTGCAACGGGGTGAGCTCCCATTGCTCGGTCCCTGCTCCTGCCAACCTAGCAGTTCAAAAGCACATCAAAGTGCAAGTAGATAAATAGGTACCGCTCCGGCGGGAAAGTAAACGGCATTTCCGCGCACTGCTCTGGTTCACCGGAAGTGGCTTAATCATGCTGGCCACATGACCGACCTGGAAGCTGTACGCCAGCTCCCTCAGCCAGTAAAGCGAGATGAGCGCCGCAACCCAGAGTCATCACCAACTGCACCTAATGGTCAGGGGTCCCTTTACCTTTACCTTTAAGATGTCTGTGTGATGGTCCTAGAAGAATTCCCACTAAAGCATTAGTTGAAAAACCTATTATTTAAGCAGAATAGTGGTGAAACTTCAAGGTGTGACAATAGCACAAGAATAAAGCTAGTGTGAGCATTGATAGGCTTCTTCACGTAAACATAAATTGTGTTGAAGGTATTTGCTGATAGCATTTGACTTCGGAGTAGATGCCAAGTCTATTTATTTATTGGAGAATTAGAAAGTAACTGGTAGGATTCATGGGGAATTCTGCTTTCCCCTAAATTTTGTTAAATGTTTGGGCCTTGGGCAGTTGCTCTCTGATGCTGGGGCATTTGTTCAAATACATATTTTTTTAAAAATTACTCCATAAAATGCATTGTACATTCATGGCACCATGTTAAAATGGCAAGAATATGCTTTTATCCTCTGTTCCACCTGAAAAGACAAGGTTTGCCACAAACTTAGCAGATCTCCAAACTGTTTTCTCCTTGTAGACCAGAGATGGGCAACCTGTATCCTTCCAGGTGTTGTTGGGACTCCAGCTCCTGTCATCTGTGACCATTGGCTGTTATGTACTGAGTTCTCACCCTGGGCCAGCAGGGGGATACTGTAGATAGTTATGCAAATGAAGGATCGAAAGTGACGTTCAGATATTGGATAGTTTTAGAAAGTTGCTACAGTAACATTGTACTGGAGCTCTATATAAGCAGGCTGACTGAGCCCTTCAGTTCAGTTCTGTTCTGGCCTCTGAATAAACAAGAGCTGTTTGAAGAATCGCTGTGTCATCTGATATGTTCACCCACAACTTAACACTGGCCATGCAGGCTTAGACTGATGGGAGCTGGAGTCCAGCAATGGATGGGTAGCAACAAGTTCCCCTTCCTGTTTTAAGCAACAGATGATGAGCATGCATAGGTAAAGGTAGGGATGGATGGATCTGTCTGCTTCTAGCCCTTAACAATTTGTACTTTTAAAAAAATGCTATAGGAACATTCATATTTAAACACGTCTTTTATCACAAAATAGAATTTAAGTTTGTCTTTTTGGCCCTCGACATATGCAATTTAGAACACATTTTATGCTAAAATACACATTTGCATTCTGGGTATCTTTTTGAACCAAGAACCGTATCACAAAATTCAGGGAAGTGCAAAATCCCAAGGATATTTGGTGCTGATCTGCCGATCCAGTCCGTTTGCACTGAAATTCACAGAAACCAAACTTCTCAAGTATTCCTGAGAGAAGGGATCAGTCATAAAATGTTTTTTATTATTATTAAGTCTCACAGTTTTGAGGGGGAGAATGGCTTTTCAAATCAGGTCATTAGGAGTGAAATAAGCCCTTATTAAAGGCTGTTTAAAGGTGCTGCTTGCTGCCTGGCCCAGTTGAGTGCTATTTCATGTTCACTGTGCCAAATTCTATGGACATTCTCAAGATCACAGCACCCTTCTGTCCCCGCAACACCCTCTGTGGTTCAAGTGGGTACTAGGCCTTTGAAACGGACCTTTTTCCAACTGTGAAAAAGAAAATCAGCAATGCTGTTATTGGAATGTTGTGAATGCTGGGTTTTCTTTTGTTTTTCTTACTTGCCCGAGAAATGGTGCCTGGACATTATGCATTCAGGAGCACCTGTGTGTATATATCCTTCAGGCCACTTGCTCCAAAGTTGCTTCACTTAAGCCAGCTAATTTAGCCCAGTTTTAAGCAGCAAGGATTTTAACCTTCAGGTCTGCCCATTTAGCTATCTATCTATATATGTCTGTCTGTCTATCCCATCTGTCTCATAGAATCATAGAGTTGGAATAGACCACAAGGGCCATCGAGTCCAACCCCCTGCCAAGCAGGAAACACCATCAGAGCACTCCTGACATATGGTTGTCAAGCCTCTGCTTAAAGACCTCCAAAGAAGGAGACTCCACCACACTCCTTGGCAGCAAATTCCACTGTTGAACAGCTCTTACTGTCAGGAAGTTCTTCCTAATGTTTAGGTGGAATCTTCTTTCTTGTAGTTTGGATCCATTGCTCCGTGTCCGCTTCTCTGGAGCAGCAGAAAACAACCTTTCTCCCTCCTCTATATGACATCCTTTTATATATTTGAACATGGCTATCATATCACCCCGTAACCTCCTCTTCTCCAGGCTAAACATGCCCAGCTCCCTTAGCCGTTCCTCATAAGGCATCGTTTCCAGACCTTTGACCATTTTGGTTGCCCTCCTCTGGACACGTTCCAGTTTGTCAGTGTCCTTCTTGAACTGTGGTGCCCAGAACTGGACACAGTACTCCAGGTGAGGTCTGACCAGAGCAGAATACAGTGGCACTATTACTTCCCTTGATCTAGATGCTATACTCCTATTGATGCAGTCCAGAATTGCATTGGCTTTTTTAGCTGCCGCGTCACACTGTTGGTTCATCTCAAGTTTGTGGTCTCATTTCTCTTCAAGGGGCTTAGAGATCTGGGCTTTCTAGGTCCATGTCCAAGCTTGTTCTTTTTTGCTTAAACAATTAAAAACTTCCCTACAGAGGGCTGCCTTCAGATGTCTTCTAAAGGTTCTATAGTTACTTATCTCCTTGGCTTAGGGGTGACATAACTCTATACTCTCCAGCGTCTTTCTAATGGAAATAAGGACATTCTAAGGAAAAGTGGGACATTCCTGGATCAAATCAGAAATCAGGATGGTGTCTGTAAATTCAAAACTGTCCCTGGAAAATAGGGACACTTGGAGGGTCTGAATTAAGTGTGGATGAGCCCTTATTTTGCCCTATAAAGTCCTGAAGCTAGATTGTCCTTGTAATTCATGTTTGAGGATCTTAATGGTGAGACAGCAGGAAATAATTTTAGGTCTCAAGTTTACTCTGCTTAGCCAGAATCCATATAACCAAGCATTTTACCATAGCTTGTCACCTATTGTCCCTTTGGACTGAGGGTCCTGAGCCATAACACTCCTACCAAATTGGTTAGTGGTGTTTCAGCTATACACTGACACAAGCAGCACCCTTGATCAAGCTGACATCATCACCATATTTATTTATTTAATATACCGTATGCAAAACAAGTGCATATATAAAAGCAGTCAAAACAACCTTTATTTTTTTTAAAACAAAAAACAAAACAAAAACCCATTACACACATAAGAGCAATTCAAAGAACCACATATATAAAAACAATTTGAAATCCAAAAACATGCCATCTGTTTGTTTGTTTTTTAAAAAATTCTCCACTTGGAAGGTTTGCTGAAAGAGGAAAGTATCCAACAGATGCTGATAACTCAGTAGAAATGGTGTTCATCTGATGTGTATCCGAAAGTATTAGGGGCCACCACACAAAAGACTCTATTTCAATATCCTGCAGAACAGACCTTAGATAGGATGGTATCTGTAGGAAGCCCTCTCATGTGCAACACAGTGATCAGTTGGGTATATAAGGGATGAGGTGCATTTTTTAAAACGGTATCCTGGTCCCAAGTTGTATAGGGCTTTGTACATGAGTTTGAATAGGGTGGTGTCCAGAGGGCTGTCATTTGATCACTCAACGCTTTGGGCATCTCAGATTCATGCACTAAAAGTTGACACGGAATGATAGGAAAGTTCTCCCTCTGTGATAGCTGATACTCACAAGCAAGTCATCACTTGGTCTTACTCTCACTTGATTCTACTCTTACCCATGTGTGGACCAGCCTTTACTGTTCCAGTTGGTGGCTTAAACACACAAATACAGATGCACACAAAGGCCGCTAACACAACTGCTAACTTTTAGAAGCACAAAAGTTTGAGCTTCACAACATTATGGTTCCCCCCCCCTTCAATGCAGAAAATATGGTGTGTGTGAGAGAGTGAGTGAGCGAGAGAGAGGAGCAAGTCAACAGCCATGTACACCAGACAGATGTTCTGCCTTTTGCAAACTCTTCCAAAACGTGGTGTTTTTTTAAGAGAGAGAGAATCAAGCCCCCCTCTGACTATATAAAAATAAAATAAAGTGGAATTGCATTTCATTATGTTGTGCTCTTAGGTAATTTCCCCCTCCCCTTGTGACTGTGTTTAAGAACCCAGCATACAAGAGAGTGCTATATTAGCGTATTATTCTCACAACAAACAGGCGCTATTCTGCTGCTACCTGCTTGGCCGTTGTTCCCGATTGTGTGTGCTTTGCAGTGGTATTTGGATGGTTTCCTGCTCTCCGCCAGCACAAAAAAGGCATTTCTGTTACAATGGCCCCTCACCACACAATGACGGCATTAAGGATTTATGTGGAGGTTTCATTATTTCCCCCTCTTTTGTTCCTTGTAGGATGTCTTCCAAGCGACCAGCCTCTCCGTATGGGGAAACAGATGGAGAGGTAGCCATGGTGACAGGCAGACAGAAAGTGGAAGAAGAGGAGAGTGACGGGCTCCAAGCCTTTCACCTTCCTTTGCATGTGAGTTATCCCAACAAGCCTCATTCTGAGGAATTTCAGCCGGTTTCTCTGCTGACGCAGGAGCCTTGCGGCCACAGAACTCCCACCTCTCAGCAAAACACAATGGTAGGTCTCCTCCAGGCTCCTATTGTGCTTTCGCTTTTGCCTCCACAATAGCTTGGCATCTAAAGACCTCTCCTTTTGTACGGTGCACGGCTTTGCCATCACATGTACGGAACACATCACAATAATGGGAAAACTTTGACCTAGCCGGACCGCTTTTCTTCCTGGCGCCCCCTTCTTCCAACAGAGCGTTGTTTCATCAAGGACCAAAAACACCACCTCTCTCTAGCCCCCAGCTCTCTGCTGAGGTCCTCGGCAAGTTGGGAAGCAGTTGTTGAAATCCTCAGATAATTCAAATGATATAGTGAAATAGAAATCACCTCCCTTCTCCCCAGTGGGGTTGTGGAATGAAGGACCCACCCATAGCTCGGCTTAATGTGCATTGTGAACCCCTTTCATTCTCCCTCCTGCATGAGTCATTCTCCTCCTGGCTGTCCCACACTTCCTCCTCCCTACATCTTCAGATTTCCTAGAAGGGCAGAGATAAGAAAGCTACACCAACTGCATAGGGAATCTGTGGATTTAGGGAGGGTATTTTGTGGAACAGGAGTGGTTGGAGGGTAACTTTGCAGGGATGAGGGGGAATTACAGAAGGCACAAAGAGGTTCACAATCCATGTAGAATCACAGAATCGTAGAGTTGGAAGGGACCCCAAGAGTCATCTAGTCCAACCCTCTGCAATGCTGGAATCTTGAGGTTGGCTTGCCTGCCAAAATAGATGTGATGTGTGAATCAGGAGCACACCGGCCAGAGGCAATTTGGAACACCCAGATATGGACACAATTTGCGCATTAGCATGAGATTTCTCTGCAAGCATGTAGAAGTGTAGCTGTTTCTTGCACTTCTCATAGTAAGCTCATTGTCCGAATGTGGATCGTGATGTAGCCAAAATGTCAGCATCCACACAAAAGTGGGGAGTTTCCAGTGGTCTTCCAGTGAAACCTCATAGTTTCCAGAACTCCACATGATTTTCAGAGTGGCAGCCTTGTAGGGAGATGGGACAAAAATCCCAATAAGGACAGAACAGTCATTCAGTAAGCAGTGCTGGCTGGCTGGCTGTTGGGCAAGAGGGGGTGGAAATGGAGTGGGGAAGGGGACTGGAATGGAGTATCCTGTGAAAAGGCATGACTGGCTGGCTGGAATCCTGAACAGGCCAACATTCTGTTGCTGGTTCCACTTCTAGCTTCAAAGAAGCAGTGCCCAGATTGACCATGGCTTGGTCAATCTTGCATGTGGAAGGTTCCCTGGTTTAGTCTGTGACATCTCTAGGTAGAGCTGGGAGAGAACCCTGCCTGAAACCACGGACATCTGCCTCTAGTCAGTGTCAACAATAGTGAGCTAAATGGGGAAATGATCTGATTTGGTGTACAGCAGTTTCTTATGGGGACAGACGTCTTTCCACGCTGGATTTCAGATTCTCAACAGTAGTCAACCAGATACCGATGGGACGCCTGCAAGCAGGACACTCTCCCTACTTATGATTGGCAGCTACTGCTATTCAGTGATACTGCCTGACAGCAGAGGCAGAACATAGCCATTCTGCTAATGCTCCATGAATTTAACTACTACTCTTCTAAAGCCACCCAGGTCGTTGGCCATCACAACATCCTGCGGGTGTCATGAAGTTCTTCCTAGTGTTTAGTTGCAATCTCCTTTCTTGTAAGTTGAATCCATTGGTTCCATCCATTGACATTTAGTCTATAGGCACCATGTTCAATCAGGGTTTTATTTTATTGTATTTCATCTGTTTTTTTTCAAATTTATAATCCACTCTTTCATAAAAATATACAGCAAGGCAGAGTGCAATATATAAGGATAAATTCAACTAAAGGTCCATAAAGCCATAGCTAAGAACATCAACGAAACCCTAATTAATACAGTGCAAGGCCCAATTCAGTTTCAGACCCAGATCCTGGTTGAATCAGCCCTGGATCATTCCAGGTTGGATCAGGGCCATGCCAAAGCATGGTATTGGACACTGAATTGGACGAGGGGGTTATGCAGAGCCCATGGTATTAACCCCTTTCATCTATTCTTTTTCAAGCCTTCCCAAACTCATGCAGGGTCACTGATGTGCCATCTTTCTTTAGCTTTTCAAAAAGCAGAAAACTGTGTTCCTTATTTTATTTTTCAAAATAAATTTGTCACGTGAGGGAGAAAATTCATCATTTTTTCAGTATGTGGCCTCCTCCTTTCCCTGCCACCCCTGTTTGCTGCATCTAAAGCAAAGGGTTAAATCCTGCTGCTTGCCACTTCAGAGCAAACATGGAGGGTTGATAATTTTATTTCTTGGATGAAGTGCCTTTTGCAAAGAATAACCTGGCAGGTGGCTATGGGTGTGCGAGGAAGAGAGCCTGTGTGCGTGTGTGTGGTGTGTGTGTGGTGTGTGTGATGTGATGTGGTGTGTGTGTGTGTGTTTATCTTAGAATGAGGGAGGACACACAGAAGCAAAGAGAACGAAAGAGAAACCCTAGATGCAATATCCTTGTATAGTGGTGCCTCGGGTTACAGACGCTTCAGGTTACAGACTCCACTCACCCAGAACTAGTACCTCGGGTTAAGAACTTTGCTTCAGGATGAGAACAAAAATCATGCTCGGCAGCATGGCGGCAGTGGGAGGCCCCATTAGCTAAAGTAGTACCTCAGGTTAAGAAGAGTTTCAGGTGAAGAACGGACCTCCGGAACGAATTCAGTTCTTAACCCGAGATACCACTGTATGTACATTACTAGCTTACATTTTGGGAGTCAAGATACATATTGGTGACTGTTCCTGGACACACACATACACACACACACCCCAGTGGTAACACCAGAAGAAGAAAAAAGTGTGGTGGTGGGGTAAAGTGGGATTTAGATTTGCCCTCTTTATTTATTTATTGCCCACCCTTCGCCCTAAGTTCTCAGGGTGGGTTACAACATTAAAACACAATATGAAAAGCAGTTTAAAACAACTTACAATCATAAAAAATAAGCTTTGGTTAAGCTTTTTTGAAAGAAGGAAGCAAAGATAGGGGGACTAAATGGAAACAACTTGTCCAAGATGTGTGTGTTTTCCTCCCTTTCTGGTGACTCCTCTCTGTTCAAGCCTCAAATTACTCATTTGTATAGGGTAGAATAATAGAATTGTAGAGTGGGAAGGTACCCGAGGGTCATCTAGCCCAACCCTCTAAAATAGTATTAATGGCTGATAAACTGCCTGAATGGTTCCACAGTGGTTACAATGTCAAGACTAGGGTTTGGGAGGCTGAGGTTCAAATTTCCTGTGAACCACAAAGCTCTCCACTAAAAGACCCATCCAGCTAGCCATTCTACGTATCTTTCCTCAGCCTATCCTGCCTCGTAGGGTTATTGCTGAGATAAAATGTGCAGAGGGAGCTCCATGTATACCACCTTGAGCTCCTTGGAGGAGTGCCATGAATCTAGATTTTAAGAAGGCTCCTCTCCCTCCCCCCATTCCTTACCACAGCCTTGTAAGGGAGGCCTGAGGTTTTTATCCCATTATTGCAGATAAGGACTAATGCTGAGAGAGGGGTGAAACCTGTTTTGCAAGCAAATGGCAGCAGAAAGATCCCAATGGGTCTGTGTGCTGTTGGTGGCAATGGTGATGTCCTGGTTCACAGTTCAGTGTGTCAGCCTCCTCTCTGTTCTATTAGCAATCTGCGTGCTCCATAGAGCTTTTTTTTTTTTAAAAATAAAAAAAGAAATAGAGAACAGTTCTGGAGGAGGAATGTAGTTTTGCAAGCATACCTTTTGTGCATCTAGCTTCGGATAGGTTCCCCCCCTTTTAATTGTGATGGGACAATGCAGAGTGTTGTGAACACCAGTGTAGTTATTGTGCCAGCTCCAATAATGAGAATTTTCATTGTTTGGGGGAAAGCCGTCTCCTACACTGGAGACAAAAGTGTAATTACTTTTGAACGATGTGGAATGTGCTCCGCTCAAATCGCATGGCGAATAGATTTGCAAAGATTCAGATAGAGCTTGCTTAGATGCCATATGTGCAGCATGGCAATAAGGCATAGTTAGTACGTAGCGTAATTATGCACTTCTGCAGACACACAATACACGCACAATTTCGCAGTTTAAACTCCACGCTGTTGTTTCCGTAAGAGGCGGGCCAGCTTCCCCGAACAAGGCCAGTTCAGTTAAAATGAAGCAAATAATGGCGATGAAAGTTTGCAATTGTCTTCCTTCAATGTCTTTTTTTCATGCTAAATTGATATTTATCTTATGATGGAATTATATTGTTGAAAACACTGTTGCACTAAATGTCATCACCAAAGTAGCACTTGAAAGCTGTTTCCATACATATAATTTCCAGGCTTGCAAACTGACGTTTGATATTTCTGCCTTTCAGTGTATACACGCACATTGTCTTACAAAATAACCCCCGGGGCGGAATAAACAAAGCAGTCCATGTTGCATCAAGCAACGGCAGCAGCAGAAATAATGTAATACACCTTCAGAGCTAGCTTTTCAGTTTTAGGCAAGGCTTCCCGTACATCAGTTTATTGCATTTATATCCCCCCTTTCCTCATTTTATCCATGCGACAACCCTTTGAGGTAGGTTAGGCTGAGAGAGGAAAACTCGGAGTGGAGATCGGGACTGGAGTCAACACTCAACATCACTGGGCGTCTCCCAAGGCCTTTTCCTTCCTTGGAGGTTTTTAAGCAGAGGTTGGGTGGCCATCTGTCATGGATGCTTTAGTTGAGATTCCTTCTTGGTGGTGGGTTGGACTAGATGACCCTTGGGGGGCATTTGTGAGTTCTCAGTTGCGAGTTTGCAGTCAAAAATGAAAACAAAGGCAGGAGATTATTATGATGCAAGTCGTTTACATTGGCCTTTGGTGCTGACATTTTTACACAGCAAAACAGAAAGCAGGGGGCAGGGCACACAAATGACAGTGAACTTAAGACAACGTAGTTGCCTTAGGCTAGCCATGGGAGGCCCCTGCGGTGTCATATTAGGGGTGACTGAGAAGTTCAGAGTCCACGGGCTGGGCGGGGGGCAACTGCATTGGTGAGCCAGGGTGGGGCTGGTTGGCAACCTCTTGTTTAGGAGCAACTCTGTGCGAAGCCCTGGCGTCTTTTTAAGAGAGTCATTTGGAATCAGTTAAGCAGAAAATAATCACCTGAAAAGCAAACACATTGTTTTATAAATGTGCTGGGAACCGTAGGTTTCCCATTGTTTCCAGTCATACAGGCACACACCTAAGCGGGGGGAACAATTGAATGACTTCATACCAGAAAATATTTGTGCTTGAGCCTCTTGTGTCAATACGAGCAAACGCCCGGTTCACTCGGGGCAGCTGAAACATTGTGTACAAACCCAACGAGGTGGAAACCTGTGCCTTGAAGGCCGCCAGAGTATTCAGATAGTCCGTTCTGGTGGCTTTTATTTTTCCAGACCGGTGAAAGTCAGCAATAAATATTTTGAATGGGCCACAGAGCCAAGAGAGAAAGACTGCTCTGGCCCTCTTCACAGAAGTGAGAGGAGGCTGCTGAGACAATTTGTTGATGGGTGAATCTGGATATTATGGTGAAGGCCAGGTGGTCACTGAAAATGGAAGCCCTTTGTCAAGTTCTCACCATAGCTGTCAACTTTCCCCTTTTTCTAAGGGAAATTCCCTTATTCCGAATAGGATTCCTCGCAAGAAAAGGGAAAAGTTGACAGCTATGGTTCTCACTCCTCCTCTGTAGCGTACATTTCCTTATGTCATTATATCATATTGGGTGTTTCCTCAACCCTATTTTGTGTACTTGACTGCCCTTGTTAGGTGCCTTCATACATTGCATAGAACAAACGTGCAATCTGTGTATAGTTGAGCTATGCACTTATAAGGCTTGTTTACATGTTGCACTGAACACATTTATATAAGCTGTCTTCACACATGTGCAAATGTTTGTGTGAAAGCGTGCATACTCACTAGTTTATGGAGTTCAGCTACTTTTTAAAATATTTTTTGTTGATTTTTCAGATAAGGAAAGGTTTAGAATAGCAACAAAAATCCCCAGAAGTAAAATACAAAATACAGCAATATAACAAAAAGAGAAGAGGTCGTAAGCATATCGTGAAGCTTTTGTATTTATTTGTCAAGGGCACCAGCACATAAATAATAGTGCTCCTAAATTTTTTAGAAGATAAGAATCCCATATTCCAAATGTCCAACAAAGCAGGTGGCAAAAATAATTGAAATTGTTTTTATTTAGTTTTATTGATTACATTTATGTCCCATTTTTTTGTACATGTTGCTCGAGGTTTAACCCCCACAACAACCCTGTGAGGTTGTCGAATGAAATGGACAAACGCCCCTATTCGCATGTAACCGCGGATGCGTGTACAATCTGTGTACACGGTAGCAGAGCTGTACAAATAAACAAGTATACATCATCACACAAACGTGAGTAGAGACAGTTTGTGCCTGTGTTCAGTGTAACACGCAAACAAGCCATGGCTTCCCCATGGGAAATAGTTTGTTAAGGAGTGGTAGGTAGAAGACTTCCTGTTGTCCTCCCAGAGCTACGATTCTCAGAGTGGTTCAACAATCAATCCTTTTTCCCAGGGAACTCTGGGAAATGTGGCTCTGTGAGGGGATATGGGGTCTTCTCTCAACACCGTATGGAATTGTATCATTTCTTAGTGAGCAATTGCATCCAGCATTTTCACTTTTCTATTTTATAAAAAAAAAAAGTTGTGGAAACCTGTGTAAGAAAAAATAGATGGAAGATGTACGTTCAGGGAGGGGCCTGGAATATCCCTGAAAGGGGCTGCGCTCCCCCCCCCCCAATACTTACACTATACCTTAAGTTCCAGTTCACATTCAGCAGGATTTGGCCGGGGGGGGGGATCTTCATTTGTAGTCATTCATTGTTAAAGTAGTAGTGCTGTGACCTTCTTCAGCAAGCCCACGTGATACTGACCAGGCCCACTAGGAAATTCCTTATGGGCTTATCTGCCTTCCCAGGGTCCCCTTTAGAAACTAGTACGTGCGACTGCAAGCTCACATATCGAGGTTTATTCCCCCCCCCTCACCTGGAATTATAAACAGAGAGATTTGAAAGTCTTGGCATGTGTTCTACATGCTGATTCTGCACACACAGATGCACCCCGTTCTCCAGCACTTACGTTGCCATCGCAGTGTTTCAGGCATTAAATTAGCCACTGCTTTCTGACACTAATGACAAGACCTTTGGAACTCTTTTCTCTACCCCCCCCCAACTCCTCCCGCATCAACAGAGCTGCGGAAGTTCGGCGCTGTGTTCCCAGTTGCCAATAAAGCTCAGCTTACATGTGAGAAGCTGAGGCATCCCCTCATGTTAAGTAAGGCCAGCAACCTCCAGGAACCCTGTGAAGCTCACATCACAAGATAAAGCAATTGACTCGAGTTTGTGTCTAAATTAACTGGGGATGACTTTGCCACAGATCCCCAAACAATGCTATCATTATATGTGGGAGGGAGGGTGTTTTCTACAGCGTCCCTTCCCTGCGCTTTGAAAAACTCAAACCAGCCCTATGGGGAGAAGGAGAAGCGGGGGGAGAGCTCTGGAAACAGGATTATCTGTTTGCAAGCTGCAGATAGGATAGAGGCGAAAGTCACAGCGAACGCTTGCCGATGATTTGGAACAAGGGCCAATTAAAAAAAAAATGCTTTGCATCCGGTAATTGTTTCTTTTGCTTCGGCGACATGATATCCTTTTGATTATTCAACATCATAATCCTCTTAATTATTAATCACACCTTTTGAAATATAATGATGGTGCATTGTGCGCAAAAAGGGTGGGGACATCCAGATCTACAATCCAGGTACATCGGAATTCTTGGGATGATGAAGTTGCTTAGAGGCGCTTCCACATTAGACCTGTTCCCTTGCAATGGCCATCCTTCGTCCGCACACTTTTTATAGAACGTCCAGGGTGCGTTGCTAAGAACTTAAGAACATCAGAGCCTGTTGGATGAGGCCAATGGCCCATCAAGTCCATCAAGCCAACAGTGGCTGAACAGTTGCCTGTGGGGAACCAGGAAGCAGGATTCAAGCAGAAGAACACTTTCCACTGCTGCCATCATGGCAAGCAGCCATTGACAACCTTCTCCTCCATTGTTGCTAGCTTGTTGCATCCCACCGTTTCCTGAGTAACCCAGCCAGGTTTGGGCCAATCTCCTCCCCACCACCGATGATGAAATGCAGCTGTATGTCCAACACTGTGAAGAAAAGAGCTGTCCATTATTTTCAGGGCTCCTGTGCCTTTAAATCAATCACTTCCTCTTTACTCGTTTTGTTGGTTCCTTTCGATATCCCTTGGGGGTTTAGTGATTCAGCCCTAGCTTAATGATATTATTATAATTACCCCGCCCATCTGACTGGGTCGCCCCAGCCACTCTGGGTGGCTTCCAGCATTTGCAGAAACAAAACAAAACATCAGGCGTTTAAAAACTTCCCTATACAGGGCTGTCTTCAGGTGTCTTCTGAAGGTTGTATAGTTACTTATCTCCTGGACATCCAATGAGAGGGCATTCCACAGGGAGGGCGCCACTATCGAGAAGGCCCTCTGCCTGGTTCCCTCTAACCTCACTTCTTGCAGCGAGCGACTCACCAGAAGGCCCTTGAAGCTAGATCTTATGGTACAGTGTCCATTTTGCACTTAGAAGGTCCCATTTTCTGTTCCCAGCATCTTCTGGTAGGAGTGGGAATGTCCCCTGTCCAAAATCCTGGAGAGCTGCTGCCAGTCAACCAAATGAGCTAGTTGTACCCAGTGGTCTGACTAAGGCAACTCCCTAGGTTGCCTTCCCAACATTCATTGGGAAGCAAGCTAGCAGGTTTTCTGGCGCAGGCTCCAACATCAGATATGTCTTTGTCAGTATCCAATATGCCTTCATGTCCGTGTACATATAGATATCCAGGCAGAAAGAGTTGGACTCTAAATGAAGCTGTCATACTTAAATCACTCCGTCAGCACTCTTGCTTTAATTCCAGCTTACTTCCTGATCTGTGTGTAATCCAAACGTGCAGCCTGTCTGTGTGCAAATCTAGCGTTGGCCCAGTGCGTGTCGTTTCAATAGTTTACCTTTCGGTAGGTTGCTGTGTGTGCGTTTTATCCTCAGCCATCCGCTAAGGATTTGAAGAGATGTAAATAAGAGGTTGAGATGAAGAACAAATGCACTACATCGTATCCTAACTTTCACGTGCTCCACTGAGAGCTGACTTCTGACTGCGAAAGTTCTCATGTGGCCCTTCCATGGGGGGAAAAGATGGATGCATCTGTGATGTCCTTGTTTCATATCTCCCCCTCGGGTTACTCTCTGTGTGCCCTCATTTGCAATATGGGGAATAACAACATTGACCTGCTGTACTGTTATTTTACTGAGGTTGAAACTGCACATTCTGTGAATGCACAGGTTCCTACATCCAATCCCTGTCATCTCCAGTTGTAAGCATTAGATGATGGGGAAGATATTTCCCTGCCTGGGACTCTGCAGAGCAGCTGCCGGCCAGAGTAGGCAGCCTTGGTCTAGATGGATAAGGAATCTGACTTGGCATAAGGCAGCTTTTCGTGTTTGAGAGAATTTTAGGACGGTCGTTGAAAGTGACCGCTCTACGTCAAGAATAAGGATGGGTAAATCTCTCAATTTCAGATTCTCTCCATTTCTCATTTTCCCCAACTTAAATTCAGTTCTCCATATTTCTGCCTCCGTTTCCAACTTAATTTCTTTTTAAATATACAATTTCTAATGGGAATTCAAATGCACATTATTGCAAATCTCTCTTAACATAGACTTTTTGGTATGCAATTTTTGCCTGACGCACATATTTTTTTGCAAATCTCTTTACCCTAATACAATGCAATTTTGTATGTCATTTTCAGTAATGTATTCATTTCTATGCAGTCATTGGCCTGGTAGATAGATGCATTTGTATATACATTGCAAAATTTGGAGAGTTGCGAATTTCGAAGGTGGCTGTGTTCCTGTTCTTGTATTGGTTTGGAAAGTGCAGATTAGGTAGGTACAGCTTTAAATGTTGATCGAATAAAATTCTTCCTCTATCTCTAGCCAAGAACCACATTTCTTCTTTGTAACATGTAATAGAGTTAGGGATAGTTTTGTTCTGTTCACATCTCAGTGTGAACCTACCTAATGAATGAACTAACAAAACAGCAGTTTATTAAGAATGTCAGAAGACCCTGCTGGATTAGGCCCCTGGCCCATCTTGTCCAGCATCTTGTTCTCACAATGGCCACAGAGATGCCTATAGGACCTCTGCAAGGAGGAACTGAGTACAGCCACACTCTCCCCTCCTGTGGCTTCCAGCAACTGGAATTAAGAAGCACACTGCCCGCAACATAGTCACCGGAGTTAGTAGCCATGGATAGCCTTACCCTTCATGAATTTATCTAATCCTCTTTAAAAGCCATGCAAGTTGGTATCTTGCGGGAGCGAATCCCAGTTTGGCTGTGTTGTGTGAATAAGTCCTTTCATTTGTCTACCCTGGTCCTTCCAACATTCTCCCTCATTCTTTGAATAGTAATTCCACACTTAAGATGCATTGTGTCCTTAAGCACACTATGATTGCTATGGTTGCAATCCTATGTGCCCCATTGAGCT
The DNA here is from genome assembly GCA_034642415.1 of Podarcis siculus. Lineage (NCBI taxonomy): Eukaryota > Metazoa > Chordata > Lepidosauria > Squamata > Lacertidae > Podarcis > Podarcis siculus. Next base: position 31,690,419 of record JAXCMG010000011.1, read on the forward strand.
TAGTGAGACTTACTTTTGAGTAAACATGTTTAGCACTGCCCTCTTTATGCAACAAAGAGTTTTGCTGCCTTGCTGGAAATGTAACCTTTCTTTATTGATGCTTGGTGCATATTCTTCTGTGATTTTATATATATATATATATATATATATATATATATATTCATGGGTAGAGTAATGCAGGTTTTGGTGTCCTCGGGTGTCTTCCCGTGTAAAAGTTGGGGTGTCTAGGCGACGTTTCGACGAGGTCTCACTCGTCATCTTCAGGCTGGTGCTTTCGGCTTCTTGTTACTGGAACAGAGCAGGATCTCAGTGTTGGAGTTCCTATAAATACTGTTGAGGAGGTGTGGTGTATAGCCTCCAATGTTCTGGGCAGAGAGGAAGTTCCCAGGCTAGTGTGCCTTTTCTTCTTTTGTTCCTTAATTGCTTGAGGGATATCTTGAGTGATTTCTTGAGTGATATCCTGAGTACCACTTAGGTGGGTCATTAGGTGTGGATTAGTTGCTAAAGCCTTTGTGTCTTGACCTCTTGAACTTTGTGAAGAGTTTTTCTGAGAAGATGGCTGTACTGCTTTGTTGTGCTCTGGCTTGGCTTCGTGTATAGGGGCGAGCTGTGGTTTTGTGGCCTGTGCCAGCCAGATCTGTGTAGGGATTGCTCTGTTCCAGTAACAAGAAGCCGAAAGCACCAGCCTGAAGATGACGAGTGAGACCTCGTCGAAACGTCGCCTAGACACCCCAACTTTTACACGGGAAGACACCCGAGGACACCAAAACCTGCATTCCTGTACCCGTGAAAATCTACGAAAGCATATATATATATATATATATATATACATTTTCTCTCTTCTACATTTTTTTTTGTTCCTTCTTCATGCTGAAAAGACTAAACAGCTGACAGGTTTAAAACACACACAGACAGACAGACACACACACAGAGAGAGAATTCTATCCAGCTTTAAACTCTTATGTTTATAACCCCGGAATATCTCTAAAATGTCTTTACCTAAAACACTTTACGGTTTTTATTACCAGGTTTATGCCAGTAATAATATTTGCATCAGCTTTCTTAGGGATAATCTTTCCACAGAACCCTCGCAAGAAAGGCTTTTGAAAACTATCGTTCCCGGGAACGCAAATCTCGAAACATGAAACATCGGTATAATCGCCCCTTCTGACAACTTAACATGACAGATTGAAAAATACAAGCCGATATGGAAGTGGGATCAATGGATTATCAAAGTCCTAAACATCTTCTCTGGAGGGGTGTGTGAGAGAAAGAGGGGGAGGGAGGGAGGCAGGGAGAGCTGGAGGCGGGAGGAGGGATTGGGAGCCCGTTGGCATGCATAAGACACTAAGTTTGCATAGCTTATAACGCCGATCCGCTTCTGTCTGACTGGCAGCGAAGTTGAGAGGGAGAGAGCGGGAGAGATTTACATGAGAGAACTCTGGGGGCTTTGTCACGGCAATTGTATAAAGTGATATACAGTACAAATCGACTCGAGCATGTCCCTGGATAGCAGGCGGTTTACAGCCTCTCCGAGCAGAGATTACTGCTTTATCTTGTCATACTAAATTAACGTGGCGGGCACACTGTTAAACAGTGGTGACCTCTTCATCTGTGGAAATTGCTGCCTAGAGGAAAGATAGTATTTAAGAGTCTCTCTCTCTCTCTCTCTCTTTCTCTCTCTCTCTCTCTGTGTGTTTCTGCCTTCTTCCTTTCCTTTCTTCCCTGTGTGGCCCGAAGGGTTTTGGGGGTAGGGTTTTAGCTTTCCACGGGGAGGAAAGGGGATGAAGACAAACAAGAGAGGGCGAAGTGGATGCTTTTAACATTGAGGTGAAAAGAAGTAGGTGCTAATTGGGCCTTTGTTTAATTAATAACTGTGCCAGAGCAGGATATTAAGCTTTTGTTTGGTCAATTTTTATGGAGATGATGTGCCCTGCCTAACAAGAAGAAGGGGAGGGGGAGAGAGAAAAGAATATATATAGCGCTGGTTCTTCATATATGTATGATTTTATTTTTGCCTTTATTATATTATTTGCTCTGACTCATAAACACCAATCAGTTGGCAACAGTAGTGTTGGAATCTATCTGTATCTATCTATCATCTATCTATCATCTATCTATCTATCTATCTATCTATCTATCATCTATCTATCTATCTATCTATCTATCTATCTATCTATCTATCATCTATCTATCATCATCTATCTATCTATATCTATCTATCATCTATCTATATCTATCTATCTATCTATCTATCTATCTATCTATCTATCTATCTAT
>JAXCMG010000011.1:31702509-31724924 GCA_034642415.1 Podarcis siculus
ATTATTATTATTATTATTATTATTATTATTATTATTATTATTATTATTATTATTGAATAGGATGTCCCTTTTTGCATCAGAGAACTGTTAGAGTGTTCAGGAAAGTAGGGAGACTGCATATGTTAGGCCTTGGGCAGTTTGTGGCAGGCTTTAAGGACATTTAATGGACCTGGAACATTGTTTCAGAAGTTTAATGTGATACCACCCACTTGCTAATAAGAATGACTTTGTTTTATAGCACTTAACCTTTCCCCATTGAAGAATCCTCCATTCCTTTTTGGGAAATCCATTTTTATTTTTTGATAAATAACTGTTGTCATGAAGGTTAATGGAGTGTCAGTCTCTCTATTTACTCTCATGTCAGAAGCGTGCAGCTCATTCTTCATGACCAATTGACCTCAACACTTAGCGGGTGGATATTGTCAGAACAATTATGGCAAATATGCCATTATAGGGTCATGTGGACGGAGTCGGGCGAAATATGCTCACATCAAAGAAGGATCACACAAACACATGTATAATCACCTCCGTTTGCGGACTTAATCCAGGATCTGAAAATTAAGCTGTGCCTCTCACTCGCTCCTGCCACCTTTCTACACTTTAAGTGCCAGGAATAAAAAAATATGTTGGAGGAAGTAATCAAAGGTCAGACACACAATCTACAGGACACTGAAAGGTGGGTTGAAGGGTGTCGTGAGCTCTGGCATCTAATGTGAACTAAGCTCTTCTTATCTGCATAGCCCCTCCCTTGATTTGCATCATTTCACCTTGGAGTGTGTTTCTTCATCATTCTGCTGCAACAACAAGACAGACTCCAGGAAATAGAATGCGTGAGAAGACTTGTCACTCTGGCCTGCTTGGCAGGCTTATGGATGATGAGGTAGCCAATCACAGAAGGTGACCGCAAGCAGGTAGACTTATGTCTTGGACTCTGCTTCTCATTGGTTGGCCCCAAACCTAGCAACCTCAGCTTGGTTATGGTCCAGGCAAAGACTTGGGGAGTCCAGAACTTGTGTGCAGAAACTGTACGCTTGAAAATGGCACCCACCTCCATGCACGCCATGTGGTGATGCGGTGTCATCATCCAAAAGCTGTCCACTTGCTCAGTATGATTTGACCTCTTTTCTGTAGGATGCGACAGACTTGACCATCCATATTTGCTCACTTGCTCAGTATGATTTGCTCAGTATGCTCAGCATGATTTGACCTCTTTTCTGTAGGACGTGACAGACTTGACCACCCATATTTGCTGACTCAGGATCACGCCAAGCCTGGGTTGTATGGAGGGAGCAGGAGTCAAGCACCATTCAAAACTGGTTTACCCTGGTGCAGTCACCTGATGCAATTTCAAGGGGTTATTGCAATGCAAATCCATGCTTGGCTTGCCCTTATCTATCTGTTTTCCTGGTTCACTTCCTCCCAACCCCCTTCACCAATGTTCCAGGAGACCAGTGGCTGGAACTGCCAATCCCAAGCAGATCAGAGAATCTCATTGTTACTCCAGTACAAAGGTGAAGTTGCTTGTGCAATGCATAAGTGCCCCCCCCTCCCACCTTATGCCTGCAGAGTCCACCTTTATTGGGTGGTTTGCTGTGATTTGAGAAGGGATTAGCACTCCTCTGGAAAGGGATAATAATATTGTTAGTCTGCACATAACTTGGACAAGAGCAGACCCTGGTTATAATGTCATTTGCATCTTATTTCTACTGCTCCTCTGGATAATTTAATTTATTCAGGCAATTATATTTTAAGAATGAGAAACCCACGCTTCAACACATCTTAAAAACGGTTATTTTTCTTTAAATCCACCTACAACTAACCGTTCACATGTTGTGCGCGGATCATGCATGTTCAGTGCAGAGCCATTAAAAATGAAAGATGGGAGGTGTGTAAATCCCTGACAGGCCACCAAATCTGCCATAAAAAATAATAATTAAAAAGCTGAAGTATGACTCCTGTAACCAAATACCCTGCCTTTGTGTTCGCCCCCTATCTGTGCTCAAGGTCTCTAGGTGCTCAATGGGAGCCTTTTAATTATTTTTCTCTGTTTGATGTTGCTAAGTATAATGAATGGATTTCAGAGGGGTTTTTGTAGAACCCTCGATGCGTATCAGTTCAGTGCCGTTAGGCACAGCAATACCTGGCTGGATCATACCCTGAGATTTGCTCTTTGTAGATCTGAAGGCCAGAAACACCAGATTGTTTAAAGCCAGGCTCTATTAGTCAAGGAAATACGTCCCTGTCACAGATGTGTGCTTTCCTTCGTTCTTGGGGGCAATAGGAGCTGAGAAAACTCAGCACACCTATCGCGATTTGGCTCTTGCGGGGCTAATTCCAACACATTGGTGTAACTAATAATAAATAACTGAGACCTGAAACCGAATGTTGCAGTGCTAAGTGCTCCTGTTCAGCATTCCAGCCAACCTACTGGTGTCTTTTTAAATAATGCACCATTTCCACCTCTCCTGAGAGGGCTCCTACAAACTCCCTGTTATTACTCAACAGCCCCATTTGGGCTGCAGTCCTGTTGGCACTGACCAGTTTGCTAGTAGAAGGAGTCCCCTAGATACAGGGGCAGGTTTCATGACAGAGTATGACAGAAGAGCTGGACTAGATGGGCTGTTGACTTGATCCAGCAGGGCATTTCTTATGTTCTTATGTAACTATCATGCATGAAGATCCCTCTAGGTGAGACTTCCTCTCTGCATGCTAGTTTGAAGTACATAGGGAATACATCTTGTGGGGAAGCATTCAAATAATTTTGTCTCCCACCTACAGCCTGAAATAGTTAACTGGCTTGACTTGCATCTCTCAGACTGATATGTAGATCAGAATTCAGGATGCAGTCTTAATTCATTCCCCCCACCCCACCCCAAGACCTACGTTCAGTTCTCCTTATTAAATCATCAGTTTGTGATTTAAAAACAAAAAACCGAACATACACATGACATCTCGTATATCTCTATCTCTATCTCTGTGTGTGTCTGTGTCTTTCTGTGTATACATTTCTGTGTGCATGTCACCTAATGTAGACATTTTTGCAAACATTTTCTTTAAATATAATGCATTTTTTTTTCACTGCTTTGGGCATATCTGCATGTTCCCCCACCCCCAACATATGCTTTATTTTGCACACACTTTTTGATTGTGCAAATTTAGAAGAACATCTGAGTTTCACTTAATATATTAGCTTGGGAAGTGTGAATGAGGTTGATTCACATTTAAAAAATGAACGCCTCCTTTTCAACACTGGACTAGGCATTCTGAGCTGAATTTTCTATGGGGAATGAGTGGGGCTTTAAAAAATGGTTTAGAATATATACTCTGGCCTTTGTATAGGGGTCTACTGGCTTCCTCATTTCTTTCTCTTTTTAAAAAAAGAAATAAGTAGTGAAAAAGAGAGGATTAGTTACATTTTGAATTCAGCTCCTGTCAGAAGAGAGAAATAATAGGAAGAAGGGTTAAAAATATGTTATCAGTGGGAATTATGAAATGAGGCTGTGCTTTTAAAATTACAATTTAATGCAGATAGGAGGAAAATAAATGCAAAACACAGATAATCAAGGGGAGGAATGTACTTGGAAAAGGAGTAATGGTGAAAAAAAGATTTAGGTGTGACAGACCAAATTAGATGTGAGCTTCCTCTGAGGCACAGAAAAGGGGAAAGGGAGGTAACGACGAGGTAATTGTCCTGCTCTTCATAGCTTCTGGTCAGATTACATGTAAAATATTGTGTTCAATCCCAGGCACCTCAAAAGATGTCAACAAATTGGAGGGATTTCAGACGCGAGCAGGAGAAATGATGAAAGGGCTGTAGGAACTCATTTGTGGAGAAAGATTGAAAGAGCTAAATATGTATACAGAAGGGCTAAATGTGGCAGGAGAACTGCCTGAAAGGATGTCAACTCGCACAGGCACCCAGGAGGGGGGAAGAGGGTGACTTCGGGTGCATTGAGAGGAGCAACGGCATCAGATTTAAGCCAAGGAAAAATCAGCATGAAGGAAAGAGAGGAATGTTTTCACCCCTCCCCATATTTTGGTCCAGTCTGTGTTGCACTGGCCTTGGTGGTACTGGATGTGACCTGGGCTTTTTCCAGCCAGAACTCACCAGAACTCAGTTCAGGCACTTCTCAGGTGGGTGCCATTGCCATTCTAAGAGAACAAGGGAGGTGTTCATGGTGAGTTCCAGAACCTCTTTTTCTAGAACAATAGTGTTGGATGTGATACCTTTCCCTCACTCCTTCAGCCCAGGCCCCAGCTTCCAAAGTTAAAGAGCTGGGTGAAGTCCTCATTTATTTGTACCCACTTTTTTCTTATAGGAAATGGTCTTGGGGTTGAGCAGGCAGCAGGGTTAGAGGGGTGAAGGAAGGACTGCTCAGGACTGAAGGTTGCAGTTAGAGTGTTACATTCCAGATCAGGGGTCAGCAAACTTTTTCAAGAGGGGGCCAGTCCGCTGCCCCTCAGAGCTTGTGGGGGGTTGGACCTACCCTCTCCCAAAAGCACCCTCCTCCCGAAAGGACCCCTGCCACCGCCACTCAAGCCGCCGCCGATGCCGCCTCGTCTTCAGCAGTGTCGTCCTCTTCCTCTGTTTCAGTGGGGCGCAGAGACCACACCGCTGGCCTGGGCGGAGGAGGCAGCCTCCGTGCTGCCACTTCCTCCCACTCAGCTCTTCCTGCCCAACCACTTCCTTTCACTCGGCCGCCTCTGGGCGCCACCCCTTCCTTCCCACTGAGGCGGCTGAGTGGGAGGAAGTGGCGGCGACACGGAGGCCGTACCAGCGTCACCATCCACCCAGAGGCATCCGGCTTCTGATTGGCTGCAGGAGCTTCCTGCAGCCAATCAGAAGCCGCTTCACATCAGTCAGTCCCCGCACAGCGAGGCCTCCACACCGCGCCGGTTTAGTGTGCAGACTGACTGAGCGGGCGGCAGGGTCTGCAAGTTTCACGGGCCGGATTAACAAGCCTGGCGGGATGCAACTCACCCGCGGGCCTTAGTTTGCCGACCCCTGTTCCAGATGCTGTTGGATTCCAGCTCCCGTCAAGTCCAGCCAGCATGGCGAATGGGTGGGGAAAATGGGAGCTGTAGTCTGACAATATCTGGAAGGCACCATATTGGCTGCCCTTAGTGAAAGACAGTTTGTACTAGTACTTTTGAGTTAAGGAGGAGGGTTTGAAGTGGGAGATAACGGTAAGCAGGAAACAAGTTGCGCAGTGGTTGGGTGGAAGAAGTTGCTGGCTTTTACCTCAAGTGTTTTGAACATCGTTAGAAATTCACAGTTTAATTTGTGCTTTTTCCTTTTAAATATTATCTCAACCAGCACAAGTTTTGGTGTGTGTGTATGTTTAATACACTGTAATAAACACGTCGCTGGTGATAACCTAATCTGCTTCAGCCTTGACCCGTCCTCCTCTATTTCAGTTACTTTTTCAGTAAGGTGGTAACCCAAACAGGGGCGGAATGGTTCATCATTCGCTTCATTTATTTGAATAAATATGTGTTTCCTGTCTTCTGACCAAGGAATTCAGGGCAGAGTACACCAATAATTACAGCAACAAACCCAGCTATAGACCAGGAGTCGATAAATATTAAAACAATAAATAATTTTAAAACAAAAGCAATGGTCATCATGAATTAAGCAGCGAGCTTATCTACTGAAGGCTCAAGTTAAGAGCCAAGTTTTAACCCAACTCTGAAATGGAAGCAAGGTTGGTGCAAGGCAGAGGAGAGGTGGGCACCACAGCAGAGAAGACCCTGCACTCCTAAACATTTTTACTAGGCAGTGAGTCCCATTGAACCCAGTATTACTATTATTCCTTAAATTTGTATACCGCCGTTCATCAGAAGATCACAAGGCAGTTTACAACATCAAATTACAGAACAAATGCACTAAATACATGATAAAACAAAAACAAACCAATATCACTCCTCCCACAAACACATTTGAAAGGCTATTTGAATGTTCAATCAGCCAAAGGCCTGATTGAAGAGAAATATCTAAAGATAAGTAATGAAGGGGCCAGGCAAGCCTCCCTGGGGAGAGCATTCCACAAATGGGGAGCCACCACAAAAAAGGCTCTTGCCATCCTCCAGACCTCTCTTGAGGGAGGCACCTGATAAAGGGCCTCAGGTGATGATCACAGGATCCAGGTCAGTCCATGTGGGGAAAGGCAGTCCTTGAAGTAGTTGTGTTCCTGAGCCACGCTTGCAGATGTAAAGGAGAAGTAGAGCTGTGTATCACCAGCATATTACTGACAACATACTCCAAAACTCCAGATAATCCCATTTAGCAGTTTCATGTAGAACTTGCTAAGGATTGTGCTGTTTATTTCAATTTTTGTTCGTATAGTTTCTAGAGCAAGGAAGAATAATTATTTCCTTGTTTTTTTAGCTGGTGTGCTCTGGTGTCACAACAGACATCATCTTAGAAGAGGCTTTCCCTGTGTGTTTGAGGGAGAATACCTCTTTAATGATGGGTGCTTTCTATCTGTGTTGTTTAATAAGCTCTTGTTATAATACTCTTTTAAAAAAATCTGCTACCTGCTTATTTTTAGTTTCACTTCATTGATCTAGTAATTAATGAATTAAATGTTGCAGATGTCTCCCATTCTGTTCCATAAATCTTTTGTGAGTTGACTGTGCCTGGTATTCTACTCCACCTGTCTTCTGAGTATTTATGAGTGTTGTGCCAGATCCTGCCCTCGGATTTCCAGATAACCTTCTCCCCGTGAGAAATAGGCTGTTTTCTTTTCCCTTTGCACTTTTTTTTGGGGGGGAGGAATATCAGTTGCTGGATATCACAAGAAGGGAGAGTGCTACTGCACTCAGAGTTCCTGTGGGCATCTAGTTGACCACTGTGAGAGCTGGATGATGTTCTAGATGGAGCTTTTGGCCTCCTTAGGCTCTTGGAAGGGAGGAGTCTTCTTTATGTTCTTCTAATGCTTGAGAAGCCAGTAGTGATGTATGGAAGTGAGAGCTGGACCATAAAGAAGGCTGATAGCTGAAGAAGTGATGCTTTTGAATTATGGTGCTGGAGGAGACTCTTGAGAGTCCCATGGACTGCAAGAAGATCAAACCTCTCCATTCTGAAGGAAATTAGCCCTGAGTGCTCACTGGAAGGAGCTGAAGCTGAGGCTCCAATACTTTGGCTACCTCATGAGAAGAGAAGACTCCCTGGAAAAGACCCTGATGTTGGGAAAGATTGAGGGCACAAGGAGAAGGGGGCGACAGAGGACGAGATGGTTGGATAGTGTTCTCGAAGCTACTAACATGAGTTTGACCAAACTGCGGGAGGCAGTGGAAGACTGGAGTGCCTGGCGTGCTCTGGTCCATGGGGTCACGAAGAGTCGGACACGACTAAATGACTAAACAACAACAGTGCTTGAGAAATTCTTATAGATTTTCATTTTAAGCAGGCTTTGTACTTACCTTTCTTATGAGGTGGCTGAGACGTCTGTGAGAGAGTAAGTGCAGAATCATTTCTTGGTGGTCTCTACGTCTTTCATGGGTCATCAAAACCCCATGGCATCCTTGACTGGGCTTTCATGTAAATGTAGACACCTGGGTTTGCTGCAGAGTAGCAGCAGAGAAATTATTTGTAGAAAGTTGGAAAATATACAGATACCTCCAAGGTAAGGGTTGTTGTTGTTTTAAATGACAACAACCAGAATACCCCTTCTCATCCATGATAATCCCACCAACCAAATCCCCACCTTTTCAATAATTTTGTGCTGCATTACCCCCTGATTAATTGTTAGAGTATGGTTAGCAGAAAGTGTGATGCAATTTTGGCATAGCAATAGTTTTTTTATGGAGAATTTGTATAATTCATTTTAGAGTGGACAAATAGGCAGTTTGCTGCAGCTTTCCATTCCTTCTGTTTGTCCATGTGGTTCCTACACTGCTTTTTCCGCTATGTTTTAACATGGTGAACATTGTGGTGGAGGCTCACTGGGGATGCCCTGCTAGGTTCATCCACCTCTGTGCATCCACACTGGAATTTGGAGCGCCCACCCCACCGCTTCTGGGTTGTATGACCTGGCCCAATGAAAACTAACTAAACAATGAATGAAATAATTCAGGTTTGAAAAACAAAACAGATCATTAAACTCAACTCCACTGGTCATCATAACTAGAAAACCCGTTCTAAGATATATATATTTTCCAGGGAAGACCTCCTAGATTGCATCCGCAAAAACTGCTTATCCATTCATTACTGTCCTCAGATGGGCAGTTATGTTCATAGCTTTCTGGCTTGTAATTACCCAAATACAGGCGGCTGGATTAGCTCAGGTCAATGAACAATTCAGTGCTCAGTCTGTTTGTGGGAGGGTGATGGGGGGACAGCAAAGGGAGGAGAAAGCTTATATTAAAGTTTGCTGTGGTTCTCCAGCTATCATTTGTGGTCTGTAAAGTGTTTGCTGGTGGTCTTGCAAGAAGAAGTTAAGAATTTACATGTTGCTTCCAGCTTGCATCAAAAGACACAATGTTTGATGGTGTGGGGTGATGTCAGGTTTGAGTTTCTTCCATTTTTTTTGGTTTTTTAAAAAAGTGTATTGTACAGCGCAGCATACAACTATGCAGACTGAGAAATTTAGTAAAGCTTCTGCTGGGCAATTTAGAGAATTGAAGGTGGTATCACAGTCACTGCTAACCATGGTCTACATTCTCCTTCTTCCTGTTGCTTTCTCTGATCAATCAGGTTTGTAGGTTTTTGAAATGCCGCAAAACCTGCAAAACTTGTTTGATCAGTGAAGACACTAGTGACACAGGCAAGGAGTGGGGTAATGAGTGTATGTTACCCTCTGTCCACGTGTCCTACAGGTCATAGCTAGAATAAAACTTGCAAATACTTAAGGTGAACCAATTTCTTTAGCTGGAAACGTAATTGTTCAGAAGCAGGCATCAATTGCTCACAATGGGTAGTAGTCAACTAGACTTTACTCAGAGTAGGCCTATTGAAATTGACCAGCGTGACTAAATTAGGTCCATTAATTTCAGCGGGTTTGCTCTGAGTTGAATACCACTGAATAGAGCGAAATGCATAAGACATTTGTGAAACATGAAGAATAAAACCAATAGCCCCTCTGAGTCCAGAAGAGAAAATTAGAACATTCTTTCTTGCAAACTTGGTTGTCAGCCAGTGTTCTTCTAATCCACCAAGGTACCAGACACTTCAGAGTTTCTTCCTTGCAAACAGGTTTGGTCCCAAAGAGACAGCAGATGGAAAGCTTACAAACTGCATCTTGAAGGACAATTATACAACAAAATACCAGTAATAGAAAAGAATGATTCCCTATCCCAGAGGTAAATACTGGGATCCAGCCAGCAGGATGGATCCTGACCTTCCCCATCTCTCAAGGACCTCTTAACAGATGGGAGGAGCATCACTGTAATGTCACGTGACAACGTAAAGGGGACTTATTGTCAGTGCTGTTCAGCTGAATGTCACTGGGAGTGCTCCTTAAGCTCAGCATTGTTCCTTTACAGCCACTTTTTTACCTGCCCCAGAGCTAAGCCCCAGAGCTAAGTCACTTATGATGTTAGGTGTGGGGCAAGTGGAGCCCCTGCCAGGCCTAATTGGCTTTGGCCTTGGATTTGTGGTCCACCCCATTCTCCGTTTGCTAATTGTAAAGGTAAAGGGACCCCTGACCATTAGGTCAAGTCATGGCCGACTCTGGGGTTGTGGAGCTCATCTCGCTTTATTGGCTGAGGGAACTGGCATACAGCTTCCGGGTCATGTGGCCAGCATGACTAAGCTGCTTCTGGCGAACCAGAGCAGCGCACAGAAACAGCGTTTACCTTCCTGCCGGAGCAGTACCTATTTATCTACTTGCACTTTGATGTGCTTCCGAACTGCTAATTTGGCAGGAGCAGGGACTGAGCAACGGGAGCTCACCCCATTGCGGGGATTCGAACCACCCACCTTCTGATCGGCAAGTCCTAGGCTCTGTGGTTTAACCCACAGCGCCACCCGCGTCCCTTGCCAATTGTAAACACCTCCAAATTCAAGAGGATAGGAGCCCATAAATGTTTTTCGTTTCTCCAGCAGAACAGGCTTCTTCCTCCTTCGCTGAGTGATTATACCACAACCTGTTCACGGGGGTTACATGTATACACACCACTGTGGTAGATGGGAAGATGTTTCCATGGAAAGGCCCATTATCCACATCTCTTATCAGCCTGCTACGCTGCTCACCTTATTGCAGCTACAGTATCAATGAAACCTTCCCCTTTCTTGATTTCTGTTAAATTCAGTCCTGCTGCTCTTCCTTTATCCCCTCTTATTCCAAACATAGACCCCCGACATGGTCTGAAGGCACACGAAGCCACCATCTTGCTGAAGCTAAGCAGGTCTAAGTCTGGTCAATGCCTGCATAGGTGGCTTGGAACCATGTATAAATCACATTGGGTTCCATGATGGATGGATGGCAAGGTATAAATGTAAGGAAACAAATGTCAATGAACACTGAGAAAGGCCACCACCTGAAGAAAAAAATGAATGGAGTGTGGATATTTCTGGGGTGGAGCAGAGGCACAAGTTTGCCTTGCTACAAGTAAGGCTTCACTTAAGTGAGTCACTTAATGCCTTGTGAGACCCAGCTCTTGCGTAGCTTGGAACAAGAGCTGGAAATGTCTGTCAGGGCAACAAGCAGACACAACCCAGTTAAATGGGCAAAGGACCACAATGGGCTTGTGTTGATTGTTCTTTATGGGGCTTTGGAAGGCATTATTTTAGGCTGTTCCTGATTGGCTGTTGGGTTGGTATGTGTTTGCCTTCTCTGGGGTGCTGCTTCCCTTGAGAAGGACTTACTTGTGTGTATTGGCCTTTCGGTTTAGCTGTTGCTAATTGACCGAGTTGCTCTTTCATCGCCAGTTTGGGGGAAGGACCTGTGGGGTCATTTGAAGTGGAGGCTGTATGGCTCAAAAAACCAACTGCTGGGAATCTCAGGTGGGGTAGACTGTGGACATCCATTTGGTAGCTGGTTGGCCACTTTGAGAACAAGGTGCTGGAGTTGGTGGACCTTTGGTCTGATCCTTACATTCTTAAATTGTCACATTGACACAGGCAGTTCCTATGGGAAATCCAGACCATAAGTTCCTGTAGGATACAATTCATCACATATAGTTCTGGAATGAACTGAGTGGCGCCTGTGGAACATCATGATTGGCTGTTCTTGCTTGTCTTCTCAAGCAGAAATGGGGTACATATTTGCCTCCAATAAAGACATTAGCAAAAAAAAAAAGCCATTTTATTTTAAAAGGTTTAATTTTTGCACATTATTTCCAACTGGCTGGATTTACTATTGGGCTTATAGAAGGTGGCTGAGGGATGACTGTCAATATGAGTCAAAGCACAATGTGAAGTTCTAGCTGAAACAGTGACAGATTAAAAAAAAATACTATAGAATCTTTCTGAGTCATATCCAACATGAATCTGAGAGCTGATGTTTCAGAATTGCTTCCAATAAATTCCAAATACGATAGACCTTTTTAAACACATGCATACGCATATAGTTGAAATATGTGCTCTGGAAGCCTCACAAAATTATTCCTCTTTTAGGAAAGGAATGGGAAGGCTACTTAATATTGCAAGAGAGAGAGAGAGAGAATATCCAGTGCGAGGATAAAGTCCATTGTCCAGTGACATGACTTTACTTGTCAGTCACAAAGGTGACAAGGGGGCTAGATTAAGCAAAGCTTCATCAAGATTAACAAAGGAAGATTATTGACCTCGTCGCGAAAGGGCAGAAGCCTGTTTTATCATTAAACCTTGGAAGAGGGATGTTCCGTCACTGGTGGGGAAACCTCTTTGGCAATTAGAATAGCAACTTCCGCCGTGATTAGCTCCGGATGGACTGAGAACACACAATTCTTGGGTCAATCTCTTTTATTCCTAATCTCGTGGGGAGGGGGGGTTAGAAGGCAAAGAAAGGGGGAAGTATTGTTACCCCCCTACAGGATCTAATTGAATTTCTCTGCTGCACTTAGAAGTCAGGAAAGAAATAAACTGGATCGGGTATTGTGGTAAGTAATTTGCAAGAGAGGAGGAGGCTGCTGGGTTGATGCTGTTGTTGTTTTTCTGGCGCTGCTTTACACACACACACACACACCCTTAAGAAATCATTTTGTTGTTTGAGCTGCACGTTCTTGTATCGCCCATTAGCGTGAGATTCATGATGCCAAGTAGGAACCCTGAGTCTCCCTGTGTGGAGACAGCTGCTAACCTCATAAAACTGTTAGAAGGATTAACACAGCCAGGGGCTGAAATGTAATCAAACTTAAGCAGGTGAATGGATCCCTAGTAGAGAAAATATTCCTGAAAATGGAGAGTGGGCAGGGAGACAACAATATTTGCAATCGTTTGCCATCGGGGCTGATGACCAACGTTCCCCAGATTTCACCCATTTATTGAAAGTAAGAGAAGAACTCCTCCCCCTCCCCCGTTCTCATTCATGCCAATTTTTCGTTGATGTTTCTATGCAAGTTACTTGCAAGCTAGGGATGGGGAAGGAATACTATTGCATATGTGTTTAAAGATGCATTTACCTAATTTGCAGTTTTCGAAACAATACGGGAACCGAAGCACAGCTGCCCTTCAAAATTCACACTTCTCTGAATTTTGCAGTGCAGTTCTCCAGCCAAGTAATGTATACAAAAATGCATATACAGTGTGCATGTAATGCATATTTTTACTGAAATTAACATGCAAACTTGCATTATGTTGGGGGAAATGGATTTGCGAAACTTTTTATATTGGAGGGAATTATGTATAAGCCGTGCATATTAGGAGGAATTTGCATCCGAATGCTGATGAATTTTCATAAGGACTTTTTTAAAAAATTGCAGACTGATGTGAAATGTGGAGAAGTGAAATTGATATTGGAATGAGCAACAAAAAAACTGAAATGGAGAGACTGACCCATCCCTATTTGCAATTTGGGGACGCTTCACCAAAGCCTGGTGTGCTTTTTCCTTTTAATAAACCTAAGCCAGTTCATGGTGCCTTTGTGTGTTTCCTAAATGCTTACATGAAACACTTGCTTAGATTGAGATGTATCTTTCTCTCAATAAATGTCAGAAAGCTTTGGAATAATGTTTTGGTGTGATGCTTGCTCTAACAAATCCACCAAAAGTTACCTCAAGCAGCAGCCGCAGACCAGATTTAGGACCTCTACCAGACTGATAAGCAGACAGGGAGAGGGTTAAGGAAAGTTATTTTGTGTGTGTGTGATTTCTGTACCCTGAATGCAAGTCCAAGATTGGTGAAATGTTGAAAGTCAAGGGGAGATTAATCTGCTAAATAATCCCAATACATGTTCAAAGACAGGAATGCAAAAGTCACTGGGTTGTATTCGTCTAGGACTAGGTTTTACTCAGAGTAGGCCCACTGAAATTAATGAACGCATTGAAATTAGTGGATTGGATGCTTCAGCTGAGATTCTTGCATTTCAGGGGATTGGACTAGATGGCCTTTGGGGTCCGTTCCAACTCTACAATTCTATGATTTTATGAACGAACCAGAGTTAGCCATTGCTATTAATTTCTGAGTAGTATTAGCAGTGGATGCACTGCTCCTGTAAGCATCTTTTTGAGCATTCCCATCACTTGTTTAAGAAATGCAAACATCTAGGGGAGGTTGATTGGAGAACATGCATTTATTTTTCAGTTTACATAAAATCATCTGGCAGAAAGAGAAGGTTGCCATATATTAAAGAATTTTGTTGGTTTGTTTTTAAACTCCTGCATTGGGCAGGGGGCTTGCAAGAAGACCCTCTCTAGTTTCACGATTCTATGAAATATAATGTGGTACAGCTTTTCCTGAGCTTCAGGCTACATGTGGAAGATTTCATATCTGAATACTCCCTTATGTCAAAAAGCCCTCCTTGCCTTTAGAATGCTAGCATATACGGGGAAGGATTCTACCTGGCCTGCAAGCTGCAGGTTTTTGTTTGTTTGTTTACATTGCGGGGGCATTCAGACACATGCATTCTGAAAACCTCTGGTCCCATAAGGCCTGTGACATATGCTCTCTGCCACCATAAGTGTTGACCGGTTTTCTGCTCACCTTAAGATGCTGTGCAGCTTGGAAGCTTCCATACCATTAAACCGATGAAATAACCAGACTACCTGTCCTCTGGGAAACAAAGGAGCAAGAGCTTCTTAAGTTATTGACTTCGAACAACTCAACACCAAAACATGTGCTTCAGATATCTGAAATAACATGCCTTCATCGCTACAAGCCATGTTCAGATTGGCAAGTGGGTGCTCAAAGGCAGTTGAACCTATTGTGAATTTATACACATGTATACATTATTCCTGCAGCAGCTAAAAAGACATTGGGCTGTTTCTACTGGAAGCCACTTTATGCTGACTTAGACCACTGCTCAGCACTGCCTACAATTGACTGGCTCTCCGAGATTCTAACAGGCCCGTCTTTGAGATGCTAGGGATTGGATCTGGGACTTCCTGCATGCAAGCGGATGCTCTGCCATGAAGCAACTGTTCTTCCATTTAAATTAGAGTTGTTGTTGTTGTTTAGTTGTTTAGTTGTGTCCAACACTTCGTGGTGCCATGGACCAGAGCACGCCAGGCACTCCTGTCTTCCACTGCCTCCTGCAGTTTGGTCAAACTCACACTGGTAGCTTCAAGAACACTGTCCAACCATCTCGTCCTCTGCCGTCCCCTTCTCCTTGTGCCCTCAATCTTTCTCAGCCTCAGGGTCTTTTCCATGGAGTCTTCTCTTTTCATGAGGTGGCCAAAGTCTTGGAGCCTCAGCTTCAGGATCTGTCCTTCCAGTGAGCACTCAGGGCTGATTTCCTTCAGAATGGATAGGTTTGATCTTCTTGCAGTCCATGGGACTCTCAAGAGTCTCCTCCAGCGCCATAATTCAAAAGCATCCATTCTTCGGTGATCATCCTAAATTAGAGAAGACCCATTGAAATTAATGGGCAGGCCCATTAATTTTAATGGGCCTTAACTGAGTTGAACTAGTGTTGAATAAGAGCCCTTAAGGAGGAACCCAACAGCGTGCAAGTAGACTTCTACTTCTGCAACGGGACTTTGCTGTCTTCCAGTGCACCTCTAAAATTTGTTGGGGTGCATGTCGCCTAACCCTTTGGAGCATATCTGGAGGGGAGGGGAGGGTGGTGGTGTCCGTTCCACTCATGCATGCACAGTATTGGCTTCAACCCTATTAAAAATACATTGTGGCATAGGTTTTGTAGGCTAGTGCTTAGCTTCTCAGATCCATGTGAGGACTGTCAACACAATTACAGACCAGTTGAAGAAGAGGCAGTTTAAGGTACACAAACATCAAGAAACTGAAAGAGAATTTCCAAAGGAGGGGAGAACAAAACACAAATCAGAGCCAAAAGGTAAAGGAGGGAAGGGGAAACTGTTTGAAGTATCAGAAGGTGTGAAGAAGGCTGGTCTCATCAGGACAGAGCAGAATGTGGCTATTAAAAGTCAAATCCATTAAAATAGGTGAGAATATTCTTGGCAACTTTAATGAGAGCCAGATCTCACCTTTCCAGGCGGAAAGTGTGTGCTTATGTCATTGGACTTTACATTTGCAGGCATCATTAGGACCACCTTTGTGTCTTTAAAAGAGTTTGTGTGTGTGTGTGTGTTTTAAAAAAGAAAGATTGAAGTGTGTGGGGAAAGAATAAATTAGAGAGATCTAAATGATCTGATCCATGAATAAAAGATAGTTGCTTGAAATGTGGTTTTGGAGTGTGCGAGCGGGGGGGAAGGAAGGCCCAATTGTGGTATGGGCCACTGACTATTTCTTCCATTCGTCAGAACTTCTAACCATCCTGATATTAAGAACTTGGGGTGGGTGGGTGGAATAACAGGAAATTAATGGTTCTTAGGGGGAAAATAAAAAGACCCGACAGGTTGAGCATAAAAAGCTGTAAAGGAGCAAACAATTAAAGGTAATCCATACTGTTGTTATTGGAAAACCTGTGAATGTTAACTGTTCTCATTTGGAGGATATCTGTGTGTGTGTGTGTGTGTGTGTGTGTGTGTGTGTGTGTATGTAATGTTTCTCTCCTGAACGCTAATCTTTTCTCACTCCATCCTGTAATCTTAGTTTATCCTTGATGGAAAGTCTTTGTTCTCCGTACTTTTGAACCTATATTTCCCCTTCTTCTCTCCCCAATTTAAATAAAGGTTTTGACAGAGGAACAAACAGCAATGAACTCGGAAGAACAAAGGGTTGTTGTTGTTGTCATCTCCCCCCTTCTTCTTTCCTTCATGTTTTCACATGCTTGTGGTGATTTTCTCTCTTTTTCTTTTTCCTTTTTAAAAAGAGGCGTTTCATCTGATCTCGTTTCTCTTTCAGGAAGTTGATGGCAATAAAGTGATGTCTTCATTTGCCCCGCACAACTCATCTACCTCACCCTTGAAGGCAGAAGAAGGTGGGCGTCAGAGCGGAGAGTCCTTCTCCAGCACAGCTCTGGGAACTCCAGAAAGGCGCAAAGGCAGCCTAGCGGACGTTGTGGACACTCTAAAACAGAGGAAAATGGAGGAGCTCATCAAGAACGAACCAGAAGGTAAGGTCTTAGAAACACATGGAAGTTTCTGCCCTTTCCCACCACCCCACACAAATCAGCTGAGACTCCCCAAGTTAAAAACACACAAGGCAGTGCTGAGCATTGAAGAGGCCACCTCCTCATTACCACCACCCCATCACAAAGTGGCTGCTCTTCCAAGTACTGCTAAATCATCATAAAAAGCTTAGATGGATCTGAAATGGAAACAAAGGGTCCATATCCCTTTTGCCACTCTACCAGAGGGGTATGAGGAGCACTGGAACCTGAGTAGCCCTGGTCTTCATATTGCCAAACTCTGGTGTAAGTGAAGGGCTGGGGAACCTGTGGATCTCTAGGTGCTCTTGCACTCCCACCATCCCCAGCCAGCATGGCCAGTGACCTGGAATGATGTGAGATGCAGTCCAGTAATAAATAATAATACAGTGGTACCTCGGATTACGAACTTAATTATTTCCAGAAGTCCGTTCTTAACCCGAGGCGTGCATTCCCTACATAGGCCTCCCACGGCCCTGGAATCGTATTACGCTTGTATCCTGGGGCAAAGTTCGCAACCCGGGACACCTACTGTTCTTCCAGGTTTTTGGAGTTCATAACCCAAAGCGTTCGTAAGCAGGACTATTCGTAACCTGAGGTACCACTGTAACACTAATTTGTTTTTTGTACCTTATCCCTCTGGGTTACCCCAGCCACTCTGGGTGGCTTCCAATATAATATGCAAAAGCACAACACAGCAGAACATCACACATTAAAAGCATCCCAATACTGGGCTGCCTTCAGATGTCTATGGAAGTTGGTGTAATTATTTATCTTTTCAACATCTGGCAGGAGGGTGTTCCACAGGGCGGGCGTGACTACCAAGAAGGCCCTTTGCCTGTTTTCCTGTAACTTCACTTCTTGCAATGAAGCAGTAACAACTAGAGGGCCGCAGGTCCCCCACTCCTGATTTAATGTTCTGTCAAAATGAGACCACCGTTTCTGTGTTCCAAATACAGAAGCAAGCGTATTTGCATTCCTTGTTCTATCTCTCTCCTTTCCCCATAACACTAACTTTGGATTGTAAGACATACGTCTATTGATTTTTTACCCCTTCCATTTCAATAGACTGTTTGCATAGCTTAAGAAGGTTGAGCCAAATCGTACTCCTGATATTCTTGGCTGTGACAATCCGTTCTGTTGGGGTTTTCTGAGTAATTTTAGCTTGAATTGATTTGTATTGTATTGTCAAGTTCTTCATACTGTCTGTCATCATGGATGCCTCCAACGCAGCTTACAAGTACCCTGATTTAATTAATAAATGCTGAATAGCACTTCTTCAGCACCCAAGTTGGAAACTGCAGCACAATATCCACAGAAACCCATAGACACTGAGCCATATGCACCTGCATTGTGTCCAGTGGTGCTTCCAACCTGCGGACAAAATAAGAGGGGTGTTCAGCTTCTGTGCTCTGTGCCCAGGCGTTCTTCACATTGGCTCACTGTGGCAGCACTGCAACAATTTGCTTCCACATGCCACCTGTGTGTGGCATTCAGCACTGAAAGTTCTCTAGGCTTTGTTGTAATTAGTGTCTTGTTCTTCCTTTGCTTCTCGCTCTTCCTCACTGGAGACAGGCCTGCCTGGGGACAATAGAAGGGTTCCAGGAGAGATTTCAAAATCTTCCTAAATTGCCTGCTCCTCAGTACTTTTCTGTACACCCTGTTATCTGGTTAACCCTTCCATTTTACACACTACTGAAAGCGTCACACAACTCATTTTCTCTCCAAGTCAGCCTTCCCCAACTTGGTGTATTCTAGTTGTTTTGGACTATCGTTCCCATCAGCCCCTGCACTGACTGAGGCTAATGGTGGGCACTGTGGTCCAAACCATTTGGAGAATCCCGTACTGGCAAAGGTTGCTCTTAAGTCCCCTTCAGAAACTTACTCCCCCCCCCCCAGTATGGTGTAGTGGTTAAGAGCAGTGGACTCATAATCTGGGGAACCGGGTTCGCGTCTCTGCTCCTCCAAATGCAGCTGCTGGGTGACCTTGGGCCAGTCACACTTCTCTGAAGTCTCTCAGCCCCACTCACCTCACAGAGTGTTTGTTGTGGGGGAGGAACGGACAAGGAGAATGTTAGCCGCTTTGAGACTCCTTAGGGTAGTGATAAAGCGGTATATCAAATCCAAACTACTCTTCTTCTTCTTCTTCTTCTTCTTCTTCTTCTTCTTCTTCTTCTTCTACCTTTTGCTTACCTGTTCCGCAGCTTGTACCCCCAGCTTAGTTTAACTTAACCTGCCTGGTTGAAGTGGTTCTGTTCCAGCTGAATTCAGGATGGGGTGGGTGGGTGGGGGGCGAAAGAGAGACTGGAAAGAAGGGAGCAGGTTGAGAGAATACCATGTTGAGTGGGAAGCCATGCAAGGCTCCAGAGACTCCATTAAGCAAAGGTTACGCTTAGACATAAGAATAGTAACAGAGCTTATGCATTATCTGAGCTCCACTAAAATGAAAATGTATAGCACAAACAAAAGACTTACAGCTTTGTGAAGAGATGAGGGAAGAGGTGGGGGTGGCGCAGAGAGAGAGAGAGAACCACAGAACATTGGGGCTTTTAAACAAATGTATGCAACAGAAAAACCTTTTCTTCCCTCCAGCCATTGTTCCATTGTCTTTCAAAGGCCATTAAAATGAACAGCAGGTTCTGATGAAAATTTCATTAAGCTCTAGTTAAATCATTATGAGGGTGCCATATTCATGCCTCGGCTTTTTCCTCCATCAAGGAGACACACACAAAAACCTGAATTAGAAAATGTGGTGGGTTTTATCTCAACTTCAACTCCCCTCGCTAATAATAATAATAATAATAATAATAATAATAATAATAATAATAAGTTGGAAGAGGAAGAGGAAGGTTGAATGGGGATGTTGCGAAAGGATGTAACATTGGTGCATCTTCTTAGAAGTAAGGGGTAGTGAGTGAGAAAAAATTTAAAAGTATTAAAATGGCAGGGGGGTGATATTTGCATTTTAAGACACCCTCGCCTTTTCTCAGACTGATACCACCCACCCACCCAGTTTAGAAAATGGCTAATTAACCATTCATCCTTATGTGAGGTGGAAGCGTGGTGGGTCTCAGAAAGGAGGACTCTTGTTATCTGCAATAATTTATTTGCAATGGCGTTGGAGGTTTAGATTGTCTAGTTAAATAGAAAATAAAAGAGAAATCTCACCAAAAGGGAAAGATTTCATTTTGGGAAAGATAGTACTTGCCAGTGCACAGATCAGCACATAATATATTATTGGATTCTTAGTTGTATCAGCCTGTTACTATAAATGTAAAGCCCACACAGATCCCACATAGACAGCCAAATGATGCTGGAGTGAGCACTAGCACCCTGGAGTAGCTTAAATGTCTATGTCATCTTGCAAAGTGGTAAGGATAAATTTTATAATAAATCTGGTTTGGATATGCAGTATTATGCATGGTGAAATGCTTTTTTTCTCTCTTCCCTTGAGACAATTGAGTAGAAGGTGGTTAATAAATTATCATTAGTTATCATAGATAATACTTTCATTACATAATAAATTATTATCATCATCATCATCATCATCAATATCAATACTATTATTTCTGTACCCACTACAGTCCATCATAAATAGTCACAGAGCCTCCTGTTCTTTCAGGAGATGTTTTTTTAAAAGCACCTTCCTTGGCTCTACATTTCTTCGTTTTTCTTTAACTTACCTAAAATACATACTATAACATTAAACCGTGCCAACTATGTCTCACTGAAATCCTGGGTGCTAAACATGGTGCTTAGCTATGTTCTTGACATTCACTGAACTGGGTACAGACTCATTCAAGCTCAGAGCAGACCCATTGAAATCATGACCAACTGAAGTTACATTGATTTCAATTAGGCATCCCCCACTCATGCGTGTTCTACTTGCACGTGTCCACACATATGCACGTGAGTGAGAAAAAAATTTAAAGTATTAAAATGGCAGGGAGTGATATTTGCATTTTAAGATACCCTCGCCTTTTCTCAGACTGATACCATCCACCCACCCAGTTTAGGACTCTCCAGTTCTTTCCCACAATTGACTGATATGATGCTATTTATTTATTTCCCGTGCAGTGGTGTTCCATTATAGCCACTAAGATGTGTCAACTGAACTTAGGAAGTCCAAACTCAAGCTATGTGGAAGAGTACTTCTTCACTTCATAATCCAGGAAACCAAAGCATTTCCATTGCATGTAGCACCAGATAACTGGGTTGTGGCTGAAAATGGCAATCTCTTCCAGTTGAGACGCTCCAAGAATTTGGTCCTCAAACTTGTGCGAATCAGAATCTGCAGTTAGTGCAGAATGCTGCAGCACGATTGCTGACAGAAGTGAGAACTTAACACAGAACAGAGATCTGCGCTGGTTGCTGATTTGCTACCCGGCCAAGTTCAATAAGTTTCTGTTAGAATGTAAAGCCAGTTTACCTGAGAGATTGCAGAATGGGCACAATTACAGGAGGTACATAGTTCTCATTCTGCATTTGTGTGGAACTTCCTGGCATTAGGCAAGCACCTTTACTGTACTCTTTTTGGTGCCTTCTAAGAACACTTTTTGCATAGGGAGGTTTTTAATATTTAATGCTGTATTGTTTTTAACACTCGATTGGGAGCTGCCCAGAGTGGCTAGGGAAACTCAGCCAGATGGGCGGGGTATAAATAAATTATTATTATTATTATTACTATTATTATTATTATTATTGACAAGCCTATTCATATATGCATAATATTTACAAGTGTTTAGATCTGTTTCTAACTTACCACTGATTTTCATCATTATTTGATGAAAGTTTTGAAATAGCTGTTTTTAACTGATTTTACTGTTAATTTTATTGTTGCATTCGTTTTTGTAAACCACTTTGAGGCAGTTTTTTCAATAGTCAAGTGATTTATATGTTTTGTGAAATAAATAAAAATACATAAAAATAGGCATTTTGAAATAAATGTTAGAAATGTCTGTGCTGAAAGGAAATACTTTTAAGAATACACATTTTAAAGCATTTTAAAATGTGATATTTTATAATAATAATAATAATAATAATAATAATAATAATAATAATAATAATATATTTATAACCTGCCCATCTGTCTGAGTTTTGTGAATAAATATATATGTGAAGATATATATGATTTAATGACTTAAAGCACAGTTACAAATGACAGGCATAGAATATAAATTGAATAAAACAGCAAGGTGCACTTTTTGTTTACAAAAAAAAGGAGACAGTCACAAGAGGATGGGAGAAAGTTACTTTTGCAGACTTAACAGGCTATCACCCCCACGTCAATATTTTAGTGCCACAAATCGTGGTGTAGTAAATCTCCCCAAAACAATCTCTGTGGTTTTGGGGGCACCAAGGCCCCTCTCTTTCTTGCTCCATACACAATGGAAGCTGCATAGATTCCGTCAAACCCACCAACCGGCTTCACTCTCTTTAGGACTCTGCTACACTGCATTAATTTACTGGATATTGTCGATGCCCAAACTTTGCTCCACCCACCCAGTAAAGTAAATGGTGTGTTGTATCGAGCACTAATTAATGTAGAAGTGGACTTTATTGGAATGGACTTATGGGTTAACACAGGAGAAAGTGGCACAGACCAGACATAGGCTGTTTTGCCCATCTCTAGATGTGGCCTCATCAAGTTGTCTCTTCTCATAAAAGCCAAAGATATGGAGTGCCGGAGAAGAACACGAGACGAGCCCTGCTGGATCCTGCCAAAGTACCGTTTAATTCTCTTGTAGAGGGCCATAGTTGAGTGTTAAGGAATCTGTGTCGCATACAGAAGGCCCCACGTTCTGTCCCTGGCATCTCCAGGTAGGG
>JAXCMG010000011.1:31724934-31735668 GCA_034642415.1 Podarcis siculus
CGCATACAGAAGGCCCCACGTTCTGTCCCTGGCATCTCCAGGTAGGGCTGACAATGTGCCATCCCTGAAACCCTTGACAGCCTGCCAGTCAGTGCCCACAATACTGACCTAACTGGACAAATTTTCTGACTCAGCTTCCTATGGTCTCAGCCAGATACAGAACCTGAGTGTAGCTGCATTCTCCACACCAGCATTTCCTAGCAACTGGCATTCAGAGGCACAATATCATTACCTGCATCATAGGTTTTCCTAACTAGATATTATGAATAAAGGAGGGGAAATGAGATATGGGTCTGCCGTTTTCTGTGGCAGACCTATGATCTTCATTGCATCTAATTGCATCCTAAACCCGTACATTAAAACATAAATTTGTCTGCCATTCCAATAACCTTATATTTGTACATTTAGCCGCTGCACATTGAGATATATTTTTCAATGCGTCTGATGACCAAGCACTATAATTTTCAGTATTGCACCTCTCAGAATATGCCAGCAAAGTTGTACCCAATCAAGAAAGTAGTATTTTATCAACCAAAGAGGTATGTTAAGAGGATATGCTTCAGAATAAGTTACAAAATAAGGGCAAAGCACTAATGCATACACTTGCACAGGGTGAGGAAATTGATCAAGCTGGAGATTGTGATGTTTTCTTATGACTTGCCTTTGAACCAACAAGATGGGGTTGCCTACATTGGTTCAGGGGTGTTGCTCAAGCTATGGGAAGCTATGGTTTGAATAAGACAAGAAGTAATAAATTAAGTCTCGTGTGTGGTATCAGGTTGAAACACACGCAAGTCTTGGTCACAATAATTCTTTATAGGTTCTTCTGAATGAAGCCCATTTGTTTTCTCAATGTCAAGCATAACTTGAGAATCAAGCTTCACACTGGGAGGGATGTAAGTAGGCAACATTTTCCATTCTGCCCTGGATTTGTCCTCTTCAGCACTATTTCCATTCTGTTGTGGCTTGTTGGCCGCCAAAAACGACATTATTCATCTCTCTGTCCACGGTGGCAAAATTGCATCATTGTTCCACCCCATACATTTTAGTGCAAAGGAAATGCAATGCAAATGTGTGGGGTGTGGGTGTGTGTGGATTCAGTTGTGTATCATTTGTGGGTTGAAAGCAGCAACAACATGGGACAGATAAGCCCCTTCCATTTCAAATCCTCTGACATTTCTAAACCTCCCAATAGAATGAAGTTCTCCACTTGGAAAACCATTTCCACTTGGAAAGCTTCATATAATTCCTTGCAGATTTTAAAAAGATGCTCTATTTCATGCCACTTTCTCCAGTGTCTCTCCCTTGTTTTTCTCTCTCCATGATATCTGGTGAGATGTAGTCTGCTGTAGCTTCCCTGTTCCTGCCTCTTTCTCTTATTTTTCTCTGTCATTGTTCGGCTACTGCTTAATGTGAGCAGATAGTGCAAATCTGAGCCATTTCAGCCAAGTGTTTTTGTGGACATAGAATCTGGAGAGTTTGATTTCCCACTGATGCACTCTACATCAGTGCTACTTTAGCATCCATTCCCCCCAAAGGCATAAATCTATTACTGAAGTCACCCAGTGTTATTGTAAAGGAAGCATCCTCCTCTCTCTAACTTGGGTTTCGGGAGAAGAAGAGTCAGTCCCCTTCTATTTCTGGTGTACAATAATGAAGATAATGGGAGTGGGTTGGGAGAAGGCTTATAGGTTGTGACAGACCTCCAGCCCTTACACTGTGGGTTGCCTGTTGACCATGGCATTTCTCTTCCAGCTAAAATCATTAGTGGGAAGAGATACAAGCATGTTTTCCCCTCCTCCTGTTTCCTTGCTCCAGGAGGACAGACTTCTGTGTACTCCCCAGGCCCAGAAGGCAGATGAAAACATGGGGCATGGCACAAGTTCATAACAGAGGCAGATTAAGGGCAGCGCAACCGGCTCCGCTGCACTGGGCACCAAGCCTAGGGGGCGCTGCAGGGTGTTGCAACTATGACATAGTGAATTGAGCAGAATGGAAGGCGAGAGGCAGGGGCAGTCCTGAATTTGGCC
The DNA here is from genome assembly GCA_034642415.1 of Podarcis siculus. NCBI lineage: Eukaryota > Metazoa > Chordata > Lepidosauria > Squamata > Lacertidae > Podarcis > Podarcis siculus. Next base: position 31,726,965 of record JAXCMG010000011.1, read on the forward strand.
TCGCGCAGGGTGCCACTGAAATTTGAATGACCAAAGTCTGCTCCTGTTCATAAGAGCAAAAAAAACCCCAAACAACCACTTGGCTTTTCCTTAGTTTGGTTGGATTGTAGGGTGTGTGTTTTTTACTATGTAGCCCTTTATCTCTTTCCAGATAGACTGAAATGTCCAGCATGGACGATTTAATTCACCATATTAACTTTTGCTAAATGTTATAAAATATAGAAAGCTTTTACAGTGTGGTGTAGTGGTTAAGAGCGGTGGACTCATAATCTGGGGAACCAGGTTCTCGTCTCCGCTCCTCCACATGCAGCTGCTGGGTGACCTTGGGCTAGTCACACTTCTCTGAAGTCTCTCAGCCCCACTCACCTCACAGAGTGTTTGTTGTGGGGGAGGAAGGGAAAGGAGAATGTTAGCCGCTTTGAGACTCCTTTGGGCAGTGATAAAGCGGGATATAAAATCCAAACTACTACTATTCTTCTTCTTCTTCTTCTTCTTCTTCTTCTTCTTCTTCTTCTTCTTCTTCTTCCTTTATTTTTACAAACTAATTTGTCATGCTCATCATTAGTTCAGCTTCCTAACGTTGTAGGATTAAGTTGTGGTTTTGAACTCCCTACACTGGCTGGAGTTGCAGGCAGGAGTCTTTTCCCAACCCTAGCTGGTGATGCTGTTGGGGACTGAGCCTGCGGCCTTCTGCATTCAAAGCATGTGCTCTCTGCCATTGAGCTATGGCTCTTCCTCTCATACTCATTTGAACAGCAGCTTATATTTCCTTCATAAGCGCTGCAAACACCATCCTTTATTATACCAAGCTTGTGTGTATAGAACTATTTTATAGTGAGAGTAAGAGTAATGATTAGGGTCTTAGCCAGAAACACCTCAGGGGTCAGCAAACTTTTTCAGCAGGGGGCCGGTCCACTGTCCCTCAGACCTTGTGGGGGGCCAGACTATATTTTGGAGGGGGGAAAATGAACGAATTCCTATGCCCCACAATTAACCCAGAGATGCATTTTAAATAAAAGGACACATTCTACTCCTGTAAAAAAAAACGCTGATTCTTGGACCGTCCACAGGCCAGATTTAGCAGGCGATTGGGCCGGATCCGGCCCCCGGGCTTTAGTTTGCCTACTCATATCTTAGTTCTTAGGCTATCTCCCAGGAGTGTTTCCATTTACATTCACATTACAAATCAGAACACCTATAGGATTTGTTTTGCAGAATTTCTGATATCTCTGTGATGGAGTGTAGAGGAAGAGAAGGAGCGTATTAGATTCTGACAACCTTAGTTGAAATGAGAACTGCCCATATCCCCTAATACTATCAAACTTTTTAATCACCATCTCTTGTTAGGGAATCAAGAGGTTTACCTCTTTCATGAGCCACCGGTATTCCAAAGAAGATCATTAATGGACACAACAAGAGAAGACCCTTTGAAATAAGAGGTTCTTTTTTTGGCGGGTGGGGGGGAGAGATCTGATGAGGTGAAGAAGGAAAAAAGAGGGGAGGGTGAAATAAAGCAATCAGAACCTGGGGAAAAGCCTCGGGATACTCTAATTGGCTGAGGTTTGAGTCTCGTTTGTTTGGTTCATCCTCACCTTCGCCTTTGACGAAGCCTGCACTAAAGAGACTTTGTAAATGCTTTTTCCACTGAAGGAGAAACAAGGGTACTTTGCAACTGAGGGCTTTCAAGTTTGGTTCCCCACACTCTTCCGCTGCTGGGAAGGGTGCTGCACCACGGCCACGTTTCTCCTCAGCGCAGCTTTATCCTGGGGGGTGGGAGCTACAGTGGGGAAAAAACCAACAACACCAACCTGTGTCTCATCTTGTAGAGCAAGCCAGCGCGTAACCCTGGAGCACCTTTTTCTCTCTCAAAAGCACCACCATATGGAGATGCACAAACACACAACTGATGATTAAAGAGGAAGGGGTGGGGAGGGAGTTAAGAGAAAGGAAGACGTACAAGAACAGGAGCCATGTCTGTGCAGAAAAGGAAGCCCTTAAATGCTGTGGTGGTGTTATTGAGGGTTCTGACGTTATGATAGAAGGTGTGCAGTTTGAAGCCTTGCCAATTCTTCCTGCTTCAAAGCGGTTGGGCCATTTGTCACCTTCAAGAGTTCTCCCCCCCCCATCTACTAATAATTGAATACTGAGAGTGAAAAGTTGATTCCAGTCGATGGTTCTTTTTTGTTGTTGCTGCTGCTGCTGCTGCTCCCCTTACCTCTTCGTTGTTGCTTAGAATGCTTTCCAAGCCTCTCTTGCTTTACATCCTCAAAAGGTTTGGAGCGTCTGTAGGTTTTGGTTTTCTGGGCTGATAAAAGACAGCTAAGATGTTGATAAGGCATCTTCAAATGCAAAAGAAACTAAAGGGGGTCAAGTGAGAGAGTTTGTAGTAAAACTTTGCTTTTGGCTGAAAGGCTGCTTTCGTCTGCCTCTTTTCCTCTGTGTGATGGAACGAAAGTGGCTTCTTATAGTTCAGCAATTAATGACTAGGGCTGCTTTGCCCAGTTAAAGAACTCTTACATTGACTGGGTATATAAGTTCAGGCTGTTACATTATCAGAATCATAGAGTTGGAAGTGCCATCCAGCCCAACGCCCTACCATGCGTGAATCACAGCTACAGAAACCCTAATATACGTCCATCCAACTTCTGTTTAAAAACCTCCAAAGGAGGAGAGTCAATGAGCTTCTGCATTAGACTGCCCCACTGTCTTGCCATCAGAAAGTCTTCCCAATGTTTGGTTGGAATCTCCTTCCTTATCATTCAAATCCATTGCTTTGGGCCTTACCCTCCAGAGCAGCAGGAAAATAGGTTTATATCTGAGCCCCAGCAATAGGTTGGACAATCTAGGCTAGGATTTCAATCCTAACCTCCCTTCACAGGGAGTAAGGAGCACCGAATTTCTGTGTATGATCCAAGGGAGAGTGTCTCTCCTTAAAGCAATACTAATAACCCTGTTAGATTTATACTCCATTCCCTTCAAGGTGGTGTACGTCATTGTTCTCCCCCCCCCCCCGCCGCCGCCTCCATGTTATCCTCACAACAACCCAGTGAGGTAGGTTAGGCTGAGAGGGAGTGTGACTGACCCAAGGTCACATGGTAAGCTTAATGCTCGTGTGGAGATTTGAACCATGGTCTCCCAGGTCCTAGTCCAACACTCTACGGTGCTGGGGTCACTAAAAATGGTGATTGGTGGCCACATCTTTTATAAGACCACAAGAAGAGCCTTGGAAGAGCCTTGGAAGGTCTGTCATGGACCTGTTCCCCACAGGTGTCTCCAGGAAGCCTATATTAAGGACACAAAGCTAATTCCTGAGCAGTTCAGAGACATAGCATATAGCCACCACGGCTAGTAGCCCATTGATCAGGGCCAATTTCTTCTTTGATTAAAAGTTACATTAATTGGTCTAGCATATGAATTAACAAATGCTGCATCCTTATTAATTATAATACAAATGAGAGATGCTTGCGTACTCCGGCCGGTTCCATTTCTAATGCAGATGTTTTAAATTCTGCCACTGCAAACAGTGGCCCCAGTCCCAACTCCTATCCAATTTGCACTCTGTCTGGGAGCTCAGAAATGATCTGTGTGCAAACTCTTAGCACAAGCTAGGCAGGTGGATGGGTGTGGTAGAGCCAGGATTAAGAATGGAGGAGGTCAGATGAATTGGCATTCCCACTGAAAGCAATCGACAGGACCTGCGTTTGATTTATATTACAGCTTCTAAACCATTGGATACCCAGCACACTTTGTGGAGTTTCCATGGATTTCTTAACATTATTGGGTAAGGAAAGAAAGTAAGCCAACAGAAAGTTGGAGAGAGGTCTTGAACACCCTCTCATACCCATCAACTGCCCCAATTAAGTCCGGACAACCCAAGAGTGTCACCAGAAATGCGTGTGTCTCACTTTTGGTCATCAACATGTTGGAGGATATGACATCCCATTTTATTAACACGGATATTAATTACTTGCAGCTCCCTACATATGTATCCCCTCACCAGCAAAGTCCAAGCAAAGGCTCATTTTTTGCAGCTCCAGACATCTGACAGGCTTGAGTTACAGGGTGCTAGATTTTGATTGAACACTGGAGGGACTTTGTAACAGTAAGCACAGTTTAATATACACTTATAAAATCTGTTTAAAACATACCAATAATTATAATTAAGTTATTATTTGGTTGTTTCGTTTGTCCAATTCCCCCCACCCCCACTGCTAACGACCCGGGAGGTGCCTTCATTGAGGATCTTATTATTACCCCTTACCTTTGGTTTGTGGCAGGGCTGGGAACCTTAATCAGCCTGAGGGCCGGACACCAGCATGGGGAACCTTCTGGGGGGCAGTGGTGGGTTGGGACAGGGGTAAAAGTATGAGGAGCAATGAGCATAGATTGCATACCAGCTAGATGCTTCCACCCACACCTCTCTCCATCCAACCATCCAGCCACCTGAGCAAGCAAGAAGCACTATGACACTTCGTTGGCACATTCCAGGTGGGCAAAAGCACTTGAGAAGGACATAGAGCAGGTCATAGAGAAGGCATGGCCTGGACAGAGTCTCAGGGGCTACATAAGGAGACCCAGAGGGCTGCAGGAACTTCCTCACCCTTTGCCTATAGCATCCAGTAGCCTTGATTATACAATTTAGTATTGGCTCTTTCTTCCCAGATGCTCCCGCCAACTGAGCATCTTCCCAAGTACCCAGCAGCGACCCGGCCTGAGGTTGATTTCACGCTGAGTGTCTTTTGACAGAAGCCGTGAGCCTTGCTTTCCAGGTTGTCTTCTGAGGCGCCTCTGACCCGGCATGTTAATGTGCAAATATTCACCGCAGATGGTGCCAGTCTTCTCTGCCCACTCCACAGCCTTTTAGGGGACGCAATTTATGCAGGAGTAAAGAGGCAGCCACCTGTTTCCTAGGCCTCTCGTCGTGCCTCTTTGGAAAGTCTGCGAGGCCCTCAGTGAATAGTAACCTCCTAATCTGCCCTGCGTTTATCCGGGGCCTATCTGTCGGCAAGCGAAAGGGTTCCTCTCCACCACTTCCCAAAACACACACACACACACACACACAGAGAGAGAGAGAGAGGCTCTTCTTTTCCCTCTCTCTCCCACCCGAGGCAATTGTCATGACCGTGCATATTAAAATTAATCAGACCTCCTAGGCCTGTGTGGCTGTGTGTTTTTCAACATGAAGAAGTGGCTATCAAGCGCTTGCCCTAATTAAAGAGGCCTGCTTGGCTTAGCTCTAGTGGGTGCTTGGTCTCTTTCCTCCCTAATAGGAGATGCTTGCGGAGGAGGCACGGACAGCTCCGCGGTGCCAGAGGGCTCACTTGAAAGTTTTTGGTGCCACCTGTGCCCACTGCGCCGAGGGCTGGAGAGCTCCCCGGATCCTCCCCTAACTGCCCTGTTTGAGGAGGAGGGAATGAGCGGCAGGAAATTATAGCCAAGTAAGTGAGAGGTGACGATGAGTGGAGGCTGAGAGGCTAGGCTGAGCATCCGAGCTGGCTTGTTTTAAGGTGATTAAGATGCCCTGAAAGTTCGGTGCATCTGCCTTTGGAGCCAAGTCTGTTCTAAACACACGACTGGGACTCTGCTCACCACATGCTTATTTTATGAACACCAGGTTGGTAGACACAGACAGAGATTTCTTATCAGTTGAAAGTTAGTGCCTTTGGGCCTGAAGGGCTGTGAATGGGAGAGAAACCTATTCAGGGCCCGTTTGACATCAACAGCCTACGTAATTCACACTTTGTAAGCCAGTGCAGAAACCAAAGCATAGCTCTACTTCGAAATTCACACTTCTCTGAACTTTGTGGTGCTCTTCTCTGCTCAAAGAATGTGTGCAAAAAAAGTGTACATCAGTGAAATAGATATGCTAGAGAAACCAATGTACAAAAATGTGTTCTGTTAGGTGCAATTTTGCATTCTTGCAAGCAATTTTTCTTAACAATGCATCTTTGGATAAATGTACAGAAGAATGTGTGCAACTTTTCATGGGAATGGCTAAATTGGCAAACGTATGTGGGAATGGAACAAGCCAAATTTAAGATTGGAAAACTGACATCCATCCATCCTTATGGCTGAATAGGATTGGTGTGAGATTTTGGGGTGGGGAGTAGCTCACAATGCAAACTGTACACATTGGGGAAAAATACTGCGTCCTTTCAAGTGAGGTGCATAGTTTGCCACTCTTACCCTGTCATGAGCAAATGTCTAGTTTGGGGCCACTCTTGGAAAGTTTGCTCTAGCTTCCTCCACCCTTCTAAATGGGTTTCCTCTGGATCCACATTCTGTCCTTTGGAACCAGCTTTCCAGGATTTCAGATGGGAGTGAATGCTCTACCACTGAGCTATGATCCTTCCCATGGCTGAAAGCAGTAGTGTGGGGCTAGGTGGATCTTTGGTCTGATCCAGAAGACTCTTATCATGTAGGCTCCCTCTTCATTGCTGACTGATCAGTACAGGGTTTGTTTAATTATTTCATTTCTACCCTTTCTCTCTCTGAAGGAGCTCAGTGAAGCATAAATGTTTCTCCCCTTCTTTTTGTCCTGGGTTAGGCTGGGAGAGAGGGCTAATAACAGCCCCAAGGTTTCACCTTAATGGCGGAGTGGGGTTTTGAACCCATGTCTCCCTACAGCCGCTCCAACACTCTCACAGTGTTGGTTCTCAGCCTTCTTCCAGTCACTGCACTAGAAGAGCAGTCGATCTCAGCTGTGGACCAGTCAGTGCAAGTGTGCTGGGACGAGGCAGTAAATGGATACATTTGGGACCTGGACTGGGAGAACTGTCATGTGGGAAGGATAAAAGGGAACTGCTGAACCCCCTTTGGGGGAAGGCGATAGCTCAGTGGTAGAGCACATGAAATAATGATACATTGACAGTTTGGTGTAATAAAGTAGTGTGTGTGTGTCTGTGACACACACAGAGAGACTATTACATTGCATTCAGAAAATCCCAGGTAAAAACCCTAGCATTCCCAGGTTCCCTGCTAGACACCCTGGGGAGCTGTTGCCTGTCAGTGTAGACAATACTGAGTTAGATGGACCAGTACTCTGAGTTGGCTGAAGGCAGCTTCATATGTTGTCATTTTAAAGGCTGGATGTCTGTATGATTACTTTCTCCATGTTATATTTCTAAGCAATTTAACACTGAAGGAAAGAGATGCTTCACGATCAAAATAACCTTATGCCTCTTCCAGAAAGAGGCAGGGAGCCAGCTCTTAGGACCCTCAGACAGACACCAGTGGGGGCCTAGCCTTGCATGCAAAAGGCCTCGTCTTCATTCCCTGGCATCTGCGGGCAAAGCTGGCAAAGACGCCTGCCTGAGGCCCTACTGACAGTCAGTGCCGACAGTCCCGGGCCAGATACAAAGCAGCTTCTTCGGGTTCCTGTGTTCTGCCCAGGTTGCTGTTTGTTGTTCTGATATCGGAATACAAACTGTGCAGCGGGAGCGCCTGCAGAATGAAAAAAAGAAAGGGCAGAGAGCAGGAGGGATAGAACAAGGACCGGGGGTTTGGGGGGGGCGTGTGCACAGGGAAACCCTTTGCGAATCAACACAGCTTTCATCGCACCTATTGTTCCGTTTGTTTACTAGGTGCTATTCAATGTTCGGTTCGGGGTGGGGGGAGGCGGGGGGAGGGTGATAGGCTTTGCAAGTTCCACAGAGGGAGAGAAACCTTTTCTTGAACTTCCATCCTTCTGCTTTTGTCATGGATCAGAAACAACAATGGCAACAAAAGTTCCTCCCCCCCCTCCAGTTCCCTGTTATGCATTCGTTGCTACCTGACTCCTACTGAAGGTCTCTCCCCCCCCCCACACACACACACTTTCTCTTCTTCCTTTAGCATATTACTACCATTCCTTGGAGCTGATTTGACATGGGTGCATATTTCATGAAAGGCTATTGACAAGGGTCCTTTTTTGTCGGATAAAACGGCACTGGGGGATCTAATGGGCAAGGTTAACTGTGCTCTGCTTCTTGGGGGGGGTGGCACCCCTGTCCCACTGCTGAGATTTTGCTTCATTTTCTTTCTACTTTTCTTTCTGGCTTTTTCTTTCCCTCTCTCCCCCCCCCCTTGCAGAAATATCCCTCCCTTCCCCAGCTCCCCGGTTTGTTTTGTTTAATCGCAGAGGGGAAGCAGTAGCCGCTAGAACAGAAAACCCCCTCTGTGACTCCTTCTAAATAATGTGCTGTTAGCGCTTGTGCGACACAGCGCACGGCTTTCTGAAATGTTTAGCCTTGATTTAATTCGTATTTAAGGTCTCCCCTCCCAGCGCATTAATATAATGTCAGTGTAGAATGCATTGCGCGCCGTAATTACTGAAGAGAGCAGTAGTTGGGGGAAAACAGACGGTAATTGAACACATGGCTGTTTATTACAACAGGACAGTGCTCCTACGCTGGTATTTAGGGCATTAATAGGGAAGAATTGATTTGTTGTTTTAAGATGAATTCAATCACTGTTACTTAGGCCTTTGTTTGCTGTGGCCGAGTTATGCTTTGTTTGTATAATGTGCCCGAGAGGTTTTATCCACCACACTGTGGCATTAGTCATGTGGAGGGTTTGAGTGCGGAAAGCCTTTTACGCGAACAAAAGAGATTTTTCTTTGCGTTTCTATTTATCTTCCTCTCTAGTTTTGTTACCCTCTAATCTCATGCCCCCTCTCTTTTCTTTCTTTCTTTCTTTCTTTCTTTCTTTCTTTCTTTCTTTCTTT
>JAXCMG010000011.1:31735678-31769069 GCA_034642415.1 Podarcis siculus
TCTCTCTCTCTCTCTCTCTCTCTCTCTCTCTCTCTCTCTCTCTCTCTCTCTTTTTCCCCATTAAAAAGACACACACGCATCAGAGCAACAATTCTATCTCCCTCGCTCCTTCCCTCCTTCTCTTCTCTATCTTTCCCCCACCTTCTGTCTTTCCTAACTCAGGAATGGAACTTTGAGTGACAAGCCTCAAGGTTGGGTGCAGCACAGTGTAAACAGGAGTGGCCATGCCAAAGTCTGTACAAGAAATCAGGTTTGGGGGGGATAAAACCCAGCCTTATTCCACATTTTTGGGGGTGGGGAAAAAAAGATGATTAATTCTAAAGAAAAACAAAGCCGTGTGTGTTCTGCCAATGCATGCCTCAGAGCCGTCAAGACAGAACCTTTTGCCGTTCTTAAGAACACAAGAATAGCCCTGTGAGATCAGACCAATGGTCCATTAGGGTCAGCTAGATGCCTCTGGGAAGCTCACAGGAAACATGTGATCACTTTCCTCTCTTGATCTCTGGTATATGATATTCAGAGGCATGTTGCTTCTAAACATGGAAGTTCAATTTAGCTATTGAGAGCAACGGCCGTCTGGTATCCTGCATGCAAGCTAATATTGCTTCAGGAACGGCCCATGGGAGATTATCCTTAATGCCAGTGCGTACGCAAAAACCAAAATCCTTCATTTGTGGTAGGGCACAGATACCTACCTCGCAAAGCTGTCAGAATAAGATGGTAGAGATTCAGAGAGAGGGCAAAATAGACTGTGCCGCTGATGGGGGCAAGTCAACTTTATGAAATTTCCCCCTGCCTATCCAACTCCTTGCTAGCAGAAAACTACCAAAGCAGTGACAGGATGGACAAAAACTTTTCTCTCTGATGTGCTCCGTTTCTTCTTTTGGAGTATCTTTGAATGCACATTGTTCCCCTCCTGCACCTGAAATGATGCTGAGGAGAAAAAGTGGAGATGAGAAACAGAACTTACTCCATCATCAGTTCTGTTGAAAGTCCAGCCTCATTCAGTCTCCTCTCCCTCAACAGTCACCTAGAAGCAGCCACTCCAGCAGGTCACTTCAGTCAGAGAGATGGGAAGGAAGCAAGACTCATTCCATCAGCTCTGCTGAAAGATCAGGTCCAACCACTGTTTCCATCCAAGGTGGCCATTACAAGAACTAATATTTAACTTCAAGAATCCGTGGCTGTGTCACCTCCCCTCCCCTTCCCTCCATGTCCCTTTTTGTGCCATTCCTTTTATATTGTAAGCCTGCAGGCAGGGACTGTCTTGTTTTAACCAATTCAGCCACTTGAGCTGAAGAGGCGGGGTGCAAACAAATAGATAAATTCTGCCTCATGTGTAGACCAGGCCCTGAGAGACTGTATGCGCAGCACTCTGGAGATTCTGTAGGTACTAAAGATTATTCAGTATTTAGATACTTGTGTGTGTGTGTGTGAGAGAGAGAGAGAGAGAGAGAGAGACCCAGGACATAGAAGCAGCCATCAGTATACATCCATCTTGATGGTCCCCTAGACATGATCCCTGCATTCCTTCCATCTCAAGAACGGAATAGATTTATGGGACTTGTTTGCAAACATGTGCATACGAATTGGCATTGCGGTGCAAATTTCTCAAAACATACACATTTCTGTACGCAAATTTGCCTTGTACACAACATGTTAGCACAGCAGTGGCTCAGTAGCAGAGGATCTGGTTTGCTTGCAGAAGCTCCCATGTTCCGTCTCCAGGTAGGGCTGTGAAAGAACTTGCTTGAAATCCTGGAGTGCTGCTGCCTGTCAGTGTAGCCAGCACTGAGCTAGATAGACCAAAGGTCTGACTCAGTATGAGGCATCTTCCATGTTCCCTTTTCCCATGTTTCCTGCAACAATGCATTTTTGTATGCTGTTTTCACTCATTCATGTGCATTTCCCCCCCATTACTGGAGGACCGCATTGCAAAATTCAGAGAAGTGTGAATTTTAAAGGATGGCTGCGTTTCAGTTCTTGCATTGGTCATGAAAGTGTGAATTAGATACATTCACCTTTAAATGCAAACCGATTCAAATTCCATCCTCCCCATACTGAAAAGAGAGCAGAGTTGCCCGTCTCCATTTTGATAGGCAGCTCTTGGTTTGATATTTTTGCAGGCACAAGGAGTCTGTGTATCTTTTAAGTTTAAAAGATATTCAAAGGAGGATCCAACAAATTCATGCAGGATAATGTCATGAAGGGAAGTGGAAGAGGATCCCAGCAAGGGGCGTACCCTGGACTGGGGCACACTGGGGCAAGCTGGGGATGGGGAAAGAGAGGTTCTTGTAGGAAGTACTCACAGGGTGATGGAGGATGACGATGGGATGGGGGTCAGTGCACAGTACCCAGAGCAGCAGGACCCATCACCAAAGCCAGAGGGGTCCCTATCCCCATGAACACAGCAGGCTCTAAGGCATAGGGAGCAGAAGAAGGGGTCTCCAGGAGGCTGAGGCAAGCAAGGGCCCACAGCCCAGCTCCCTAGCTGGCCAGGTGGGGCTCGCTAGCTCTGGGAGGAGGGGTTTGATTACTTAGCTGGAGTAGGCTTGGAACAGGTGAGGGTCGTCTGCCTCATCAAGCCCAGATGCTGCAATCAGCAGGCAAAGTGCAACAGGGAAGCAGAGCTGAGGTACTGTTTCTGCTCAACTGCCCATGTTGATGGACTTCAGTTTGGACGCTTCAAGATCTCTGTGGGACTGTGCTTTGGTTCAGACTTTGGACACGTGGGTCAGCCCTGGACTGGGGACTTTACATGCTTCCTTGCTGCCAGGTAAGCCAGGGGTTCAGGACACAGAAAGCTATAAATCACTACTTGCCATCATAGCTATTCACTGCTTCTGAATTCCAATTGCTGAAAGCCGCAGGGGAGAGAAGACTACTCTTGTGCTTGGGTCTTGCTTGCTAGTTTTCTACAGGCATCTGGTTGGCCGCCGTGAGAACAGGATGATGGGTCAGGTGGGCTATTGACTTGATCCAACAGGTTCCTCTTATGTTACGAAGCTGCAGACGTTGAGCTTCTCTTGTAGATTCAGATACCTAAAGCACACTGAGAGTTGTGGCTATCCATAATTTCTAAGCACTTTTTACCAACTTCTTTTTTGTATCCAGTGCTGGTCATTTTCATTCTTTCTCATATATATATATAATGCTATGTGAAGTCTGTCAAAATTGGTGGCTGCTTTCCCAATGCAAGTGTTTGGTTTCTTCTCAGATTACAGGTTATCTGTCACTGTAGTTCCAAGGCAGCAGATTATGGTCACCTCCGGAGGAGTGTTGGGTAGGATGATCACAGGTTTTTGTGTCATCTGTGGTTATCATATTGCTGACCATGTTGGAGAACATCATGAGGGAGCTCACTTCTGAAAGGCTAGTTTGTATGTTTTTGTGGGTTTGGATGGGTTAAGGAGCGTGGCAACTTCTGCAAACAGCATTTTCTAAATCGCAATGTGCTACATTTAGAGATGGGAAGAAATTCAGATTTATTATTCATTATTTGCACTTTCAGAAGCAATACACCTGGACCTTATTTCACATAAGGATGCAGCTCCTCTTCACATGGTTCTTGACCGCAACAGATATTTTGTTTGAATCCACCCAGCTACACGCTGTTGTGCATATTGTTAATGGAGAACCGGACTAAGCATCTTCTCCAGGGTCTTTCAGAGACCCTGCTGATCCTGTTCAGTGCATTGTTTAGTGGAACAATTCATGGTAGAATGGCTTGGGGGCAGGGATGGTGAAATTGCAGTTTGGCTCTGGCCTGTCAAGTCACTACAGATGACTCGGAAGTCCATGGAAAAATCAGGCACCTCTGCTCGTTTTGCAAAGACGCATCTTCTCTCATCTCCATTGCTAGGAGATCTTAGGAAATGGGAAGAACTATCCCACTATCTTAGCCTTAGTGCTAAGACCTCCTAGCATTGGTACCATGGCAGATGGAGAAGAGGCACCCCTGAAAGGTAAGCAAATGAGACTTTGAGGCTTTCTTTCCTGTCACAGCATGGTGCCAGGAGAAGAGGAAAGCAGCATCTCCTCCCATCACAGTGCTGGAATGGGAGGAAATAAATGCAGCACAGATAGCAGCACAGAGATAGGAGAAGAGGGACCTCTCTTCCCAGCTGTGTTTGCCTGCAGAACAGCAAATTTGCAGTGCACGTGCCTATCTTATTTTGTGTGTTCAATTGTGTGCATGTCTCTCTGGCATGTTTATGTGTATGTGGGTATGTGCACGGTCTCTCTGGGTGGTAAATGTATGCCAACCTGGCAGTTCGAAAGCATGCCAGTGCAAGTAGATAAATAGGTACCACTCCGGCAGGAAGGTAAACGGCACTGCTCTGGTGTCGGTGTTCCGTTGCGCCAGAAGCGGCTTAGTCATGTTGGCCACATGACCCGAAAAATATGTATAAAAAGTTGCCAAACGCTGGCTTCCTTGGCCCATAAAGTGAGATGAGCGCTGCAACCCCAGAGTTGTTCGCGACTGGACTTAACTGTCAGGGGTCCCTTCACCTTTAAGTATGTGTTGGTCGCACAGCTACAATGGACCATACTGGCATGTGGCCCTTTGAGGAGTAGCTGATCGGGTTGCTAGTGGGCTGGAGAAAGCGAACTACTCCCCTGCCTTAGGATTCCTTTCAGTTGCTCTCTGGAAAGGAGTTATCTTGGATGGCTTTGTTGTAACAGCTGTTGCTGCTGTCTTGTGGCTGGTGCTGAGAGGTCATCAGGTTTACTGATGTTTTCTCAGCTCTAAAGCTGCACTATGGTCTAAATTAGGCCTGACATAGGGAAATACATAACTGGAGCCCATGAAAGCTTTTCTCTTGCCCAAGAGCATTAGCTCTTGCAGGACCCAGGCTCCAACCTCCTGCATCTCCAGGTAGGCCTGGGAATGTCATAGAATTGTGGCGTTAGAAGGGACCCTGAGGGTCATCTAGTCCAACCCCTTTGCCTGGAACCCTTGTCAGCATTGGCAATGCTGAGCTAGATGGGCTAATAGTCAGACTTGCAGTAAGGCAGCTTTCTACTTTCCTAACAAGGAGCCAGATGTCGGAGGAGTTCTATTACGAGAACGTCCCCAAATATAGACAGTTATGAAATAATGAAAAACAAACAAACAAACTGCACAACCACTCATCCTACAAAAAAGAATTAAAGCATTAAGGGAAAAGCTTAGTGGATTCCTAGAGCAGATGTTGGCAAAGAGAAATTCTTTGCGTTGTTAGCAGGTGTGGAGAATATGCAGTAGCCCCTTTTGAAGGAGGAGAGGCGGTATTTATCAATGCAAAATGGAGCACGCATTTCTCTATAATATCTGCTTGTCAGGGAGGAGTCTGAGCAAAAGGGCAAGGGGTAGGTGGGGCCAGTTTCAGTCAGGAAGGTTGCATTCACAAGTCCCATCGCCTACCCCTCTGCTGGAAAAAATAAGGCATTTGAGGCATAAAGGGTTTTCATAAAGAGAGCCAGTGTGGTGTAGTAGTTAAGAGCAGTAGTCTCGTAATCTGGGGAACCGGGTTCGCGTCTCCGCTCCTCCACATGCAGCTGCTGGGTGACCTTGGGCCAGTCACACTTCTTTGAAGTCTCTCAGCCCCACTCACCTCACAGAGTGTTTGTTGTGGGGGAGGAAGGGAAAGGAGAATGTTAGCCGCTTTGAGACTCCTGAAGGGGAGTGAAAGGCGGGATATCAAATCCAAACTCTTCTTCTTCTTCTTCTTCATGAGTATTTCTGTAGAAGCCCTTTCGATTTCTTGCCATGGGGTGTATGCATATGAACCAAGAGAGGGGAAAGGAGTTCTCATCATGCCTAGGGATGAATGGGCAAGTCAATTTCACACACACACACACACACACACACACACACACACACACACAGACACCACACTTATTTCTTAAACTCAGTTTGCCAGATTTGTGCATCAATCTGAAATTTGCTTGTTTTCCTTTTTAAACAAAACACCAATAGTCACCCAATAGTATTTCTCCATCTTCTCCACGCAGAGGACCTACTACTTGCTTCGAACATAGCCAAAGAAACCTCTGTTTTTTGTTTTGTTTTTAACCTCTCTTGCAAGCCTGTGCTCATTTGGAGGTTTGGCCTGCCTGACCTTCTCCCGGCAATTGTTGGCTACTTGTGCATACACATCCTTTGTGTTTCCTAGTTTCTCCCATAACTTATAAATTCCCTTCTTACATCTCAGCTCATCTGTAAGCTCCTTATGCAGCCTTGCAATTAATTTCTACAGTATTCTTCTTCTTCTTCTTTGGCGATCACTCGTAGCCGAGTAAGATTTTCTTCCATAAACACTGTTTTAACGACGAGTCTGTAAGTGACTGTGGAGGCCAGTTCTGGATCTACACGTCATTCCACAGCAGGGACATAGGTTTCCGGGTGGGAGTTGATCACGGTGTGGATTTGCCAAGCATGCCTTCCTCTCAGCATGTTTCTCCCTTGCGTCCTGAGTTCGAGCGTATTCAAAGCCCAAGACACCTTTGGTAAAGGCTGTTCTCCGATTGGAGCGTTTCCCAGTTGTTGGTGGTTATACTACATTTTTAAAGATTTGCCTTGAGAGAGTCTTTAAACCTCTTTTGCCTGGAACAGAGGGAAGTCAGGCAGGGTCTCTACTGCTGCACTACCAGCCAGGTCTTCACAAGGCAAGATTCTGCAAGGAATCCAGCCAAGGAAGCTTCCTTACAACAAAACGTCAGAACAGATCAGGTGATGCTCCCCAACGCTTAAGAAAGCTTCAGGGGTCAGCCAGTGCTAAATACAGATACCTTTGCCATTGCCATGTACCGCTGGCCCTGTCATAAACAGACTTTTCACTGGAACATGATTAAATTATAGTATTGTATGCAGTAGCAACAAATGCAGCGGCGAGGTCTGGAAAGCTCTGGCTGTTTGCATGCCTGATTGTCCCGAGCCTAAGCGCAGTTAGACTGAGTGATTTCCCCCCATATATTATTTTTAAACAAGATCGGGCAAGAGGGATCTTTAAGCAATTCCAGGTAGAGTTCTCTGCCAAGCCGGTTGCATCCAATAAAGCTGCCAGTTCTCTAGCTTAATACTGAGTCTTAGTGAATTAATTCGAGGCTCATGGTGATCTAGGACATGACATATGCCAGGAGTAGGAACTAAAATTAGAGGCAGACTTTTGGCTGTGAGATCTGCTTCAGGCTACACAGGGCAAGTGAGGGGGAGGAACGGGGATGTCAGTTACAAGCTCACGGGCTGCTGGATGGGGAAAACGGTCCCTGCAAGCTGGGAATTTTTGGTGCCTGGGATACATTATGACCCTTGCTTAAAATACTGCACTGTTCCACTTGCTGAAGCAGCAGGGTCTGACTGTGCAAAGCCATCAAATAAAAGTTCCTTGCATAATAAGCATGGTGTCATCTTCTAAGAGCCACTTTGCACATTGCACTGGTGCTTGCTGTGGGAAAGGGGAGGCACTCACCTCTAAGTATACATTGGAAACACAAGCATTTGCCGCCCTTCACACCTTTAGTGTTTCCCAGCTCCCAACGCTGCATAAATGGCGAGTCGGCTCTTAGTTTGACTCCTGCTCCTCGAAGGAGAAGGCTCACATAAAATGAAATGGTCAGTGTTTCAGCAGAGGTTGGGTGGCCATCTGTCATGGATGCTTTAGCTGGGACTCCCGCCTTGCAGGGGGTTGGAACGGAAGACCTTTGGGGTCTCTTCCAGCTCTACAGTTCTGTGAATGTTTCGTGATATTTGCTTCAAGATGTTTACATACACTTTGCTCCTTTTTAGGTGAGTGGTGATCACACATTACATTCAGGGAGCATGCAGTCGGTATACCCTTGTGTGCACGACAGCTGAGCTGTACAAATCAAAGAGTGTATAGTCTTTCACACAAAAACCTGTATATGTGCAGAGACAGACTGTGGCTGTGTTGAAGATAACTTGTGAGCAATCCGATTGTCCTTTGTTTTGGGTGGTGGGAGGTCTCAGATTCAAGCCAGCATCTCCAGTAAGTAAGTAAGACAGACAGATAGATATTGGGCTGCACTCCTACCTGAGACCTCGGAGATCTATCAGCAATCATATTAAGAGTTCTGAGTTAGATAGGCCCAGTATATGGCAATTCTCTTGACCAGGTGATTGTCTCCTGCATTAGAAGTCTGTTTATGGTTTCACACTTTGCACAACATCATATACCAGTCCTTGGCAACCTAACCCAGGTGTTACTGCACCCCGGCTCCCATAACTGCTGGCCATTGGTCATGCTCGCCAGGGCTGATAGGAGTTGCAGTCCACTGCATTGGTGAGCCAACAGATCCCAATCCCTGCTTTGCAATCATCGAATTGTAGAGTTGTAAGGGTTTCTGGGGATCATCTAGTTCACCCCCTGCAATGCGGGAATATGCAGCTGTACCATATGGGAATCAAACCTGCAACCGTAGCATTTTCAGCACCACGTTCTAACCAGCTGAGCTATCCATGCTTTAGATAGTCCAGAATATCTAGAGGACACCAAGTGTGTGAAGGCTGCCATGTATTGCATTGAACGATACCTGTTTTGCTCAGACAACTATTGACTTATGCAAACGTTTTGATTTATGCAATATGTAAAGAGTTACTGCATAACCAGAGGGTGCTGGTGGTATGTTTGCAAAGGGTACCGCCGTATCCAAGGGGCTGGCATCCCAGGAGCTCTCTCTAGGAGGCCAGGGAAGGGCAGAGAAGCAGCCGTGAATGTACGGTGTCAGGGAGGGTTAAAGCCCAGTAGTCATGTAAGAGATACGAGGAGGTGGAGAAAACCACGGTTCTAAAAATACAAATGTGTTTGACACCGAGTGCAAGTTCCATTTTAGTTAGCATTAATCAGACTCGAGAAGAGATTGGCGAACAAGACAATACCCGTTCAAATACTTTAAAAGCGGGTTATGGCAAGAAGTTGGAATTCATGTGTTACTCATGATTGTGGAAGGCAAGGACACAAGGGGACACAAGGTTAGGTACAGGCAAGTTGTGCATTGACCCAAGTTAGGTTATTACTGAAAGAGAAAACACCTATTGTTTAAAGGTCATCAGCATAGTTTGGTTAAAAAAAAATTAGATGTGTCAGTTTAGGCAGGGGTAGCCAACATGTCATCCTGCAGATATCCTGGGCTGCAACTCCCTTCAGCCCCAACCAGCATGGCCAATGGTCAGGAATGATAGGATTTGTAGTCCACAATATCTGGAATGTGCCACCTTGGCAACCCCTGGTTTAGAGAGCCCTGACATCTACTTCCATGCTAGATGCAATAATTCCTGTAGCTCCACCATAAATGGATACAGGTAACTGCTGCCTAGGGCTAGATTTCACCCTCCCTCCATTTCAGTTTCACAGAATTGTAGAGTTGGAGGGAACCTGAGGGTCATCTAGCCCAACCCACTGCAATGCACGAAACTCAGCTAAAGCATCCAGGGCAGATGGCCATCCAATGCCTGCTTAAAAACCTCCAAGGAAGGAAAGTCGCCCAATTTCTGAGGGAGTCTGTTCCTCTGTCAAACAGCTCTTACTGTCAGTAAGTTCTTCCTGATGTTGAGCTGGAATCTCCTTTCTTGTGACTTGAAGCCATTGGTTTGGGTCCTACCCTCCGGAACAGGAGAAAACAAGCTTGCTCCATCTTTCATGTGGCAGCCCTTTAGATATTTGAAGGTGGCTGTCATATTTCCACTCGGTCTCCTCTTTTGCAGGCTAAATATATCCAATTCCCTCAACTGTTCCTCATAAGGCTTGGTTTCCAGACCCTTGGTCATCCTGATTGCCTTCCTCTGCACACATTCCAGCTTGGCAATATCCTTCTTAAATTGTGGTGCCCAGAACTGGACACAGTATTCCAGGTGTGATCTGACCATATCCGAATAAAGTAGTACTATTATTTCCCTTGATCTGGACACTAGACTTCTGTGGATGAAGCCTAGGATAGCATTAGCCTATTTTTGCTGCTGCATCGCACTTTTGACTCACGTTAAGCTTGTGGTCCACTAAGACCCCTAGATCCTTTTCACGGGTAGGTACCCCCTATCTTATATCTGTGCAACTGGTTATTCCTGCCTAAGTCCAGAACCTTACGATGGGGTGAATATCTATTCACCCTTTCTTTCTAAGCAGTGCTGGAATTTAGCAGGCAACATCTATTTATTTTTTATGACTTCGTTCCTTTTATTTTTACATTTCATCTGCCCACACAGCAGGATAAGATCTTTAGCAATTGGGCTAAAAAAGGAAAGCTTTTTTCCTAATGTAGGATAACTCAGAGCGATATATTCCCCCTGCCCTGTTCCCCACTTATTCCTGTAGTTGCCTCTCCACAAACCCAGAGAAATTCACTGAGATAAGAGATATCTATAGTGACTGAGTAGAATACTCAATGGGGTGTATCCAGGTCAGACACTAGGGGGCCACTTAGACATTGTCCCGCCCCCCCCCTAAAAGAAGAAATCCATTGCCAGAAAAAAATGTAAATGAGAGCATGTAAGATGTTCATGTGCTGATTTATATCTACAGATGGAAATTACACAACCACCCTAGTCAGTATTTATTATTATTATTATTATTATTAATTATTTATTTGTATACCACCCTTCATCCAAAGATCACTGAGGCTAATGGAGCACCACTCCACCAACCTCATTTTGCCCTCTTCTAGTTCCCACCTTTCTGCTTATAACCTGGGGATACCAGCATCACGGCTAGTGAGATGCTAGATTTGCCATTGTCCCTTGTACTGAATCTCACCTCTGCTTCAGCTCTCGATATAAGCCCTTCTTGGCGAGATAGTTGCAATGCTGAGAGTTGTGAGGAATGTTTTTGTCATATAGTTATCACCTTCTGTGCTCCTGAAGCAGTACCCAGAGCCCAACGGAGGTTCTTCTTGGACTCCAGCGGGTGGCGCTGTGGGTTAAAGCCTCAGCTCCTAGGGCTTGCCGATCGAAAGGTCGGCGGTTCGAATCCCCGCGGCGGGGTGCGCTCCCGTTGCTCGGTCCCAGCGCCTGCCAACCTAGCAGTTCGAAAGCACCCCCGGGTGCAAGTAGATAAATAGGGACCGCTTACTAGCGGGAAGGTAAACGGCGTTTCCGTGTGCGGCTCTGGCTCGCCAGAGCAGCGATGTCACGCTGGCCACGTGACCCGGAAGTGTCTCCGGACAGCGCTGGCCCCCGGCCTATAGAGTGAGATGGGCGCACGAACCCCCGAGTCTGTCAAGACTGGCCCATACGGGCAGGGGTACCTTTACCTTATGAGCCTTTGCCACCATATTGGATATGGGATGTTGGGGAAGCCCCTGTTAGGGTCTTGGTGTGGGGATGGGTGATCTTTGCCTATCGCAAATTGCCACCCAAAATTCACCACGGTGTAATGTGAGCCGCCCCAAAAAAGAGATTTGATTGCTCTTACAAAACCTCTAATGGAGGGTCCGTATAACCCAAGGTCCCACTGTAGCAAATTTGTGCAACGTTCCTTCTCGGTCAAAACACTACAGGAGTTTTGAGGATGTCTCAGCAAGTTGTAGGCACATTTCAGGACAGAGCCAGTCAAGCTGGAAGGTCAAGCCAGGTGTCACAGATGGAGAACAAACCAAAACATACCAGAGCCAGGAAGGCCATTGTTACTGTGGCAAAGTCCCAGTTCAAACAGGAAGCATTTTACAGCTTTTCCTGTCTAGGAGGGCTCAATTGGCCCATTTCAGAGCCTGAGAACCAGGTAGGTGCTCCAGAAATTCATTGCCCGGGTAGATGTTCCAACTGCAGTTCTTGATAACTAGGGGTGGAGGAGAAATTGATTCAATACACATTTAAAGCCAAAACTATTACATTCACACTCTCCGAAAAAATAAGCAAACTGAAACACAGCTATCTTTTCACATTTGCAGGAATCCAAAATTTGCAGTGCAGTGCTCCAGCTAAGCAGAGTTTACAAAAACACATAAAAATGATTATATTAATGAAAATAACAAACAAAAATGTGTTATATTAGGGGAAGTGGTTTGCAAAAAATCTGCGCATGAGTCAAAACTGCATTTAAGAATGTTTCTAGTAGGATAAATTCTCACTAAAATGCTGATGAATTTTAATGAGGATTTTATTATTATTTTTTAAAACTGTAAATTGCTGCAAAATGTGAAGAACTGGGCAAATGAGAAACTGCCTGGACACCCAACACCACATGGGACAGTCACTCACAGAGCTAAGGATTCTGGTTGTGGCACCTAACAGAGAGAATCCAAGACAGTTTAGCCAGATTTCTCATTAGACAGGCTGACGGTGGCATTTGTGCAGATTTAATTCTGATACAAGCAATGTGACCATTTCTGTCTCCATAAATATGATGCAGGGAAGCGCCAATTTACATGGGATAATCTTCTGATATGAGGATTTCCTTCCCTGGAGCAGAATATAATGCCACGTAGACTTAGGGAAATATCTTTAGCCAGCCTCAGGATATACAAAGGGGCTGTAGATGTTTGATCTTAAGGCTAAATTCGCCTCTTTAAGCTTCACAGTGGATCTAAACTCTGACTGTTGGCCCCCCTACTTTGCGTTGAGCTGTCTTTGATGACCGTAGGAGTTCTGAGCTCAAAGCGAGGAGAATGTTGGAAGTGAAGAATGTTGAGCAGAGAGAAGATGCTTGCCTTCAGTTTCTGAGCCTGAAAGCTCATCAGAGAATAATTAACAGTCAAAATACCAAGGTCCTGCTTTCCAGGTTCCACTTTGAAAGTCAAGTCTCTGCTTGGACAAATAGAATAAATGAATTTGTCCGAGACTGTAAATCTGCTAGCCTCTCACTGAGGGGTCAGTAAAAAGCAGAGGGAAGGGGGAAGAACCACAGTCATTCGTAAGGTTGACCTCTTTTTTTCTGGCGGGGTTCCTGTGCCTTTAACCACAACATGAACAGGTCCAGCTTTTCATTGACATGGAAGCAGGTGATCGGAAGATTCAGTGGGGTAATTTCAGTTTCTCAGGCTTCCGCTAGAGTCAGAAAAGGGCAAGGAAAAGAAAAGAAAGATGGAAAATCCAGTCTCCTGGTAATGGGGAGCAGGGCTGCCGCTTCGCAACCTAGATGCCCCCAGATTTTTTATGTGGTACAATGGGGTCGATGTGTCTGGTTTTGTGGTCCAAGCCCATCCAGGGCAGGATTCTTGCATTGCAGGGGGTTGTACTAGATCAGGCATGGCCAAACTTGGCCCTCCAGCTGTTTTGGGACTACAACTACTCCCATCATCCCTAGCTAGCAGGACCAGTGGTCAGGGATGATGGGAATTGTAGTCCCAAAACAACTGATGATTCTATAAATCAAGGCTGTACATCAGCTCCGTATGAACTACAAGGCAAATTGGGTTGATCCAGGGAAGGTGTGTCACATTTCTAAGTCTGATTGTGCTGTTAACAAGGTATCTTGAGGTGGAACAGGGACTCCCTAAGCTCTGACACTTTGGCTCTCCCAAAATGCATGCTGGTGGTTGTTCAAAAGAATCATATATACACATACAAGGTCATCTTGGTGGCTGTGCACACAACATGCAACAGGGCTGGGCTAGGACCTATCTGATGTGCTTTTTTAAATTCAAACTTTCAGGGAGGGTTTTATATAGGCTGCCATTCAATAAAATGGCATTCCCCATCTGCAGGCTGAAATAGTTACCACCACCTCATTCTGCAACGTAAATAGATTAGGCTCAATAGTACCCTCCTGCGATGTACCAATTCTCCATTCCTTTCTTTCAGCCATATGACCTGTTTATTCAGCATTCAACCTGATTTGCTTGTCCCGAAGCTTGTGCAGTGGTTAGACCATGCCCTGCCTTAATTAACCATTTGTTCTGATTTGTTCACAGAGCAGTCATATGACAATGAGCACTCATCCTGATTTTACTTGCAGGGTATTTTACACTTCTTCTGTTCATCCCACACTTTTCACTGCATTTTCCTATCACTTTCCAAACCACAAGCAGCCCATTAAACAGAATTGAAAAAGAACAGATTTGTTGTGTTAAGGTGATAGGGCACTTTGAGCCACTTTAATTCCACAAGCCTGAAGTTCTGTTTTGTGCTTGGAGCCCTCCTGCAAAATGCTGACCATCTGGAGTGGTCTGCTCTCTGCAGCCTTCCCAGATGCTTGTGCTCCAATAAAGCCTCCTCCCATGGGGTTTTTTCATATCAGGAAGTGTGGGCAGCTGGGGAGGCTGCAGGGTGCTGAAGAAATGCTTGTGGGGGGGCACATATCCCAGCCTCAGACACCTTGCAACAACAAGCTAAACACAAAATAAATCTTCATGTGTCCCCAGAATAAGGTAAGAAAAAAAGTGGAAGTATTTTTTACGGGGGAAGACAACTTTAAAGAAACTGGAGGGCAGGTTGGGCACAGCCCTGTTTCAGATTTTCCTGGACTACAACTCCCATCAGTATGGTCAAAGGTCAAGGATGATGGGAGTTGTTGCCAACTGCAACTACAAGGCAACAGGATCCTCGTCTCTGCTTAATGTATTTTGCAAAAACTAATGCATTCTTTCAGTCAAGGGACATCCATCAGTTTGTGCATTTCAGTTTTGTATCTTTATTATTATTATTAAGGTATGTGGAATCCTTCACAGGATGAGGTATCTTCCTATTTGGGAGGCAGGAAACTTTTGCTTGAGTTCTATGTGGGTCTTCACCTTGGTGAGAGATGTGGCTAAGATCTTAACCCCAGGATCTCCACTCAGCATTTAATCGGGTTATAATACTGGAGTAAAAAAATAATAATTAAAAAAATATAAATCCCCCTTACAGATAGATAGTTCTGTATTTCAGAAATGGAGAGAGCGATCCGATGAAAGGCGTTTTTTTCACTGTATCAAGAAAAGACAAGAGAAAGGAGCATTGTCTCGAAATGGCCGGAGGGAAGAATTAAAATTGATGGCAAAGAGATGCTTGCAACTCTCTTAAGAACGAGAGAGATTTAGACATTACCAGGTGTTAGCAGCTTTAAACACACATACAAAATCTTCCTCTAGTGCCCACACTGGCTGTACGGAAACGGGTTTTTAAGTACATAAGAATTTATGTCGGAAGGGGGAAGGCTCCGGCATCCAATTCTACCCTTCGTTGTCACTGCGAGATTCGAAGCCGAGACAGATGGCTGCAAGTTTAGATGTGTGCGTGGGAGAGAGTAACTTCCACATGTGATTTTTTTTTAATACCATTTGGTAGTAATTAGTTTGTTGTATAAATTAACATTAACTGATCCATTCTCCAGGCATTGTTTGTAATTATCTTCTTTGAGCCTCTGAGTTGTGTAAAGATTCTTTTTTTAAAAAGGGGAACAAACTGCCTCTTATTTTATCCAAGGAAAGGAATCTTATTGTTGGGGAAAACAGCACCGCAGTCACTGTTGTGGACTTGATTGATCAAGAAAGCTGAAAAAGCAACTCCCTTTCTTATTTTAAAAGGGGTTAAATAAAGAAAAGGTAACTTTTCAAAGGGTCTTCTGAAAAGGCACTTAGGCTGTGTGCGTACACCATACATTCAGTGCAACCCCACCCCAAGGATCCTGGAAACTGTAGTTTCTTAAGGGTGCTGGGAATTGTAGCTCTGTGGGGGGCTAAACTGCATTTTGTGGGGGGGGGAGTGCATGCTTTGAATGTGCTTTAATGTGTACTCAGCTACAGATGGCATTGCAGCCTTTTAGAACTTACGTTGAGAAAATGGGTGGAATACAGTTATGAGAGTTCGGGTGTACTGATAGCAACTGGGTTTGCATGGCTGTTTGCCTCCCTCGCCCACAGATCGATACTTCTTGGCGTTGTAAGTTGAAGAGTAGCTTCCATCTGACCCACACAGCATTTTCTTACAAGAGCAAAACGACCTCCTCCGTAGATTTGTACGTGTCAAGTCCGTCTTGTGGCCTTCTCCAACATACGGAGCTGATTGTGCTGTGCATGGTTCAACCTAATTTTGGAAAGCATGTCAGGAGCTGGGTGAGTCAGCATCAGATCATGTGTTGGAGTGTTCACAACACTGGGTTCAGCATGTCAAAACAAAAGAAATGTTGATTCACCACCCCACACTCATGATTGTCAGTTGTCCTTTGGTCTCATCCTGGCTGGCCACTCCCAGCTCAAACATCTGTAAGCACATGTCTGCAGCAGGTTCAGCGAATGATACCCATCACTACTGGAGGCTATTGACGTAGCAAATAAAAAGTGAGAAAGGAAGGGTAGAAGCTAGGTTAGAACATTTATTATGCTTGATGTGCTAGTTTTCTGCAGGCAATGATGTTTTGGTCTGGGGTGTGTGTGTTTTTATACCAGAGGGTTTCATTTAAAAATGGCATCCTCACTTAAAGTCCGATGCAGTAAAGGTATCTCTGCTACCTCGGTTATCTACCACTTCATTCTGCTACATGTGATGAGCAGATCAATAGGTCTAACTTCTGAGTATGCCTCAACTAGGAGGAGAAAAATGCATGTCTTTAGTGTAAGGATTTATTCAGCTCTGGATGATCTAGCCAGCAGCAGCACGGCTGTGCAAATAAAGCCAATTGGATACCACCTATTGCATTTAGAAATTGGAACTAGAAGCTACTTTAAGAGGGTTGCAGATCGCTACTTTAGTCGCTCGGGCCTGCCTGCAATGTTTAATATCTGTAAAAGATCTAAAACATTTGTCAGGAGAGACGCGTGGCAAGGCATTGATCCTGCTACATGTTTGTTTTTAGTAGCCAGGTACTGACAGTGACATAAAATCACAGTAAATAATACTATCCCCGCAGTAAAATAAAAAGCAGGGGAAAGGAAAACACCTCTCCAGCAGCCAATAATCTTCATCTCTCTTGTGTGGCATCTCAAAACAAGCACATAACAGCCAATAAAGCGAGCTAGGTAGCTTGGGCTTAAAATACGATCCTACAGATAGTTAGGCTACTTAAATCTGAAATAAATGGGATTTTAAACAGACTACAATGCTGTAGCCGTAGGACACAATCCAGGCAAAGAGAAGAACATATGAACCTAAGAAGCTGCCATATACCGATTCCAGACCATTGGTCTTGCCAGTTCAGTTTGGCTGTGCTGACTGACAGTGACTCTCCTGGTTTTCATTTTTTTTTTTTTTTATAATAATATTTATTAAAGTTTCCAAAATACAGAAAGAAAAAAAAGAAAAATAAAGATACATTCGGAGCCTTGTTTTCAAACATCCACTTTCTGGGACTCCCCCCTTCCCCCACCCCTACCGTATTCCCCTTTCATATTGTTGTTTCCACAAGTTCCATCTCTAATTTAAAACTTAATTTGTGTACCCCATTATTCAAATTTAAATTTGTACAAAACTTATGCCAACCCTTTGATAGCAAGACAAAAGATCTCTCCCCATGGCCCACCCCTTTTCTTTCCACAATGTCCCCCCTTTTTTTCCATTAACATAAAAGCACACAGAATAAGAATATAAAACATAAAAATATAGTAGAGAAAAAAAAAAGACCAATTCAGAAAGTAGTTGCAAGCCTTTGGATTCTAATTCTCCCCCCCCTTCCCCGGTTTAATTTCCCCTATCCACCAATCTATGTTTTCTGCCTGGAAATCCTAAATCCATCTATCCCATTTTTCCCCCAACTCCTTGCAGGATTATTTCCCATTTTTAGGATTATTTTTTAAAAATTAATTCCTTAATCTTCAAAACTGTCAAATTATAAAGCTCCCCCCATTGTTCTTTCAAGATTGTAGTCCAGCTTTCTCTTGTTCCACTGCTAAAACTTCCTTATTCAAATGTTTAGTAACTCTACATGGGTTGTTGTTATTCAGGAACAAAAACTTGCGTTCAGACCCTTCCTTTCTTCATAGAGAATTCTATTGTCTTCTTTTAGTCAAAACACCCTGTAGACGAAATTCAGTTTCAGTTTTGCAGCTTTCCCAGGAGATAACCAGTTCTGTAAAATTCCGAAGTGTTGTTTTTTTCCCGGCTTGCGCCCATCTTTGTAATATCCCGAAGCTCCTCTAGGGGGTTGTTGTAACTTTGTTTCCAAAAGTCCGATTGTTATCCGTGTTTTCGCCATTTTGTATTCAAGTCTTAACAAATTATATCAAATTGTAACAAATTTAACCAGCAAGGTCCTCGTAATAAAATCCTCTTTAAAATTCCGACTTTGACAGCTACTTTGACAGCTGTCAAAATCACCGGCTCTTTTCACCAGGCTCACTCGTCAATCGCCCCGGTTCCCAGGGGGGGGGGGTGCATTTTCCTTCTCCTTCAATTCTTCCTCCAGCACAGTTCTTGTAATTTCCCATCATGGAATTCTTAATTTTAGCAAAAATGCCGTTCTTTTTGGGCCTTGGCTTCCCGTTCCTTGTTTTAAAATGTCTACAATAGGGGGGGGGACTGACTTCCTTTTTAGATCCCCCCCCGCTCGTCTCCAATCCGAAAATTTTTTCCTCTTTTGAACCCGATTTCCAATTTACTCACGGGTTGTTGTTAAAAGTCCGAATTCTTAATGGAAGAAGTCAGCGCTCTCCGCCGGATGGCATGCGGCTTCGCTCGGCAGGGATGGCAGAGGACTCAAAGCACCACGCTTCTCCCCGGCACCCGATCCGTAGCCTTTAAAAAGGCTCCTTCACGAGTCGGGAGGGCGCTAACGGTGCGAGCCGAGTCTCCAAGTCCACGGCCCCCGTGGCCGTGGTTTTTAAGGGTCCCCGCATCGCCGGTGCGGTAGAACCCAGCCCCTGCCGAGCAGGCTCCCTCCGGAGCTCGGAGGGAGTCCGCCATTCGGCGATGGCGCCAACCCGGACTCTCCTGGTTTTCAGACAGGGAATATATTGGACTAGTTGACCCTAGTTGACTCTATGAATATTCCCAGTCCTATCTGGAGATGTCAGGGATTAACCAGGCACCTTCTGTATTCAAAACAAGTGCTCCATCTTTGAGCTATGGCCATTCATGATTTCTCTATAGAGAAGTATTAAGTATAGTATGCTTAATTAACCCACAGAAGTCAATGGTACGTTTGGCCTCGGTTAAGCAAATTCTGAGCCCCGTCGTTTTCTCTGTGGGCAAATACCAAGTCACCTTTTGTGCAGTATAGGGGATGTTTTTTTCTTCTTCTAGTGTTCAGCTTCCATCTGTTCATGCCTTATAGGGACGTTTAGAGAGAGAGAGAAATATGGACTATGGTTGCTGGAAGAAGCTTCATCATTTGAACTCAGAAATTAATTCCATTTCAGGTGTGAATAAGTTGCTGTTGAAAACTGGATCAGATTCTTTTTGGTTGCCTTCTTCTGCCCTGTAAATTATATGGGAAAATCAGAATGCAGTGTGTCTGACAAAATCAACAAGCTATCACCAAAGTCAGTGACAGCAGAATTTGATTCAGTGTTGTTGTTTTTTAATCCAGTGGTTTCATTGTTTAGTCATTGTTGTGATGTAGCAGAGACAGCATTGGTAATCTTGCTAGGTGGGTCTGGGGATTCACCAGATGATTGAAAGTTGCAGAAGCCCACCTTTTAAAATACATTGCTAAATTGTACTGTATTTACAGTTTGTTTTTCAGAAATCTCAGAGCTGTTTATGCCTAGGTACCCTTCCCCCCAAAAAACCCTAAATGTTTATGGGATCACTTTAAGTTCTGATGCAAACTGACAGGCGTCAGGGCTCCAGTTTGAAAATATTAGAGGGACTACCCCAGCCCACACTGTGGTGCAACCTTGCCTGTACCTGGATTTATAAAACCTTTGCAGTGATAGCTGTCCCACTTATATGCTGATCTCAGCCATATTATTCACTCACCAGTGTGGTGTAGTGGTTAAGAGCGGTGGACTCGTAATCTGGTGAACTGGGTTCGTGTCCCCGCTCCTCCACATGCAGCTGTTGGGTGACCTTGGGCTAGTCACACTTGTCTGAAGTCTCTCAGCCTCACTCACCTCACAGAGTGTTTGTTGTAGAGGAGGAAGGGAAAGGAGATTGTGAGCAGCTTTGAGACTCCTTAGGGTAGTGATAAAGCAGGATATCAAATCCAAACTCCTCCTCCTCCCCTCTTCTTCTTCTTCTTCTTCTTCTTCTCCTCCTTCCTTCTTCTCCTCCTCCTCTTCCTCTTCTTGAAGGATCTTTGTAGATGAGGTGATGCAGCCTTCCCTAACCTAGTTCCCTCCAGGCATCATTGGACTAGATCTCCCACCATCTCTGACCATTGGCCATGCTGGCTGGGACCGATGGGATTCCAACAACATCTGGAGGACACCAGGTTGAGGAAGGCTGGACTAATGGCTGATTCAGTATAACGAAGCTCCAGAAATGGGACAGGATGCTGTTTCAGCTACGGCAGTACACGCTGCTGCGTTTATTGGTCATATGGGGTGAGTTATTCACCTTACGCTTTGCTTGAAGTGACCTGCATTGGCCTTTGACCTCTGATCTCCAAAGTAGATGTGCCAGATGTCAGGGCTTGACCCAAACAGTTCAGTTTTCCAGCCTCTCCCTCCTGCCTTCTCACTGCTTAAATCCACCAGCGATGCCTATTCCAAATGCTACTTTATTGTTATTTTTCTGCCCCAATAGGAAAGAGGCATTAAGAAGATTAAAACCCTCCATTTTGTTGAATAGTCATTGTTGTTCATGCAGCTTGAATGAGCTTGGTCACGTTGTTGCTGCTGCTGCTGTGCTAATGCTTATTTTGGTTTATGGAATAGGGAAATTAGGGGAGGGAGTGTAGCTTAATGGTAAAACATTATATCAAGGGGGGCAGGTAGCTGCCAGTCAGATTGGACAGTGGTAGGGTAGATGGATACATAGTATGATCTGCTATGTCAGCTTCCTGTTCACCAAGAACATCAGTAGCCAGTGTGGTATATTATACAACAATACAGAACAATGACCCAGAATCTGTGATCACAAACTGAGGCCCTTCTCCATGATCCCCCTACAAAGGAGGTCCAGAGAGTGGCAACATGAAAATGGGCCTTTTTAGTGGTGGCTCTCCACTTGTGACATGCTCTCCCCAGGAAGGCCCGCCTAGCACCGTTATCTAGTTTTAGGTGCCAGGCAAAATCTTTCCTTTTTACCTGCAATTTTGTTGCTTAATTGAAATGGTTTTTAAGCATTTGTGGCCTCTTGTGGTGTAGGATCTGCAAGATCTGTCATTTATTTGTACAGATGTGATTGTTTGTGTGTTTTAAGTTTTTATAGATTGTGTTCATGGTAATAGATTTGTCCCCCGCCCCCAGTAAGTTGCTTTGAGTCACTTCCATGAGTAAAATGACTTACTCATTTGATGATGATGATAATAGACTCAAAACTCCTATCAGACTGCGATGGCCTCGCCAGTGTTCAGCAAAGATGAGAGATGTAGTCCCTCATCTTCTGGAGAGCACCCCATACACATTCCCTAGAAGATATTTAACTAAAGTCCACCTAAATTGATCCATTGTACTGAAGCATAAACAAAATTCTAACCAAAGCAGCCCATTCAAATTCCGTGAGTCACAAGAGGCTTGTCTAGATCTGGTGGTTTAGTAGTTTTACATGCCCTTCCCCACCAAATATATTAAAACAAAAGGCTGAAATGTATTGAATGGATTTTTTTAGAAAGATCTGGCCGTGAATATTCCCAGGATCTCTCCTCTTCCCCTGAGTTTGAAATAGTGCTTCTGCTGCAGGAGATTACTTGCACGGCTATCTGGAATAGAATTAAGTCAATAAAATTTGACTTCCCTTATTAATTGATGGAAAACTAATATGCTATATTGGTTCCTACTACCCAGCTACAGATCATAGGTTGTTAGTTAATTATTATTACTAAAATTTATATCCCCGTCTTTTGTTCCTAAAAAGATACATCAAATGAAAGTTTGGGTTTATTTATTTTAACGAAGGAGTTAAGATCAATTCAACATTGTCAACGACAGAAATCTGTCCTGAAAGAGAGCTTTATATTCTAATTCGTGATGGGATCATTTTATTATGGTGTAAACAATGCACAGCACTTATCGTGTATATATACACACACACTGAAGACTGTGGGCCTCTTATTATTTTGTTTTCTTTTGGTTCCGGGGGTGGGGGGAGAGAATGGCGAATGAAGTCAGCAAGCCTGGAACAGAGGAGGGCATGAGCACCGAAAAGCTCAAAGAGAATACATTAATTAACCCAGGAGGATTGCTGCAATGCGAGAGTGAGAAAGCGTGGCTTTGAAATTCATTGATCTCCAGCCATTTCTTGGGTTTGGGTCAAAGACCTTGGACAAGGTGGAGGGGGGTGGGAAGGGGAGGAGCAGAATGGGAACCAGATGTTCAAAGTCGATGGAAGAAGGTGGCTCTCTGGTTCTCCTTCGTCCCCCCCCCTCCCTGGCCCTTTCCCTCTTCAGGAAACTATGACATTCTTTTCTGAAGTCCCTCTGTCCTTCGAAAATGCACACAATTGCACAATATTCTGGCTTCGTTACTCTCTCTCTTCCCCCTCCCCCCCCCTTTGGCCTACCTTGCCGAATGGCCCTGGAAGACTAAACAGGTGTTATCTACTTTTGATTTCAGTGCATTTAAATTAATCCTGTCAGCTCAGCTGTTAAAACAACTGTCATCTCCAGCTGTTAGTAATTTTCGGCTGGGCACTTTTACAGGTTGCCAAGTTTTCGGAGGCTGCATTGTGGATCTCTCCCTGTAAGCATTAGAGTAAGAGAGAGAGGCTGTGTATGTGCACAATTGTTGTGTTTTTAAGGAGAATGTGTGTTCAAAACTATTTTAAAAACAATTTCGAGTTATTGTGCCTTGGACATAATCAAGCCAGCATCTTCAGGTCAGAGCTTGAAGTAGAGGACTAGAGTTCAGTCTTCTGTAAGTCAGTCTTTTTAAAAAATTTAATGTTATTTTCAGTACATATTTTTTCATGTGAATGAAATTAGTCCAACAGAGAGCTTACAAGGTAGGAGACAAGTTTTTGATATTCTTTCATGGGGAGGGGAAAGTTGTCTGTAATACTGCCTTTGTCTTCTAGCTATTTTTCTTCCATTTTCTCCTACTATAATTAGGGTCTTTAGGTAACTCGTTTATTTATTGCAGCCCACATTTTCTCCCCAGAGCTCAGCACCCCCTCCCTGTTTCATAGTTGCAACAGCCTTCGTAGGGTTGCCATATGTCCTCTTTTTCCAGGACGCATCCTCTTTTTCATGGGTAGAGTCGTCATAGTGATCCATAATTAAAAGTAGAAATTGGCAATTGTGTCCTCTTCGAAATATGGCAACCCTCAGAATGGCTAACCCAAGGTTGTCGAGTTAAGACTGGAGGAGAAATTTGATTCAGTTTGCGCTTTGAAGGTGAACCCACCAAATTCACATTGCCAAAAGCAATATGAGAACCAAAACAAAGCCATCCTGCAAAAATTGCATTTGTTCACATTTTGCAAGGCAGTTCTCCAGTCAAGTAGTGTAAAAAAAGAAGCAAATAGTGGTGCAAAGTGTCGATTAAAATGCGTATATAAGTGAAAATAGCATTCACAGTTGCATTATTTTAGGGGAATTTGCTTTGCAAAAATGTCCCTCTTATGCAAAATTGCATATGAATTTTCATATTAGAAGTTCACACTAAAATGCTGGTGAATTTTCACAAATTTCACACTAAAATGCTGGTGAAATTTCACAAATTTAAAAAAAGAAAATTATCAAAACGGATGTGGAAATACGGAGAACTATTTTTTAGCTGGCAAAATGAGAAACAGAGAAACCAAAATTGGCAGGTTCATTCTTCCCATCCACCCAGTGAGCTTTGTGTCTGGGTGGGGATTTGAACTAGCATTTCCCCAGTTTGAGTCCAGCACTCTAATCCAGGTGCCCTCCAGATGATGTTTGACTACAACTCCCATCACTCTATTGGCCTTGCTGGCTGGGGCTGATGGGAGTTGTAGTCCAGAAACATCTATGGGGCACCATGTTGGCTCACTGTAGCCACACCGCTGCACCACTTTGACTAGAACTATTTAGCATCATCCGCCCTGTGTTAGTAGTCTCTTTTCTACTTCTTCCTCTCTTCTCTCCACACTGCCACACTTCTAACTTATTTAAGACAAACTACTAATCTCCCTCTTCTTCCCCCCATATTTACTTACCTTGTGCTGTAGAAGCAAACATAACTAACGATGGCATAGCTGCTGGAACATTGTCCTGTAGGGCTGCGCGACTGGCTCCGCCATACTGGGCGCCAGGGCACCCCAGGGCACTTCAACTTTGATGTAGTGAATTGAGTGGAACGGAAGGTGAGAGGTGTGGTGGGCGCCAAATTTTGGCCTTGCACATGATGCCCCTGAAATTTAAAGGCAAGTCAAGTCTACCCCTGCATGTGTCTCCTGTTTGTTGATTTCTCCAGTTGCCCCTTAAGTGACTGTGGGTGCTGCTGTTTTCTCCAAGTTTTAGTTAACCTCACTGCCAAGTGACCTGGACCTGGGCCAGAGGAACTATACCAATGACTATTTACATACATCCCAAAGAAAATTAGTAGTTCTGTACAGGATTGCTGTAGAGCTTGAGATAACTCTCAGATTTTCATTGGCCACACACACCTTATGAAGTATGCAGTAGGTAAACTGGAGGTATGGAAGGGTGATAGTTCAAAGTTCTTGTATTAATTTGCTTGGTCCTTAACAACTGCCTGATTCCTCATTTGCCTTCCCCATCAATGAGATCTTTGGAGGAGCCGCAGTTAGCCCTCCTTCATGGCTCAGATTCATGGCTCATATCCACCAGGAGCTGTGCATTTGGCATTATGGGCCCGATTCTGTGGAACTCCTGCCCAGCTGGAATCAGATAGGCTCCCTTGAGGGTTGCATTTGTCCCCTGGTCCTGAGGCACCCAGCCCTCCTTGCCTTTGAGGTTAAAATACTGGCCAATGGACACCTCTGTCCTTATTGCTTGCCTTGCCCTTTTATGAAGCGAGTTCCATGGATTTGAGTGGAACATTCGCCTAGGTAAGTTTGCTTAGGCTCATAGCTTTAACCAGTTGGGAGTGATGAAATTACTCTTTTAAAATGGTAATTTGATTCATTGCTTTTCCTTTATAGGCCTCTTAAATCTGACGAGAATGCCCTGTTAAATCTTATTAGGTTAGCTCTCACATGAAGCTGATTTCCTTTGTTAGAGAGGCAGGCATTAGTTGCCAGTTGGGTTCCAGAGACTACAAGGCAGGAAAAGTTGCAACGTGGTGCACTACTGTACAAACTGCTGCTGCAGGCGTAATTTGGTGTGGCAAATTTTGATTTTTTAAAAAATAAGAAGCTCAGGATTCCACTAATGAGTCCCATCATTGGATTGGCTGTGCAAGGACTTCCACTTCCCTCCCTCTCATCTCCCCACGTGTGCCTCAAAATTGTCGGGGGGGGGGGTCAGGAGAACTCCCAGAATAGTGCATGGTGGGAGAAGATGGATAATTCCTTCTTGCAAGCTTGCCCAGGTGGAATGATAAACGTAGTGCAATGTTAGATTCTTCCCTATGCTAGCAATGGGTAAGTGCTCTATTTATGGTTAGCCTTATCAAAAGCACACAAGGAGAAACTTCAAAACTTGACTCAGCATTCAGTCCAGGAGAAATCCAATGACATAGGGACATCTCAGCAAGTTTGCAAATCCTATTGAAACTCATTCGGTTGCCATCAAAATCCTTTACATTTTTGCCTGTTTGGGCCAAGTCCAGTTTAAAGAAGAACCATCAGAAGTTAGTTCAGGAACCTTGAAGCTGCCCACCAACAATTAGTACCAGGACAGCCAACTAAGGAAGCACACAGGTCACCTTGCCTTGATCTTTTCCACTATGGTGAAATGGATTTTGCTTTTATTTACATTACACTATTTATTTCTGAATGTTCACATAATACATATAAATTAGAATTTGCAAATTTTAATGTCAACTTGTGTCTTTTGGAATTATTTTTTTTAAGAGCAATTCAAGCAAATTGGGGAAGGGGGAGATTTCAGGCAAAAATGTAAAGGATTTTGATGGCAACCGAATGAGTTTCAATAAGATTTGCAAACTTGCTGAGATGTCCCTATGTCATTGGATTTCTCCTGGACTGAATGCTGAGTCAAGTTTGGAAGTTTCTCCTCGTGTGCTTTTGATAAGGCTAACAACCTTTCTCAATGTGTTTTTGCATATGCATAGGAAAGGCAGAGGTGTGGTATCCCACCCTATCCTTCACACAATGTGTAACGGCATGTTATGGATGCTTATATTTCTGGCCTGCACTCTAGTTTCACACAATGCCAATGAATCTTCCCCCACCCTGGGCAACTACCAGCAACTCTTAAATGACAATATCTCAAGAACATTAACAGACATTCTGAAACTGAGGGCGGAGGGAGTTGTCACCCACTACTATTGATGCCACTGGCATCATTCAGTAAAATAATTAAGACATGATATGGTCACATTCCACAAAGTAGCCCCAGTAGCAATTGAAGTGCTAGGTGGTGATGGGGAATACATTTTTTTCTGGAGACAAAATTGTTGTCCAAGGAAAACGTAGCATCCCTGCATCAGAAGACTAGAGAGTATGAAAGACTGAAGTCCCACACTTAGTCATAACTACTAAAGCCCATTGGCATCGTTGGGTCCGATGGTGGATAAATGGATGCTGAATTGAAAGGCAACATGATCGACACTAGTTTTGGCTATCATAATTCCTGTGGGTTTTGAAATCATTTAATTTGTATACGCCTTAAATAAATACCTATCTGTAACCAGGAAAGAGCGAATGCAAATCATTAAGGTAAAGTGGTGGTATGGTATGCAATTTGAGGAACTTGTAAACAGCATGGATTAATTGTGGCTTTCAAATGATTTTTGCTGAAATGAGCAGTAGTTAAAAGGATTTGGTGGACCTTTGGAATCTGCTAGGTAACACTTTGGGGTTTTCAAGCTATCCTTTCATGTGGGTGCTCGCAAGACTGCTACAGACTATTAAATTACATCCTCCCACCCATTCTGTCCTGCCATGACTCCGTGGTAGTATTTTCCATTTATTATAAATTGTTGTGACAATGCAGAACATTATAAAGCTTAAGCACAATTCATTCCATGATAGTTCATTGCCTGTTTCTCCAATTTGGGTTTTAGAAGGGGCAGGCATCATCTGACCACTTGATCAATGGCAGTAGTTTTGAGAGTTTCTGGGAATATTGTCAACATCTATGTGTAGAGATTCACCATACTTAGAAAATATTGTGTTTGCTGATATCAAAGATTATTTAGGACGTACCTACTGCTTTAATGGACCATAAAGAAGGCTGATCGCTGAAGAATTGATGCTTTTGAATTCTGGTGCTGGAGGAGACTCTTGAGAGTCCCATGGACTGCAAGAAGATCAAACCTATCCATTCTTAAGGAAATCAGCCCTGAGTGCTCACTGGAAGGACAGATCCTGAAGCTGAGGCTCCAATACTTTGGTCACCTCATGAGAAGAGAAGACTCCCTGGAAAAGGCCCTGATGTTGGGAAAGATGGAGGGCACAAGGAGAAGGGGACGACAGAGGACGAGATGGTTGGACAGTGTTCTCGAAGCTACCAGCATGAGTTTGACCAAACTGCGGGAGGCAGTGGAAGACTGGAGTGCCTGGCGTGCTCTGGTCCATGGGGTCACGAAGAGTCGGACACAACTAAATAAATAACTAAACAACACCTAAACAACTGCTTTAATGTACCCAATGACACAACTACTTGGCTGGACATTCAGTCATATAGTATCATTTCATATTCTGGCTAGAGGTTATCTGTAACATCTGAATGTAGTGGGGGCTGGTAGGGTGGAAGGCAAGGAGGCCAACAACAGAGCCAATTAGTTCTTTCCCATCCTCCTCCCTGCTGAGCTCTAGTAGGGCAGCAGTGGCACCGAGGAGGAGTCAACCGCTAGGCATTGCCTTGCCCTGGACTGGTTGCAAGTAAAAGAGTGAGGCAGAGGGGAATGATTAAGATTGGTGGGTGGTGCCCCATTTGTCCTTAATGGCCAGCCTCTGCTGTCTGTATAACAGGCAGCAATCAGTGTGAAGATATTCCTAATGTAGAGGTGTTGACTTCTGTTGGAACTGCAGCTGTTTATAGTGGAGATACACGATAACATCCCCAGTTTCCTCAGTTAAGAGATATTAGGTAGAAATTGGAAGGAGCTCTGTCCAGGAGTGTTGGGTTTCAGAACTTCCACTAATCAGCAGCTGATGAATATAAGTATACAACCCTTTATCCAAAGATGACAGGACAGTTCACAATATAAAAATTCAACATGAGAACACAAAACGCACAATAAAAGAAAAACAAGCCAATACAACCCCACCAACAATCACATTTAAAAGGCCTACCCAGAAAAGCTCTGCTGAATAGCAGAGGATGCAAGGGAGGAGGCAAAGTATGCCTTCCTTAGCTGAGAATCCTTCATTGCAATGGGTTGGACTTCCAACGCTACAATTCTACGATTCTCTATCCAGGAAGGCAAGAGGCATTATCAGAGTTCAGGGACACATTCCATCAGTCAACACATCCAATGAGGGTAGAAAGCAGGGCTGGTGAGAAGTGTGTCATGAGGAGAAGGGGTGTATCTGTGAGTGTGACCTCAAGGGCCAATTAGAGAAGTCCGGAGATCTGCATTTAGCCCCCAGGCCTTTCCCCTATCCCTATGATAGGGGTGATTGGGGTAGAGGGAACCTGCAACATGCCCCAACTCTCTTCCTCCTTAACAACAACAAAAACAACTTATAGAGTAACTTGGCACTCTTCAAAGTGCAGTGCTAGTGACAACTCAGCCACCATCTTAATTTGTGAAGGATTTCTTTTCACACACAGTGCATTGGGTTCAGGAAATCCTACTGGCTCCGCATAGCTCAGAGTATGCTCTGACAGCAAGAGCTAGAGTTGGGTTTCCCTCCATCTGAAAGCTGACCTGAATTCGCATTGATTTATATAAGTCAACGTACGGAAAACGTATGCAAATTTGCACCATGGGCCTGCACCCCGTGCCTTTTAATTACCTAAACAAGGCCCCTGATGAAGTACCTGAAACCCAGCTGATAGCATTTACCACTAAATCCTCTCTTATTCGATCTTACCCAGCCTCCCCAAATGAGAAATCATCCAGCAATTCTTAAAGAAGCCTAGATCAGTGTTAAGACTTGGCATTCACAGGCCCATTTCTAATTAAGTTCTAATGTGGCACAGTGAGCTGTTGTGTGGGCGAATATTGTCACATGTACACTAAGGCCATCACTCAATGCGATACTAATTAACCAAGTTTTCATGAGAGGTGACAAAAGGAGAGAGGAGGGGGGGGGCGGAGAACCACCATTCCAACTCTGTTCTGGTATTTTTATCTTTGCTGAAAATATCATAAACAGGAAAAGTGAGAAATCTTGACATGCTTATTATTTAGAGAAAGAAACTCTTCCCCCTCACAAAACACTTCTCCCTTCTAACTTTGTCCTACATTACAATTTCCAGTCTTGTCCATTGATGTAGGGAGATGGGTCTAAGTGGCTATTGCTAGGGTGACCCAGAAATTCATGCTCACAGAGAAGCTTTCCATAAACCTTCCTGAAAGAGAAGCATTTTATCCCCTAGCCACAGTGGGCTACAAGCATGCATCACTCAGTTGATGTTTTTCTCTGCTTGGACAGCTAGTTGATGCTTCTTTCACAGGGCCAGTCATCCCCAGATGTACACTAAGGCCGTCTCCTTAGTGTACATCTAGGGAGCTCTACCCCGCCATTCCACAAACATGCAATTGGCTCTTGTTACAGCGTGCATGGAACGCGACAGTTCTGTGTGAGTCCAAGATGCTCACAGTTTAAACAGAGTTCTTATGTCTTGAAGAATGATAAGAGCTGTAGAGTTGGAAATGATCCCATGGGTTATCTCCTCCAACCCCCTGCAATGCAGGAAACTCAACTAAAGCATCTATGACAGATGGGTACCCAACCTTTGCTTCAAAACTTCCAAGGAAGGAGAGTCGACCAACTTCTGAGGGAGTCCATTCCACTGTCAAACAGCTCTTACAGTAAGAAAGTTTTTCCTGAAGTCAATGTTGTCAGGCAAAAACAGAGTTGAAAGTTACCAAGATCCTTCCCACAGTTGTTGGTAAATCTCCATGCAGGAGGGGATGTGTGTCCAGCACCAAGATGGTTTCTATCTTTCCTTTTGAAATATTAAAACTATTTCCATGCCACCCGCCAATCAGAAAACTTCAAGTGGTTTACAGCAGTCTCGTGGAAATGTTACAAGCAACAGCACAGTACAAAACAATACTTAAACAGCAGGGCACCTACTTGTCTTCTTCGTTCATCCTCTGGTACGGACTTCCAGCAGCCAAGGGGAAGATGGAGGCACCAGAAAGCCTGCCCTTATTTCCTCATCATGTACAAAATTGGTCTATGGCCTTTTCTGGGCAGAACAATCCTCCTCTTGCAGTGCGGATGACTGAGGTATAATGCCATATATATATTTCCTTTTGGCAATGACATATAGGTTGTGTGTGATGGGGATAGAGGGCAATGCCTCGTCTAAGCAGGGATTTTTTTATTACTATTATTAACATCACTCCAAGCTATAGTAACACATTAGATGGTTTTTATCTGGCCTTATGTGTATGTAGTTTTATCTTCCTTGTTTTCATTCTCATACATATCTATGGCGCTGTTTGGATCTGAGAGATTTGATTTGTTGGATGTGTTCAAAGGAGGGGAGGAAAAAGCGATTTCGTGTTTTATTATATTTCCTCTGCCACCCCTGTAATCTTCTTGTAGACCTTGAAATTGAAGCTGGCATATTTGTAAATATGATTTTCTTTCTTGGGTCTTTGGAAAGTTGATGGTCTCTATAGCTAAATTAACCTATGATTTTCAGCTCTGGGGGGGGGGGAAATATATTCATAGTATGGGATCAATGCAAGCGTACTTCGGAGCGCCAGGTGAATGATTATTCCATTGTATTATTCCTTACTAATCTTTCTAGATGCTAATTGTCCTTCACTGAATGAGACATATACTAGCATACGGATAGAAAGAACTGTTGATAAAGGGGCCAGATGCTGATTGAAAAGACAGCCAGATTAAAAATGCATATGGGTTTCAGAGAAACTAAATGTGTTTGTTTATTTGTTTGGCTTTTAGATCACCTTATTTTGTTTTTTTGTTGGCTTTGAACAAAAACAGTGAGTTTTACTGTGAGTGTTGTGTGTGTGTGTATTTACACACACACACACACGTATGTTGCAGTTAAACTGAGATGAATGAAGAATGTGCATAAACTCTGATATTCGTGCACATTTACATTGAAAGCGACTGTGTTGTGCATAAACCAAGAACTGAATGCATCCCATTGCCAGGTCCACATGCATACATTGCAAACAACATTGGACAATGTGCACAATGTGTTAATTGTTTACTTTGTTGATATTTCCCCGTCTATTTCTGTTTCCACATCCTCTGCTTGCAGGTCTATGCAGATTACCTAGGTAGTGTATGAGATTGAAGGAGTATATTTCATGCTTGGGTCCCTATCTGGTGTTGGGACTACAACTCCCATCATCCCTGATCATTGACTATGCTGGCTGGGGATGAGGGGAATTGTAGTCCAACTTCATCTTCAACCTAAGCTTGATAAACACTGATGTAGAGAATATGCATATATATTCAGTATATTTATAGCTTGCATATTCAGCACAACATGGTCCCTAGAGTAGCTTACAATAAAATATAATGAAATACTAAAGTGAAGTTAAATAGTTTTTAAAAATCAATTCCATCATAGCAGAGATTAAACAAGTAGCAACCCACTACATATTTATAAATAGTTTAAATGTGGATATTTTGACTTGAGGTTTGCTGAGTTTTTTTATTTGACGTGTTAAATAAAGAATAGCACAGCATCAAACAAATAAATATGTGTGCTGAAATATAATAACCTTCACCCTTAGCCTGAATATGCTCAAAGATGCAGAGTATCTTGGAGTAACTATTGGGGAAGAAACAAACCAAATCAACAAGTCTCTCAGCTAAGGGACAATCTGAAGGATCTCTGCTTGGCAATATACACAAATTTAACCAAGCAATGTATGAAACATCTGCATATGATCAGCTTACGTTCTCTGTCATCCATTGGTCATTCTCCATATTGACTGGAAAATGGCTAAAATAAAATAAATAAAATAAAATGGCCTTCCAACACAGATGAATGCGTGCAATCACTGACATGCACATTCACCATTTAACGCATGCTGAGCCCAACAAAGAAAAAGAGAGAGGGTGTATATAAAGAAATGTCTATTATAGATATTTTATATGTGCTTCACTCGCTAGGATCTAGAACAGAGGTTCCCAAACTTATTTGGCCTATCACCCCTTTTTCAGAAAAAAAACAAAACTCAGAGCCCTCTGGAAATCATATCTTCTCTCCCCTCCCCCTCTTTCTTTTTTCTTTTTCCTTTCTCCTCCTGTGATGAGGCTGCATTTTAATATTTTAATGTTTCAATATTTTAATGTTGTATTTTAATCTTGTTTTTAAGTTGTATTCATTCAACTTGTTTTTATTTTTGCTTGTTAGCCTCCCTGAGCCCGGCCTTGGCTGGGGAGGGCGGGGTATAAATAAAAAAAAATTATTATTATTATTATTGTTATTATTATTATTATTATTATTTAAGCAAGCAAACAAAGGTGCTGCAGCCAGCCTGCCATTGGCCAAATAGGCAGGCAAGCTGTGATCCACTTCCCAGGCCTGGGTGAAGCTGAAAAGGGTTCACCCAAGTCTGAGAAAACCCAGATCCAGGGTAGGAATTGTCGCCATCCCACAATGGCACCCAACCTGGCAGCAAGTGTCATTACACAACAGATGGAACATGTACGGACGGTTTTTCAACATTGTGTTCTCTTTTTTCTTTATGCTTCCAGCAACCCCTTACTTTTATTCAATGCCCCCCAATTGCACCAGAGGCTACTACTGTCTCCGCCCCCCCCCCCCCCGGATCATTCCAGTGCCCCCCAGGAAATTGGTATCACCCACTTTGGGAAACACCAATCTAGAACCTGTAGAAGTTTGCCTTCATGGTAATCGCTGCTTCCATTGGTTTATGTTCAGTGGTATAAAACAAAATCCAGACCTCATGGTTTGTGGATCCCTCCCTTTGCTAGCATTTTCTGCTCCCTTACGAATTCCTTGGAAGTTTGGTCCTCAAGCAGGAGTTTCCTAATTTGCCTGAATATTTCAACATAGGCGAGAGGCCTGGACAACTCTGATCTTGGGACTAACGGTCACTTACAACCAGTTCATGTTTTGTGCTTTGGAAAATGCACATTAGATAAATTTGCCTTCCAATGCAAACTGAATCAAATCTCTCCCCTGCCCCTATACCTAATAATGATAATAATAATAATAATAATAATAATAATAATAATAATAATAATAAT